>JARQOC010000011.1:75712578-75951388 GCA_033576535.1 Allobates femoralis
CAGCACTCCCTTCTGGACAGGTTCTGTTCATGGTCATGAAAAGCTTCACCCTGCTGCTGCTCAGGTCTTGGTAGGATGCTTCCACTCATGGATGTTACTGGATCTCTCTCAGTGACGTCCTCTCTCTGTCTAAGGCTAATACAGACTGTACTGATGGCGACGTATCTCCTTCCTGTGATCAAGATCCTTGCCAGCTTATAATTTCACCTGTGTACTGAGCTGGGCTTTGCCGCACCAAAACATTATTTTATTAACATCACTAGAAATTGCTTTTAATGAGGGAATGATCAGGGTATATCAACATTGATTTTTTTTCTAAATTCCTGTGTGTTTGTACACCAAATATAACTATTAGAGGCTTTATAAAGAAAAAATAAAGTCTTCGCCAGCTTACCCTAGGATGTGTTGTCTGGATCCCTTCAGCTGTAGAGGAGATACCGCTTGGACTGGGGGAAGGCTCACCCTTGATATAGAGAATATGAATGAAATAGTGAATCCACCAGAGTTTCCATGGCAAATAAAAACATTTTTCATACAAAGTCTAGTCAATATGATAGGTCCAGTTGTGACCTTGAAGAAGGCTAATAGCCAAAACGCATTGTCCGTGGGCCACTGTCTGCCTTAACATTATGCCTATTTTATTACAACTGGTCCTATCATATTGATTGGACTTTGTATGAAAATGTATTCATATTTTTTTTAATTAGCATGGAAACTCTGCTAGATTCACTATTTCTTTCATAATAGAGTCTTTCAATTGTACCCGAAAACAGTGGCCCTTGGTAGCTGAAAAAGGACATTATTGCAGATGATTAAACTTATTTACAACAGGTACAGTATTATGCTGATGTAGTTACAGAGATACACATTTATGCCACACTGGGGAGCCAACACAAATCTCACACGTTATACATATAGACACATATATAAACATATAAAGATATATTAATGACTCACCGTGGCCGGGACTCCGGTTTAGACAGGCGATGCTTCCTTCCTCCTTGTCACGGGTGGACCGCGCCTGCCGGTAGTGGGGCCCGGTGTAGTGCAGATCAAAAGTGTTTGAAGACGTCTTGGTGGAACAGATTAAGGGGTTTTTAATTTATTCGTGACGCCACCTATGAGTAGTTTCGGTAAGGACTACCGACGCTGCGGAACCTCCGGGGGATGGACAGCAGCAAGATGTTACGCTCCCCACAGGCTGAGCGGTGATCCCCGGAGGCTGGAGCTGCTCAAGATGTTGTGCGGCAGCTGCGGTTACCTTGTAGTGCGGACGGACAGTTCATAAGGAAGCACGGACACAGAAAGTCTCTGCAACGGGTCTTTACTGTAACCAGCAGGCAGTACATGGCATACAGTGGTTGGGTAGTAGACCAGGTGGACTCAGCAGTGATGGTGTCCCTTAGAAATCCGCAGTGTTCCTCCATTCTAACTAATTGGTTGCCAGTGTCGCCCAGGAATACCAGGTCGGGTACGGGGAGGCTGCTTCAATGCCCTATCCATGATGTACGTTCTGGATGTTTTGGGGAGCCTTGGATCCCTCGGTGGGTACACCGCTGGTTAGACGACTGGAAGTTGGCTGGTGGTGGGGTGCTCCTGTGAAGCTGCTCCTCCACGCTTCTGGTTCGCGTAGCAGAGGTGAACTGCTGCCAGCTTCGGTACCAGTGAACCGGCTGTGAGTTGTGGGCACGGGAGTCTTTTGGGAACCCGTGGGAATAATGCCCAATCCCGGTAGTTAAGGCCTCAGGTGCTAACACCCGACCGGTGACGGCCCGGGGGCTGCACGGGGTGCGGAGCCCCCGCTCCTCTCCAAGTTCTAGACTGCTCAGGTCAAGTTCTAGATTCCTTCTCTTCTGTGTAGACTATCGTGTGTGTTCTACTACACTTCCCTAACACTCCACCCACCAGGACCTATGATTGGCCCTCTGTTCTAGGTGATGCATGCAGGGTTGGATTTCTAAGTTAACCGGATCACTGCCGGGTCAGAGAATATTGCGGCTGCATTTATGGCTGCAATACCTCTTGTGACGCACTTGTTGCGGGGCGCCACACTAACATATACATTCTATTCCAACTGCATATAAACACATTGGGGATGCTTTTACATCACTCACTTGATTGGAGCAACCAGCCACACAGCCCTGACCTGCTTTATGGCATGTCTATGGTACAGCACATACTCCTGCTATGAGTTCCCAAGAATTTAGGAAAGTAAGAAAAATGTACTATTAACAGGGAATAGAGGTTGTTTCTAACGTTAATGTTGCCAGCTTGCAGAGTCATAGAAAAAACATAATACGTAATGTCAAAAACATGACGGTACAGTGAGTCAGGGGACATCACTGTTACTTGGCCATGTTGTCATCTTGGGTGCAACTGCAAGACGTTTGTATGGTTTCCCTGGGTTTACATGGGATTTGGGCTTCCTCACACACCTCAAAAACCTATTAAAGAGAATCTCACTAAGTTGTTGCCACCTGATCTGAGAAGAACATAATGTTCTGCATACTGTCATTTTGATAAAATCACTATTTTATCAGAAGGAAAATATCACTATCAGCCCTGGAGTTACACTAGTGTATGACTCATATGAGGATCACATCGCACTGCTTGGAGTGGCCATGGCCTACCTGACCCGAGAGTGAAAATTGCATGGAAATACATGAAGATGTCATGCTTAGGTCAGAGGAGCTGCCATCCCCCAGGGCAGTTAGATGTGGTCCTTGCACGAGTCATACGGTAGTGTGACTCCAGCCTCAAACTAGTAAATCTGCTGCCAGATTCATGAGCTGCCAGATATTCATGAGCTCTATATAACCCTGCCTCCACCACTGTTTGGCAGCTTTCTACTGTATACTGTCCTTGGGGGAAAAAAAGCAGCCTCCAATGGTATTAGTGGGGTTTATAGAGCTTGCCATTCACAGAACTGATAGATGTTGGCATGCAGCTCAGTAAATGACACATCACTGGAATCATTGTCTCAGCCCCTACAACTAAATCTGATTGCAATAGTCGTGTAGATCACCTATTGTCTACCCATGTGCACTGTTTCTACCTGACAATGAAGGTTTTTACACCTTAAGGTTCGTGGTGCCCGCACTCAACGGTGGCTCTCCCTAGTTCTGACCCCAATGGGAGAACAAGGTGAACATACATAACAGGGCTTATATTCCAGAGGCTGGACATAACTCATAGTGAAGTCCATAACGTGGCTGCCAACCAGGATGTCTGTACATGGCACAATTGCAAATACAAGATGAATGGTCTAGTATATTTTTACCGGCTTTATGCGTTTCACCTTGTCTTATTTTACAAGGCTTATCAGAAGATGGAGATGATGTAAAAGCTTGCCTTGTCACAATTCTCAAGGGAAAAAATTGATGTAATATTGCCTCAGGAGAATTCACCTAGTGTGGGTATATGTCCGGGGATGAGGATACAGCATTCCCACGTGACTGGTCAAACTAGACATCCACCACATTAATAGACCATGCTGGATTATCCCTGCTCAATTGGAGAGAATACAGAGTATAGATAGTACACTTTCTTCAGGCTATAGGTATTAAGCCTTTCCAGGGGCAAAGTAGCTTCAATGGCAATCCAGCAGTGGTCAGGGTCCTTTTGTATGTGTCGTTGTTTACTTACTTGTTGGTTCCTTATGGTGGCTTCACACCTGGCGACGTCGCTAGCGACATCGCCGAAAAAGTGACGTATCAGCTATGTCGCTAGCGACGTCGCGCTGTGTAAACGCGCGGCGCGACCGCGTTTTATCGCCGGTCGCAGGTTGACAGGTTTACGGGAAGAACCGTAAACCTGTCAACCTGCGACCTGCGATAAGGCTGGATCGCGCCGTGTGACATCGCCAGAGCGATGTCGGCGGCGATCCAGCCTATACCGCAGCGTTGCTGCGGATCGCTCGCTGGGCTAAGCCCAGCCCAGCGAGCGATGTCACTGCCCGCATCGCTGCGGTGTCGCCGGCCGCAGCGATGCTGTGTGACAGCTGGCCAGCGATGTCGGAACCGAGCGGGCACCCGCGCATCGCTTCCGACATCGCTGGCCAGGTCGTGCCGTGTGACGGGACCATCAGACCTTTTAAAGGAATTTAACTAAAGATCCTTTTATATATTTCTTTGAAGTTAGCAGTTATACATCTTCAGCCCTACATCATAATGCTCTCAGATAGAGTAGAAACATCCTGGTGACATAGTCCCTTTTGTCGAGAATTTATACTGTAAGACATAATGAGGTTATAAAATTTAAATAAAGGACTAAAATACATGTTCATCTGAGTTTTATGGTGATACCATAAATGTTGTGAAAAGCGCTAATGAAATTACAGGTCACATTCATCCACTTATTTTGCGTCTTCAGTCAAGAATCACGTTCCTGTGGTCTAAACACAATTACTTATATTGTGACTGTTTATTTCATGAAAAATGGCAGATTTCCCTTGAGCTTTTGACCTTTGGAAGTCATTACCTGCCATTTTCTTTTTAGAGGAATTGTTAAAGTCATCCTAAGATTCTTTGCTTAACAAGTCAACCTTTGTGACCTCTTCGGCTAGACTAGCTCCTGTTGCTGTAACCTTTGCCCTCAACCACTTCTTAAACACAATGCTTCTAACTGCTGCCTAATCCATACAAGTGGGCCCAGTTACAGATCACAGTCATTATATAACCGATGATGACAAACACAGAAACTGATAAAAATAAAAGTGAGAAGCCGAGAGTCAGAGTCGAGAATGCCCAATCCATTAAACACTTGACCATGCACTTATGGGCCATTTAAACTGAATATTAATAGAACTTGCTAATATATATATATTGCTAAAAAAAATCAGCAGCTATTAATTTCATGAACTTTTGGACATGACTGTCCTGTAATATATGAGGTCTGGGAACTTGCTATCTACCTCATGGAGAGGAGATTTCTTGCAACCATGAGAAAACAGTTTAGTAGATAAGGATATTTGCAGCCACAACCCTCCTCTAGGAAATATGCAAATTTGCCCTTCAGTAAGGAAGTGGAAGAACTCCAGTGCCACCTTTAAGTAGCTCCTCAAAGTCATAATCGCTTTCAAACAAGCTTTTAATATGACTAGGGGATTTGTGCCAGATCAGAACCCCAAACTACAGACGCTGCGTTTCGGGGTAACTGCCCCTTTGAGGAGCTACTTAAAGGTCGCACTGGAGTTCTTCCACTTCCTTTCTGAAGTGCAAATTTGCATATTTCCTAGAGGAGGGTTGTGGCTGCAAATCTCCTTACCTACTAAACGGTCTTCTCATAGTTGCAGAAAAGCTCCTCTTCATGAGGTAGATAGCAAGTTCCCAGACCTTGTCTTAGCCCACTCACACAGCCAGATCAGAATATCCCACACACTACACTGATGAGGGGCAGTTACCCTGAAACGCAGTGTCTGTAGTTTGGGGTTCTGATCTAGCACAAATCCCCTAGTCATATTAAAAAGCTTGTTGGAAAGCGATTATGACTTTGAGGAGCTACTTAAAGGTGGCGCTGGAGTTCTTCCACTTCCTTACTGAAGTACAAAACTGTAATATATGATCACATACAATCTTAAGTGGCTAAGCCCTCAGGAAGGAGCCACAAGGAACATAGACACTTTGATTACCAAACTTAAGTGATTGGAATTTATTAATTTCCATTGATCTTTTTATACTTATAAAGTTGTTGAATGTCGCTATCTGGGGATAAAATGTCACTAGGGTCCTTTTAACCTTTAAGCTTAGAGATATACACACTAAATGTGTGTTAAAGAACTGCGGTTCACCATCTCTGTACAAACTCGAGTACTTTACATAATCATTTCCATTTTTTCTTTTCAGAATAATTTCATTTTCCTTAATTGTCCTTTTTTTCAAAATGAATTTACCAAATTAAATATACATTTCAATTCATTGCTGTGTCTTCTAGGTTATGATTAAATATACATTGGGAGAGACAAAGTTATGTGTTCATGTTAATTAATGCACTCGTGTTCATTTAGTTTTGCTTTTCCATTCCTTTTTAGTATAGATGAATAGTAAATTCACTTTTAGTCACTTGATTTACAATTTTTGCAAAGATATTACCTACATTCAAAGTTTTTATACATTTTGTTACAAACTGCCAATATGATAATTATATTGTAAATAATGTAAACTGCTTATGCTGAATATGGACGTAGGGTTGTTGGACCAACCAGGGAAAATTATTCTGAGGCTTCGCCCTTCAGCCATCCAGAAGTACTGGGCATTGACTTTAGGATGGTGTCACACCAGTGTTTTTTCAAATCATCACAAAATTTTGGGAAGCAAGGTGTGTAACAGTCCGCGCTGCTGAGTCCACAGGAAACACAAGGAATGCAAGATATATCTTGTAGCAGTATTCATCTTTATTTTCTACGCGTTTCGGTGCAGTTCCATGCAGCTTCCTCAGGGATTTTTTCAAATCAGGCACAAATCCAGTTTTTCAGCAAAAATATGATACTTTCAGGATCAGGCTTTTGTCCATTTACTTTTAAATGTGTCTGGTAGCATCTGGTAGCATTCAGTTTCTTCAGGATTCTACCGGACACCATTAAAAGTGAATAGACAAAAACCTGATCTTCAAGATCAAGTTTTGGATGTACAACTAGATCTGGGCCTGATTTGAAAAACGCTGATTGAACAATAGAGGTTGAGTGCACATTGTGTCCATGCACAACTTTGATGTGAATGCTAGGAATATCTTCTGTGTAAATTACACTAACGAGGTGACTGTCTCCTTGTATGTGTCTGTATGTCATCATTAAATCAACTGTATAGATCGGGAATGTCGGCTCCTGTGCTCGGCTGCGCTCGACCATAGAAGGTAATGGGGGCACCGAGCGTAGATGAGAGCAGGAGAACTGCATCTCTGCGCTAATGCAGTTGCCTGCGTTTGCATTAAACTGCACCTGCGCTTGCTTTTGTGCTAGCGCAGGGCAGGCAAACGCAGGTAATTCATCAACGCAGAGATGCGAAAGGGGCCTTAGTTTTACACACACCAAACATGTCAGTGTGCAAGAAGGTCTTTAAGCTTTTGATGTTTCTGCATGATTTCTGTATATTTTGTCAGAAAAAAAAAACACTGCTTAAAATAGGTGCGCTTTTGCTGCATTTTGATGCTTTTTGTTTTTACTGGTGTTTTGTTACAATTTTTTTTGCTGTTTATTAAAATAAGTAAAATTTACAGCAAAAAATGCTGAAAAAATGATCATGTTGCAGATTTAAATCTGCACCAAGCCTGCACATTAAAAGAATTCAGATCCTGATGCAGTTTTCAGCTCTTAAAAAGCTAAAACCGGATCAGGAACCGCAGCTCTTAGTAGGCCATTATAATAACCGGATTGCACTACATGCAATCCGGTTACCGCATCCGAATTTGCAGCCTGCGTGAAAAATCATGCAGGCTGCAGCTTTTGGAGCGATATCTCTGCTGCAGCAGAATTGCTATAATGGGCTCCTATGGGAGCCCATGCGGCTGCCAAAAAGGCATATGTGGATGCCTGCGGCACCCGTATCCTTTGTTCATCCCTGCTGCAGCAGGGATGAACAAAGGGTTAAATTTAATAATCCATGTGGGCAACATGTCTCTAGGGGGTGCGCACGCTCCCTAGAGACATGCTGTCCACACAGGTGGGCATGTGAGGGGTTAATATGAGTAATTATAGTATAGCCGGCTATTGTGGGCATATACAATTTTGTGAATGAAACCCTGTGGCTCCTCGCTGTGTAGGCAATACAGTACGGCAGCAGGGAAGGACAACACAGGCAGTAACTGAATTGCTCCAGATTACACATACTGAGCAATCCGATTACCGCATTGCGGTTTGCAGGACAGATTTTGTGTAAAATATGTGTCTGAAGGCAATTGCGGTTACCGCATCCAAATCTGGATGCGGTAACCGCAATTACCCTTGTAAATGTGACCCTAGCCTAAGAAATGTGTGCATGAGACTTCATTTATCCCATTCACTTTGCCTGCAACAGGAAGTTTTGAGGCCAATATGTGCAGAAAAAACACATAACAAATCTGCAACAAATTTGAAATGTGTGCACAAGACCTTAAAAAGGTTTTTTACTACTAGAACAACCCGATCTGAATCTATTTGTTTTCCCCAATTATAATAATAGACCCTGTTCTGCCCATTTAGATTTAGTAGAAGAAGGCGAGATTACATTTGCCATATGTAAGAACCATTGTAATGTAACAAGCAATCTTTGATGTGTTGTTTAATCTGGTTTGCACCATATGGCAGCATTACCTGCATTAGCCAGTGTTTTCACCTTTAATTTACTCGTGTACTATGTGTTAGCCCCTAGGCATTCTGGGTAAGGGCAACCATTGTATGAGATGATTCATATAGACCTCATGTGTCTTCTTCTCTTCCTGCACTGAGCTAAAAACTCCATCATCTTTGTCAAAGTATGGACTTGACCACACACCTGCGCTCTCAGTATTTAGCACTTTTGTGCTAAATACTTAGTTTTTGCTTACTTGATTTAGAGGCCGGGCACCGCTTCAATCCTGTACCTTATCAGGAGATCTTCGCTCCGTGCTGGAGCCTCTCACAGCTGCTGGCTGGCACTGCACTGCTGACCTCCTTCAATCACGTGTGGTGCACTTCCGATCATATGACCCAGACACAGACTCTTTGCTTAATGAAGTAATAGCGGCAGCACTCACCGATCTCCAGAAGAATCCTTTATTAAAGCGACAGCATATTTACAGCAGGCACAGCAGATGCATTGTTAGGGGGTGCAGGGGGGAGGATGAGAAACAGCAGGCTGCATAGTGTCCGACTATGCCTAGCGCGCTCGTGGAAAGCGCACACTATGCAGGCTGCTGTATGAACTGGGAAAAAAACTCACCAAATGGCCTCTTACAAATAACATTGCATTTAGCAGGATACTATCAGCTACCTCAGAGGCAACCCATATCTCTCAACACCGATGCTCCATCTCCTACAATCCTGACAACGGGGGCGATTGTGGCATCTGCGACCAGCCGTGCCACAAGGAAGAGACAGGTGTTATCACTGGACATGAGATCACCACAGGGCGGCAGCCGCTCAAGAAGTGAAACATAGTGTCAGAAAGCAGCCTATTAATGACGCCCAGCTGTTAGACAAGGCGGGCCGCTCTGTAACAAAATATGCAACACAAGTGACTGTCGCCCCCTAGAGGACACTGCTGTAGACTGCAGATAGATAAAAAAAATGCAATATAACACTATAGATGACAGTGAGGATTTAGTTTGATATTTTGGACCAAAATAGCGTAAGCTCGTAGCCCCCGTCACGGGACCTCACCCCTAAGAGTACCTAGCCACATGTTTAGCACATGCATAATTTTGTTTTACAAAAAAATCACCGAATTAGTACATAATATACAAAAGAGAAAAAAACTCACCAAATGGCCTCTTACAAATATCATTGTATTTAGCAGGATACTATCAGCTACCTCAGAGGCAACCCATATCTCTCAACACCGATGCTCCATCTCCTACAACCCTGACAACGGGGGCGATTGTGGCATCTGCGACCAGCCGTGCCACAAGGAAGAGACAGGTGTTATCACTGGACATGAGATCACCACAGGGCGGCAGCCGCTCAAGAAGTGAAACATAGTGTCAGAAAGCAGCCTATTAATGAAGCCCAGCTGTTAGACAAGGCGGGCCGCTCTGTAACAAAATATGCAACACAAGTGACTGTCGCCCCCTAGAGGACACTGCTGTAGACTGCAGATAGATAAAAAAATGCAATATAACACTATAGATGACAGTGAGGATTTAGTTTGATATTTTGGACCAAAATAGCGTAAGCTCGTAGCCCCCGTCACGGGACCTCACCCCTAAGAGTACCTAGCCACATGTTTAGCACATGCATAATTTTGTTTTACAAAAAAATCACCGAATTAGTACATAATATACAAAAGAGAAAAAAACTCACCAAATGGCCTCTTACAAATATCATTGTATTTAGCAGGATACTATCAGCTACCTCAGAGGCAACCCATATCTCTCAACACCGATGCTCCATCTCCTACAACCCTGACAACGGGGGCGATTGTGGCATCTGCGACCAGCCGTGCCACAAGGAAGAGACAGGTGGTATCACTGGACATGAGATCACCACAGGGCGGCAGCCACTCAAGAAGTGAAACATAGTGTCAGAAAGCAGTCTATTAATGACGCCCAGCTGTTAGACAAGGCGGGCCGCTCTGCAACAAAATATGCAACACAAGTGACTGTCGCCCCTAGAGGACACTGCTGTAGACTGCAGATAGATAAAAAAATGCAATATAACACTATAGATGACAGTGAGGATTTAGTTTGATATTTTGGACCAAAATAGCGTAAGCTCGTAGCCCCCGTCACGGGACCTCACACCTAAGAGTACCTAGCCACATGTTTAGCACATGTATAATTTTGTTTTACAAAAAAAAAAAAAAAAAAAAGCGCTTTTGTGCTAAATACTTAGTTTTTGCTTACTTGATTTAGAGGCCGGGCACCGCTGCAATCCTGTACCTTATCAGGAGATCTTCGCTCCGTGCTGGAGCCTCTCACAGCTGCTGGCTGGGACTGCACTGCTGACCTCCTTCAATCACGTGTGGTGCACTTCCGATCATATGACCCAGACACAGACTCTTTGCTTAATGAAGTAATAGCGGCAGCACTCACCGATCTCCAGAAGAATCCTTTATTAAAGCGACAGCATATTTACAGCAGGCATAGCAGATGCATTGTTAGTGGGTGCAGGGGGGAGGATGAGAAACAGCAGGCTGCATAGTGTCCGCCTATGCCTAGCGCACAGGGAAACGCTGCAAGCAGCGTTTCCCTGTGCGCTCGTGGAAAGCGCACACTATGCAGGCTGCTGTATGAACTGGTTACCACGATACACATCGGGTAAACAGGGTCAGCGTCTGCAGAAAGCGGCCGCACACACACGCACCTGCGCTTCTCTCACAAAAACTAAGTATTTAGCGCAGAAGCGCTAAATATTGAGAGCGCAGGTGTGTGGACAAGGCCTATATCTGGTAAGAGGACTACCTCTTTCATAATGTTCAGGATTGTTCCTAGGGCACATAGCAATGGTTTCTAAGTGAATTTGTGACTGTTAGAATGTCATGTATAGACATGTAAAGTCTCCATCTTGCTCTGTGATTTTCTGTACTGTGTATTATTATGGCTGTGTCAAACGTTTTGCCCATTACTCATTCATGCTATTTTATTCTTCTAGTTTTGCCACTTAAATTATCTGTTGACCAATAAACAAGTTAGAATACAGAACAACCTTCTTATTTGGAAGACAGAGAAAGTTTATGCTGTAAGCCGGAGCACACACCGTGCAAGAAGGCAGAACAAACCCTAAACTCACCTTCCATTCCAGCTTTATTGGTAACCATGGCTAGGGATTCATGAGACAGTGTGCATCACGTGACATCATGAGAGCCCTGCGTCCAATCCCCACTGGCTTCCTTCTCCCCACTCTTGGACCAAATGGCTACCAACAGGAAGTGAGGAAGTGAGGGACAACTCATTTGGTCTGAAGGTGAGAAGACATGGGCATACCCTGCAAGCGACAGGGGGGGCAGCTTCTCCCTAGTAGCAAAAAATAATAATAATAATAATAATGAAATGGTTGCCTGCAAAACCCACCCCGTTTTTTTTAAATTGCCGCCCCTCCTATGGATGGCTGCTGATTGACAGGCATACACATGCTTCTCCATTGAAGATACAGTGCCTGAAGTCTTGCGAGACTTCACAAATCTAGTGAGACCTCAGGCACTGTGTATCTTCAAAGAAGCACGGTTTCCCGATCCACTGCACACAAATATAATAGTGATTTGCAGCACCTCGGTAAAATCGGGTTATGTAAAGTTAACCTTAGTTGGGGCGCTAGTCAGCTCACGGAGTCCATCCCGGACAGCATACAGACATCAATATACAGAAAGACAGCGCCTCACAAGTCGTTGGTGATTTTCAAATCCACATCTTTATTCCGTCTCCCATGCGACATTTCAGACGACACAAGTTCTTTATCAAGCACATTACACAGTGTACAAAAATGCCTTAAATAGACCAAAACCCACCCTCTTTTTAATCACAAACCAATCCACATTAGGTATCGGCAATAACATATATAAATCACACTTACATGCAATTAAAATGCCCCAGTGGACTGATATGTCAATATACAGTACCTTCATTCCCAATCCTATATGCATAAACTGATTGCTCTTTAGAGATATACTTATAAAGTATTACCTCAAAATTGCATGCAGTTTACATTGACCAAAACAAAGGAGCCAGCCAATCAAAGTGTTAGTTTAAAGGTTGCCATAGAGCTCTCCGTGACGTCCGTGTCCCTGGCAAACCCACTAGTCCATTCTGATCAATTGCGCACCTTCTCCAACTGCGCAGGCGCCGGCGTCCTTGCTCCTATTGGGTCATCGGGATGGGCATCATGACGCAAGCGCATCTTACTTTAATTGGTCCCAATTGGTATGTCTGATGAGCAATTGGTTTATGCATATAGGATCGGGAATGAAGGTATATTGACATATGAGTCCACTGGGGCATTTTAATTGTATGTAAGTATAATTGATATATATTATTGCTGATACCTAATGTGGATTGCTTTGTGACTAAAAAGGAGGTGGGTTTTGGTCTATTTAAGGCATTTTTGTACACTGTGTAATGTGCTTGATAAAGAACTTGTGTGATTCAAAACGTCGCATGGGAGATGGAATAAAGATGTAGATTTGAAAATCACCACCGACTTGAGAGGTACTGTCTTTCTGTATATTGACCGCTCCACTGTACAGGCGCGAGTATACCTGTCAATCAGCAGCCATCCACAGGAGGGGCGGCAATTTTGAATCAGCGGGGCGGGTTTTGCAGTCAGGGGGTGGGGAGCACCCAAATACATCAGACCAGAGAGAGACCTTTTAAGATGCACTGCGGGAGACAATAAAAGTTCATTTCTCAGGTATGAGGGGAATGTTTTGGCACATAGAGGGGTTACAAGAACCCCAATTACATAATGTTAAAGCTGGTGAGCACAGTTTGGAATGCCCAAAGGGAGTGACAGGTTCCCTTTAACTTTAACTTATAAATTGCTATAATTACATATCATTTTCTTAAAATGTTCGTTTCATTCTCCTTTTCTGTTCTAAAATTTTACAACCTGAATGACCATGGCTTTCCCTCCCCTTAGTATTGATCCTGGGTACACCTATGCGGGGAGAAGGAAACAGTCAATGATTCATCCAAATTCTAATTGTAAAAGTTATTTACTTTCTATTGGTTGCCCAATAAGAGGCGATACAAATCTTAAATAAACATGTAAAATAAGCAAGTCTGTTTCGAAACCGAAAATCTGTTCTAATAATTGCGATCATTGTCTAAAATATTATGCCACTGCAACTCTTTCCCAATCAAGTAAATGGAAAGGGAAGAGATGACAAATACAGCCTGTGGAAAAGAGTAGTGCTATTTTAGGGATAAACAGGGTCGTAACGATCGCAGTTGCAGGGGTCGCAGCTGTGATGGGGCCCGGACGTACAGAGGCCCGCGCTGCCCACCACCCCCTGTGACCATCGATCCCATCGTCCACTTCACATGGATCTGCGTCCCCGAGGTCACTGCGAGAAAGCACAGGCCACTATAGGGCCCGTGTGTCATGGAGAGGAGGGGAGCCTCCTTCTTCCCACTGCTGACACCCCTCCACTCGCTTCCTCTTAACTGCATTCTGAGGAGGAGGCAGTGACTGCCTGCCTTCCACTGTGGAACGCATATAAGGAGGCTGGTACTGCCTCCTCCACACTAGGAGTAGGCGGCACTTTCTGCTTTATGCATTCCATGGTGGAACACACATCGTCACCGCCTCCTCCTCATCAGTTTTCTCTTTAGTTGTTGCAAGAAGACCAGAGCAGCGGGGGAACAGGGAAAGGTGAGAACAGATTTTTTTTAAGAAGTGAGTGCAGGGTGGCCATGGAATCTTGGGGGAAGGAAGGGGAGTGCGTTACACTGTATGGAGAGGCAATGAGGCTGCATATATAAGGCTGTACTATATGGAGAGTTTTGAGACTGCATTACAGTATATGGAGTGCTGTGAGGCTGCATTACACTATATAGAGGGGTATGAGGCTGCATTACACTATATGGAGGGATATGAGGCTGCATTACACTATATGGAGGAATGTGAGGCTGCATTATACTATATGGAGGGATAAGAGGATGCATTACACTATATGGAGGGATAAGAGACTGCATTACACTATATGGAGGGATGTGAGGCTGCATTACATACCATAAAGATGGATGTGAGGATGCATTACACTATATGGAGGGATGTGAGGCTGCATTATACTATATGGAGAAATGTGAGGCTGCATTACACTATATGGAGGAATAAAAGGCTGCATTACACTATATGGAGGGATAAGACACTGCATTACACTATATGGAGGGATGTGAGGCTGCATTACACACCATATATATGGAGGGATGTGAGGCTGCATTATACTATATGGAGGGCTATGAGGTTGCATTACACTATATGGAGGGATGTGAGGCTGAATTCCACTATAAACAGGGATGTGAGGCTGCATTATACTATATAGAGGGATGTGAGACTGCATTATATTATAAAGAGGATAATGGTGGTGCCTTATAATAATTGGATGACTATTGGGGATACCTTATGATAGGGGGACTATGGGCTGTATTATAATCCATAAAGGACTATGGGGGTACATTATAATATATGGAGGAATATGGGTTTGAATTATAATAATTGGAGGACTATGTTGACGGGAGGAGGAAGACCATATGAACCATGATGGGGGACATATACACCATGATAAGGGCCATATTCCAGGAGGAGGACCAAATATAGCAGGATGAGGGACATTAATACAAAATGAAGGTGGAGAGGTCAATTTGTGAGTCTTTAAAGGATTTACAATGTTACACGGGGCCCGTACATACGACCAATGTGTGTATGTGCAGGATGGGGGGGGGACAGGTCTAATTTTCGCACCGGGGTCCACCAGACTCTAGTTACGCCACTGGGGAAAATGCATATACTTTTATATATTTTTTTTTATTTTTTAGATTTTGAAAACTATGTGCACCATTCTCTGTGGAGAAAGCTCTGAAAATCCTGTTCTGTCTTTTTGAAAAATACTAAATAATGTGATACAATAAAAATAAACATAAGCCATACAGTATCCATATACAAGCATGCATACAAATTAGATTTAGCATAAAAATCTTAAACTGTCTATCATAGTGCATCAGATTTTATACTGGTCTCACAGGAACATTTTATTACTTAGTATCTACAAAGGAGGCCATTTATACTGACATTAAGGGCACATTAACATCATTAAATGAGAGCCCGCTTTATGTTAATGGCAAATGTCACATTGATCAGCAGCAATAAGGAGAGAATATAATCCAAACAGTGATATCTGGGGCCACATTATTTGCATTTATAAAGAGGAGAAAATAAAAGCCCAGGCTAAGAAGATTTGTATACATACGTAAGGTTGATGCACCATCTGTTCCCACTACAAACTTTTCAGTCTCCTCTGCATTAAGATTTCATTTTATGATCTGTTTATTATTTTGAAATTGAAGCACAGGTCGTTAAGAAGAAAAATAATGAAATTTACAAGTGTTATTATAAATTGAAGTGACTGGGTAATGGTGGAATGAAGATGACTCGAAAAATATAACTGACAAGTTATTATCGTGATATGTATATGAGGAACCACACTAAACTAATAAGGGAATGGTGGGGGTCGATGTTGCAAATCTCAAAAGACTTTATGAATTGCTGCTTCAAAGTCAAAAGTCAAGAATTATATAACAAGCGACAACGTGCGGCATTGGAGAACAACTTCAAGACAGATTCACTGTTAATGAGGCTAAATTAATAATATGCATGTTTTAATTCAAGAATAATGACATCCAGCCAGGTTGGATTCAGTGCTACAATAGGTGTAGACACATGATAACTGAGGACAGAAGAGTATTATGTTTTATTTAAATATGAAGAAACAAGAAAATTGTCATCTCACCTGAAGCGCTGTACATACATGTGGAGCACGGGTGAACGCTTCGACCGGCTAGGAGAAATCAAAGAAACAGCAAACAGGATCCAGCTCCAAGTAGATTAAAAAAGTTTCAGCCTTTATTGGAAATGTTGATTGCTCTCAGTGTGAGAAACAAGATAGAAATCTTGTAGTTGTGATACTTTTTAATGGCTAACAAAAATTAAATAAATGATGTTACAAGGCGAGCTTTCGAGACGACTTAGGTCTCTTCATCAGGCATGGTATGACAAGCTATTGAATGAAACGCAAAATATATGCATGCACAACTAAAATGATTGGACATTTGACTGCATAAACATTACAGGGACTGGACATTTGGCAAAATAACAAAGCAGCCTTGGAGAGGATTTTGAATCAGGCAGGCCCAGTGGTCATAAAGTCTTTAGGACACTAATTTATAAGAAAACCTGGTGTCCAAGATTTCCATGTCTTTGAACAACATTGTTTAGACGTGGTAATGAGCCATAAAACCATCAGCGATGTTCAGTCCGTTCTGTATACAATTGAAACTTCTAATTAGCTTGGATTCACACACTCTTCGATGCTTTTGGGACTTGAAATTACCCCTCAAAATTAAAACCTTCATATTTCCAGCCTTTATTGGAAAACATTAAAATTCATATCCAAAAAATCAACATGTTAAAAAAAAAGAGATGGAATATTCAGTCCACTCGCATGATGGAAACCACCAGTGGATGGAAACCATGAGCAGCAATAAGCTGCATGTTTCAGACGAGCCTGCATGCTTAGTTAAAATTTCACAAAACTCGGAGAAAGGATGGAGTTGCATCTGAAACATAGCTCAGGGATCTTCAACTCCTGGCCTCGAGCGCCGCCAACAGTGCAGGTTTTCAGGATTTCTTTAGCATTGCACAGGGGTTGGACTCATCACCTGCGCAAGTTAATCAATTATCACCTGTGCAATACTAAGGAAATCCTGAAAACATGCACTGCTGGCGGTGCTCGAGGCCAGGAGTTGGAGAACCCTGGTGTAGCTTCTTGTTGCTTATGGTTTTGAGCCACTAGTGGTTTCCATCATGCTAATAGACTGTGCAATCGTCTCATGTTGGGTTTTTGGATATGAATTGTAATATTTTCCAATAAAGGCTAAAATTATTTTTTATCTACTTGGAGCTGGATCCTTTTTGCCGTTTCTTCTATTTAGATTTAAAAAAAAAAGTTCAAATCACCCCTTGTGCCCCATTGAAAACAAAAACTATATAAAAAACATATTTGGTATCGCTGCATTCAGAAATGCCCAGTCTATCAAAATATAAAATAAATCCGATCTGTGAACTGCCTAACAGAAAAAAAGTGAAAACACCAAAACTATTATTTTTTTGGTTGCCACAACATTGCAGTTGAATGTAATACCAGGCGATCAAAACAATGTATCTCCCCAAAAATGGTATCATTAGAAACTTCAGCTCAAGCCACCAAAATAAGCCATCACACAGCCCCAGATCCCAAAAATTAAAAAGATGAGGAAAATGGCACAAAAAGTGCAATTCTTTATCTTTTAAAACTTCTGAAGTTTTTTCACTACTTAGAGTAAAGTCAAATATACATGTTTGGTATCTACAAACTCATACTGACCTGAGACATCATACCAACATGTCAGTTTTACCATATAGTGAACATGGTGAATAAAAAATCTAAAAAAACAAATGTGTATTTGCACTTCATTTTCAATTTCTCTGCACTTGGATTATTTTTTCTGTTTTCCAGTACACTGTATGGTAAATAGGGATGACCAAGTACCAAAATATTCGTAATCGCTCTACTTGCTGTACTTTGTAATAATCATGTATTCGTTCTGAATAGCGAATACAATGCAGGTGAATGGGAAATGCAAGTATTTTCTGAAGGACCTGGTCTGGTAGCCTCAGGAAGAGGCTGAAATGGATGAGAAAGTGATGAAACAGAATGGGAAGAGCCTGGAGAATATACCTGCAGGCATTTCTGACTTAAATATGGTTTCTCGGAATAAGTTTGTCACACTTTTACAGATTCACAAGAACACCTACCAAACCTAACCTAAATTGCATTTAAAAGGCCAAAAAGATTAAGAAACAGTTTTTCCTGCATAATCACTTGTATACCAGGCTAAATAAACCAGAGAAACAAAAAAAAATATCCCTTTTAGTGTTTGTTCACACGTACTGTTGTGGCTTTTTTTTTTTAGCCTTTTACAATTGTTAGGGCCCTGACCCACATTTTGTAGGTCCCTTTGTCATACATCATTTTTATTTAGCTATTCTCCAGCACCATGCAAGGCCAGCTACAATGTGTCAGTAGGTATGCTGATCTTTGACCTGAGGGGTCATGTGGCCTTGTAACATGTGTTTTGGAGGGGTTGCTCTTACTTAGACATTTGGGCGGTCCCTGCCTTATTGAAACTCAGGGAGCGGAATACATATTCCATGCAGTTTACAATGTGCCCATTGTAGCGTTGGTTTTACTCCATCTCCTCCTCCTCATGTTGAAAAGAGACGGTACCTCTGCCACCAGTCTTGTCTGAGGATGATGTTTTCAGCAACTGATCTACAGCAGCCCTCTTGAAGGATTCCATTGTGCAACCCATTGGTGACTCCAAGAGGAGAGAAGGTAATTTCTCCTTGTACCGTGGGTTGAGGAAGGTGGCAAACTAGTATAGGTTGTTGAATAAAATGTGTATCATGTGAGGGTCTTGCCACAAACACTTTCACATGAACTGTGCCATGTGGGCCAAGCTGGGCAAACAACAAAAGGTTTTGTTTCTACACAAGTAGGAATACTAGCCATACTTTCCTCACTCTGACACCCTCCTCCTTCCCATCCATGCTGGACAGACATGAAGCTAGAGTTGGGAGTCCCCTCTGTAGCATTAAAAGTCTCCTCGGTAACACAGAAAAACAAGTTCTCTCCCTCTTCATCCTCCTTATCTTTCTCCTCATCACCCAATGTTACCTCAGAATATTGGCTGGGCTGGGTAATATAACCCATTTGGAAATCTAGCTCCATAGCCACACGCTGGGCACTCAAAGCTCCCTCTCTAAGATTATGCAGTGTTTGTTTCAACACAGCAGTGGGTTATGCTGATAATAGCCTGATCGCTGCTCACGAGGTTCCAACAAGCCTAAACGACAACATCTTCATGCCTAGAAATTTGGCAATGTGTATTTACACTTTCTTTCCAAGGTCTCAGGCATTGACAACTGACAAATTTGAGAAGGAAAGCTGACATGTATTACGTGGGCGATAACTAGAGTAATCAGAAGAATCAAACACTATCAAATTTATTTTATTTAGCAGCTGCACACATTGGCATTGACAACTGGATGCTTCGCTGGGACAAGGAAGTTAATGTGGTTGATGTTTGGTGTGTGAGCAACTGCAGCTTGTGGGCAGGAGCTATGAACGCCTGATTCCTGGACAGCAGATTCTGAATGACATAGCACATGTGACATGGCAGTGGTTTGACCCACAGACACAGATTTGGTCCCCTGGTGTTCTGCCCACCTACTGGGTTGCTTGGCTGTCATGTGATTTCGCATACTAGTGGTGATCAGGTTGCCCTTACCCTTGTCTCTGCTCAACTTGGTATAGTAGATGCTAGAGACTACAATGTTTTTCTCTGAAAGACTTTCAGAAACAAACTTCCAAATGGCGGCTAAACACCCCCTTGTACTGACTTGGGGCACTGCGGGTGTGCTCTTGGGAACAGTTGACTCAGTTCTCACTCTGGGCAAACCATGACCTCTTTGTGCCTGTGTTGGTGCTACATACCCATCTTCCTCTGTATTGCTGTGATGGCTATGCATGTCAACGGTCCAGGTCAGATCAGTAGGCTCATCACTGACCACCTTGTCTTCCATCTCATCATCTTTCCCAGTTGAGATTGTAGGCTTACCTGATGGCAACTGTGTCTCATCATCTACAGTCTACACCACTGGAGACTGTAAATCAGATTCCTCAAAGTGGCTTTCTTCTAGCCGTAGGTCCACAAATGCTTGCACATCAATGCACGCCATCTCCTCCCATCCCTCTTCAGTGCTGCATGGTGAGAGGTCAGAACCAATCAAAGGATACGTACAAAATAGATCCTTGGAGTGGCCAAGCTTGGGATCACATTAGTGATGGGCGAATCTACTCGCTAGGACTCGTTACTCGGCGAGTAGTAAGGGACTCGCAGGACTCGCCACTCAGCGAGTTTCCCAGCGAGGACTCGCAAAGTAGCGAGTCCAATGCAAGTAAATGGGAATCCTAGTTTTACTAGCGAGACTCGCTATATCACATCGCTATGTAGCTTGAATCTCCCCCAAATCGTTTAGAGAATGGCACCGCTTCACGGATACCCGCTGTAAGTAGCGATTCCGAGCGAGTCGTAGCGACTCCTAGCGAATCCTAGCGTGTCTACGAATCCGAGTCCTGTATTCTGTATTCGGGACTCGCGAATACAGAATCTGTTATGTTACGACAAATCTTCCGAGACAGCCTAGCGTGTTAGGTCAGACAAACTTGTGAAGATGGACAAGCATGTTAGCCAATCTTATTCAGTAATGCCACAGCCCTCTTCTTGTGGCATTACTATGATTGGCTTCTGTCCATTGTGATGGCTATGTCATCGATGACAGGCAAGGCTGTATATAAGCCTTGCCACCGCCATTTTGAGCACATTTCTCTGAAGATCTGAGCTAGAACAGGGTGAGGTAGATTCTGGAGCAGATCATAGGGATTGTCAGTGAGTGTAGGGAACTTCAAGATTCCTTATATTAACCCCAAACAGCTCTTGTGAGAGCTAGCAGGAGGACAGAGGAGTACTGTGTACTGTGACACTGTAGGCAGGCAGGGAAGCAGGGAGCTGCAGCCTTTACAGTGTTCACAGGAGCGACCTCATAGCTTCGCTTACTCACGCAGCTGTTCTAATAGCTGAAGTGAGAGGCTTAGCTGAGGTACTATTTACAATTTTTTGCCAGCTGATAGATTTTGGGTCCTAAAAACCCCTTCAGCGTTATTTTGTCTGTGGCAGAACAGTGCGTTGCTGCTCTCCTAGCTGCAAATAGCACGTACGCCACCTACTTCTGCGACTAATTGTGCGCACTTAATAATTTTTTTCAGGGAATAGTGTGCTGCTTCACTGCCAAGTGTTAACACACACTTAACCCGCCAGTAAGTGACGCCTGCAGCAACACCAAACTCCATCTCGGTGGCTGTGCGCACTTTCTAATTTTTTAAGGGACTAGTGTGCTGCTTCACTGCCAAGTGTTAGCACACACTTAACCCGCCAGTAAGTGACGCCTGCAGCAACACCAAACTCCATCTCGGTGGCTGTGCGCACTTTCTAATTTTTTCAGGGAATAGTGTAGTGCTTCACTGGCAAGTGTTAGCACACACTTAACCCGCCAGTAAGTGACGCCTGCAGCAACACCAAACTCCATGTCGGTGGCTGTGCGCACTTTCTCATTTTTTCAGGGAATAGTGTAGTGCTTCACTGCCAAGTGTTAGCACACACTTAACCCGCCAGTAAGTGACGCCTGCAGCAACACCAAACTCCATCTCGGTGGCTGTGCGCACTTTCTAATTTTTTCAGGGAATAGTGTAGTGCTTCACTGCCAAGTGTTAGCACACACTTAACCCGCCAGTAAGTGACGCCTGCAGCAACACCAAACTCCATCTCGGTGGCTGTGCGCACTTTCTAATTTTTTCAGGGAATAGTGTGGTGCTTCACTGTCAAGTGTTCGCACACACTTAACCCGCCAGTAAGTGACGCCTGCAGCAACACCAAACTCCATCTCGGTGGCTGTGCGCACTTTCTAATTTTTTCAGGGAATAGTGTAGTGCTTCACTGCCAAGTGTTAGCACACACTTAACCCGCCAGTAAGTGACGCCTGCAGCAACACCAAACTCCATCTCGGTGGCTGTGCTCACTTTCTCATTTTTTCAGGGAATAGTGTAGTGCTTCACTGCCAAGTGTTAGCACACACTTAACCCGCCAGTAAGTGACGCCTGCAGCAACACCAAACTCCATCTCGGTGGCTGTGCGCACTTTCTAATTTTTTCAGGGAATAGTGTAGTGCTTCACTGCCAAGTGTTAGCACACACTTAACCCGCCAGTAAGTGACGCCTGCAGCAACACCAAACTCCATCTCGGTGGCTGTGCGCACTTTCTAATTTTTTCAGGGAATAGTGTGGTGCTTCACTGTCAAGTGTTAGCACACACTTAACCCGCCAGTAAGTGACGCCTGCAGCAACACCAAACTCCATCTCGGTGGCTGTGCGCACTTTCTAATTTTTTCAGGGAATAGTGTAGTGCTTCACTGCCAAGTGTTAGCACACACTTAACCCGCCAGTAAGTGACGCCTGCAGCAACACCAAACTCCATCTCGGTGGCTGTGCGCACTTTCTCATTTTTTCAGGGAATAGTGTAGTGCTTCACTGCCAAGTGTTAGCACACACTTAACCCGCCAGTAAGTGACGCCTGCAGCAACACCAAACTCCATCTCGGTGGCTGTGCGCACTTTCAAATTTTTTCAGGGAATAGTGTAGTGCTTCACTGCCAAGTGTTAGCACACACTTAACCCGCCAGTAAGTGACGCCTGCAGCAACACCAAACTCCATCTCGGTGGCTGTGCGCACTTTCTAATTTTTTCAGGGAATAGTGTAGTGCTTCACTGCCAAGTGTTAGCACACACTTAACCCGCCAGTAAGTGACGCCTGCAGCAACACCAAACTCCATCTCGGTGGCTGTGCTCACTTTCTCATTTTTTCAGGGAATAGTGTAGTGCTTCACTGCCAAGTGTTAGCACACACTTAACCCGCCAGTAAGTGACGCCTGCAGCAACACCAAACTCCATCTCGGTGGCTGTGCGCACTTTCTAATTTTTTCAGGGAATAGTGTAGTGCTTCACTGCCAAGTGTTAGCACACACTTAACCCGCCAGTAAGTGACGCCTGCAGCAACACCAAACTCCATCTCGGTGGCTGTGCGCACTTTCTAATTTTTTCAGGGAATAGTGTGGTGCTTCACTGTCAAGTGTTAGCACACACTTAACCCGCCAGTAAGTGACGCCTGCAGCAACACCAAACTCCATCTCGGTGGCTGTGCGCACTTTCTAATTTTTTCAGGGAATAGTGTAGTGCTTCACTGCCAAGTGTTAGCACACACTTAACCCGCCAGTAAGTGACGCCTGCAGCAACACCAAACTCCATCTCGGTGGCTGTGCGCACTTTCTCATTTTTTCAGGGAATAGTGTAGTGCTTCACTGCCAAGTGTTAGCACACACTTAACCCGCCAGTAAGTGACGCCTGCAGCAACACCAAACTCCATCTCGGTGGCTGTGCGCACTTTCAAATTTTTTCAGGGAATAGTGTAGTGCTTCACTGCCAAGTGTTAGCACACACTTAACCCGCCAGTAAGTGACGCTTGCAGCAACACCAAACTCCATCTCGGTGGCTGTGCGCACTTTCTAATTTTTTCAGGGAATAGTGTGGTGCTTCACTGTCAAGTGTTAGCACACACTTAACCCGCCAGTAAGTGACGCCTGCAGCAACACCAAACTCCATCTCGGTGGCTGTGCGCACTTTCTAATTTTTTCAGGGAATAGTGTAGTGCTTCACTGCCAAGTGTTAGCACACACTTAACCCGCCAGTAAGTGACGCTTGCAGCAACACCAAACTCCATCTCGGTGGCTGTGCGCACTTTCTCATTTTTTCAGGGAATAGTGTAGTGCTTCACTGCCAAGTGTTAGCACACACTTAACCCGCCAGTAAGTGACGCCTGCAGCAACACCAAACTCCATCTCGGTGGCTGTGCGCACTTTCTAATTTTTTCAGGGAATAGTGTAGTGCTTCACTGCCAAGTGTTAGCACACACTTAACCCGCCAGTAAGTGACGCCTGCAGCAACACCAAACTCCATCTCGGTGGCTGTGCGCACTTTCTCATTTTTTCAGGGAATAGTGTAGTGCTTCACTGCCAAGTGTTAGCACACACTTAACCCGCCAGTAAGTGACGCCTGCAGCAACACCAAACTCCATCTCGGTGGCTGTGCGCACTTTCAAATTTTTTCAGGGAATAGTGTAGTGCTTCACTGCCAAGTGTTAGCACACACTTAACCCGCCAGTAAGTGACGCTTGCAGCAACACCAAACTCCATCTCGGTGGCTGTGCGCACTTTCTAATTTTTTCAGGGAATAGTGTGGTGCTTCACTGTCAAGTGTTAGCACACACTTAACCCGCCAGTAAGTGACGCCTGCAGCAACACCAAACTCCATCTCGGTGGCTGTGCGCACTTTCTAATTTTTTCAGGGAATAGTGTAGTGCTTCACTGCCAAGTGTTAGCACACACTTAACCCGCCAGTAAGTGACGCCTGCAGCAACACCAAACTCCATCTCGGTGGCTGTGCGCACTTTCTCATTTTTTCAGGGAATAGTGTAGTGCTTCACTGCCAAGTGTTAGCACACACTTAACCCGCCAGTAAGTGACGCCTGCAGCAACACCAAACTCCATCTCGGTGGCTGTGCGCACTTTCAAATTTTTTCAGGGAATAGTGTAGTGCTTCACTGCCAAGTGTTAGCACACACTTAACCCGCCAGTAAGTGACGCCTACAGCAACACCAAACTCCATCTCGGTGGCTGTGCGCACTTTCTAATTTTTTCAGGGAATAGTGTAGTGCTTCACTGTCAAGTGTTCGCACACACTTAACCCGCCAGTAAGTGACGCCTGCAGCAACACCAAACTCCATCTCGGTGGCTGTGCGCACTTTCTAATTTTTTCAGGGAATAGTGTAGTGCTTCACTGCCAAGTGTTAGCACACACTTAACCCGCCAGTAAGTGACGCCTGCAGCAACACCAAACTCCATCTCGGTGGCTGTGCTCACTTTCTCATTTTTTCAGGGAATAGTGTAGTGCTTCACTGCCAAGTGTTAGCACACACTTAACCCGCCAGTAAGTGACGCCTGCAGCAACACCAAACTCCATCTCGGTGGCTGTGCGCACTTTCTAATTTTTTCAGGGAATAGTGTAGTGCTTCACTGCCAAGTGTTAGCACACACTTAACCCGCCAGTAAGTGACGCCTACAGCAACACCAAACTCCATCTCGGTGGCTGTGCGCACTTTCTAATTTTTTCAGGGAATAGTGTGGTGCTTCACTGTCAAGTGTTAGCACACACTTAACCCGCCAGTAAGTGACGCCTGCAGCAACACCAAACTCCATCTCGGTGGCTGTGCGCACTTTCTAATTTTTTCAGGGAATAGTGTAGTGCTTCACTGCCAAGTGTTAGCACACACTTAACCCGCCAGTAAGTGACGCCTGCAGCAACACCAAACTCCATCTCGGTGGCTGTGCGCACTTTCTAATTTTTTCAGGGAATAGTGTAGTGCTTCACTGCCAAGTGTTAGCACACACTTAACCCGCCAGTAAGTGACGCCTACAGCAACACCAAACTACATCTCGGTGGCTGTGCGCACTTTCTAATTTTTTCAGGGAATAGTGTGGTGCTTCACTGTCAAGTGTTAGCACACACTTAACCCGCCAGTAAGTGACGCCTGCAGCAACACCAAACTCTATCTCGGTGGCTGTGCATTTGTCAACAATGTCCCAAAAACACCAAATTCCCAAAAACCAGTCTGCAAAGGGACAGGGACGAGGTCGGGGCCCTAGCAGTCGTGAACAACAAGGCACTGGTAGAAGTAGACAGACAAGGATTGATCGATCCACCTTCCTGCTGTCTAAATTTCCCAGTACTCAACCGAAACGTGTCTTGAGGCCGGAAGATCAAGACCAAATAACATCTTGGATGGCTGACAAGACCTCAACCACGGGTTCTGGCAGCACACAATCATCCTTGACACCATATTCAAGTGCCGCTACTGACAACGCGGGGTCATCTAATCCACAAAATCTTCCTATTTCCTCAAGCCATCGCCAGACGGAGGAAAATTTAGACCGCGAACTTGGGCATTCGGAAGATTTATTTGGTTCTTATCAGCCATTCAGACAACCGGACCTTTCTTTGTCACTGCCTGAACAGATACTTGAACCAGACGTACATTCCATCTATGGACAAAGTTTGGATTCACCTCGTCATGAAGAACGTCCCTTTCAACAAAGCCATAGACCGTCTCAGGAGGTGGAGGATGATGATGATGATGAGACACACATCTCATCTGGCCAGCCTGACCAGTCACGTTATCCAGATGACTTTGAGGAGGAGGGGGTGGATGATGAGACCACTGATCCAACCTGGACACTTGACATGCAGAGCCAACAGAGCAGCCAGGAGGAGGAAAGTGGTTATGTACCACCGCCTAAAGCACCCAGGCTTACTCCTTTATCCCGAATCCAAGCTGTGACAACAGTAGCCCAAATTGTGTCAACTGTTGCACAAACTGTACCAACTGTTGCCCCAAATTTAAGAACAGTTGGCCAAAATGTGTCTACAGTTTGTGTTGGCCAGACTCATCCTTCAGTTCCTACACCACAACCTAAAGGACGAACATCCATTGTCTGGAAATTTTTCAAAGATAGCCCATCAGTACCAAATGTGGTTATATGTAACATCTGCTATGCCAGGCTGAGCAGAGGCCAGGGCAAAGTAAACTTGAGCACCAGCAGTATGCGAAAACACATGACTCTTAAGCATCCTAGTCAGTGGTTGGCCCATCAGGGTTCGACATCAGGGCCTTCTGACCTCAACACCGTTATGCCACTTCAGAATCGTCCTTCACCATCTACTGTTCATGCAGCAGCTCCTACTCATACGATCTCACCACAAGCTGCGTTAGACCAGAGATATGACAGTAGTCAAGTGACTTGTGAGTCTGCGCCAATTGTCCAGTTGTCTGTTCCACAGCTGTATGAGAGGCAGCGGAAACACCCATCCACACACCCTTTTTCTCGACAAATGACAGCGCAAATTTCTAAGCTGTTAGCTGTAGAAATGCTGCCATTTAGGCTTGTTGATACTGAGGCTTTTAGGGAGTTGTTGGCTGTGGCAGCACCACGATACACTGTCCCCAGTCGCAATTTTTTTTCACGTACTGCCATACCCGCGCTACATCTGCACGTGGTTAACAACTTGAAGCGTGCACTGACAAATGCTGTGAGCGGAAAAGTTCACCTGACAACTGATACCTGGACAAGTACTTGTGGACAGGGCAGATACATATCCCTGACAGCTCACTGGATCAACCTTGTCGAGAGTGTCCCAAAGTGTAATAGTGGAATATCTGCGATCCTACCAACTCCACGAATAGCGGGCACAGCATCATTCCGGGTGTCCGCGGCCTCATATACTTCTACAACACAATGTGCGTCTTCAACTTCCTTGACCACTGCTGATTTGTCCGCCACATCACGTCAAAGTTGGGAGCTTTGCAGTACTGCATCAGCCAGGCGACAACAGGCTCTTCTTAAGCTCATCTGTCTAGGTGACACACCTCACACTGCAAACGAGCTGTGGAAAGGTGTTAAACAACAGACAGATGAGTGGCTGGCCCCACTGCAACTACAAGCAGGTCTTGTTGTCAGTGATAACGGACGAAACCTTGTTGCAGCAATAAAGCTCGGTAAACTTCAACACGTGCCTTGCATGGCTCACGTACTGAATCTTGTAGTTCAGAAATTCTTGAAAAATTACCCAGAGTTATCTGATCTACTAGAGAAGGTGCGTAGAAATTGCGGACATTTCCGACATTCATCAACGGCACTTGCAAGTCTATCTGCCCTTCAACAGCAATTTAATTTGCCCAAACACAGATTAATTTGCGACATGCCCACACGATGGAATTCTACATTCCATATGTTGGCTAGGTTCAATGAGCAGCAGAGGGCTATAGCGGAATATCAGCTGCAACATGCCCGTCACCCAGGAAGTAATACAAGACACATTGGTACGATGGAGTGGGTCTGGATCGCTGACCTTTGCGAGGTTCTAGAGAACTTCGATTACTGCACAAAACTGGTCAGCGGTGATGAGTCCATTATTAGTCTCACCATCCCCATGCTGTGTTTGCTTAAAGATTCTCTCCTGAATCTTAAAACAGAATCATTGAGGGCACAGCAGAGGGCTATGGATCCACATTTTAACATCCAGGATCAGAGCCAGCAAAGCCAATTTCAGCCGGCAACATTGGCTGCAGAACAAAACAGTGATGAGGAAGATGAAGACGATTTATTTCTCCATGGTACTGAGGTGCACCCTGATGGAACTCCCAACCCCAGTTTTATGTCGGTACAGCATGGGTGGGCTGAAGAGCAGGAGGCGGAGACCGATTTTGAGACCATGATGCCTATTGTTCATCAGTCTGGTGACACAGAAGACATGAGTCTTTGTAGCCTAGCACACATGTCTGACTTCATGTCTCAATGTCTGTCCCAGGATCCACGCGTCATTAACATCTATGACAGCGACCTCTACTGGTTGTCAACATTCCTTGACCCACGCTACAAAGACAAGTTTCCATCGCTGCTGTTGCAGTCACCAAGGGGCTTAACGATGGATTATTTCAAAAGTGTGGTGGTTGACAATTTAATGTCAATTTCACCATCTGACTCCGCTATACCACGAACAAGCAGCTCTTTGACACAGCAGCCTTTGGTTCGAACACAAACTGCCACATTGTCAAGAAGAGGTGGTGGTAAGATGTCCACCAACTGGGCGATGTTCAACAGACCTTCCAATCTGCAACGGATTGTGCCTACGGTCCCCTTGTCTAGGAGACAAACATTGTCAAACATGTTGAACGAGTATGTGTGTGACACTACCAGCTTCTTAACCGACCCCTCTGTACCCTTTAATTACTGGGTTTCCAAGCTTCACGCTTGGACTGAGCTGTCTTTGTATGCCTTGGAGTTGCTGGCCTGCCCAGCTGCTAGTGTGACATCAGAGCGTGTTTTTAGTGCCGCTGGGGGAATTGTCACTGATAGAAGGTCACGGCTGACTACAGAAAATGCCGACAGACTCACTCTCATTAAGTTTAACAAGGACTGGATATCATCAAAGTTCTTAACCCCTTCAGACGACAGTACCCAAACCTAGAGGGACATTTTCAAATTTGTTACGTTTGGCTCAGTGCGGTTTAAACATTATGTCCTCTTCTGACACAAAGGATAAACAATGTCCCTCTGCTAAGAAGATTGGATAAATAATGTTCCTGCTACACTTGCTGCATGACAACAAAACTACACAATCAGTGTCAGTAATGTTACTTTAATAATGCATGCACTTCTGATGTTTTTTGACCGTTGAATTATGTCAGACAATCCAAAACAGTCTCTTGGCTGAATTTTTTAAGGCAACAAGCCTATGCCTGCATTGTGGGCATTTCTCAAACTGAAATAAAACATATAGTTTGGCTCAAGTGCCTTGCATAAATTTTAAAAATGTTGATCCCGCCCCTTGGGCTAATTTTTTGAGGCAACAAGCCTATACCTGCATTGAATACGTTGCTTGTACTATGCTCTCAGGACAAGCAAATAGTATGGGCCACGCGCCCTCCTCAACTTCCAAATAGAGTTGATCTCGCCCCTTGGGCTAATTTTTTGAGGCAACAAGCCTATACCTGCATCGAATACGTTGCTTGTACTATGCTCTCAGGACAAGCAAATAGTATGGGCCACGCGCCCTCCTCAACTTCCAAATAGAGTTGATCTCGCCCCTTGGGCTAATTTTTTGAAGCTACAAGCCTATACCTGCATCGAATACGTTGCTTGTACTATGCTCTCAGGACAAGCAAATAGTATGGGCCACGCGCCCTCCTCAACTTCCAAATAGAGTTGATCTCGCCCCTTGGGCTAATTTTTTGAGGCTACAAGCCTATACCTGCATCGAATACGTTGCTTGTACTATGCTCTCAGGACAAGCAAATAGTATGGGCCACGCGCCCTCCTCAACTTCCAAATAGAGTTGATCTCGCCCCTTGGGCTAATTTTTTGAGGCTACAAGCCTATACCTGCATCGAATACGTTGCTTGTACTATGCTCTCAGGACAAGCAAATAGTATGGGCCACGCGCCCTCCTCAACTTCCAAATAGAGTTGATCTCGCCCCTTGGGCTAATTTTTTGAGGCTACAAGCCTATACCTGCATCGAATACGTTGCTTGTACTATGCTCTCAGGACAAGCAAATAGTATGGGCCACGCGCCCTCCTCAACTTCCAAATAGAGTTGATCTCGCCCCTTGGGCTAATTTTTTGAGGCTACAAGCCTATACCTGCATCGAATACGTTGCTTGTACTATGCTCTCAGGACAAGCAAATAGTATGGGCCACGCGCCCTCCTCAACTTCCAAATAGAGTTGATCTCGCCCCTTGGGCTAATTTTTTGAGGCAACAAGCCTATACCTGCATAGAATACGTTGCTTGTACTATGCTCTCAGGACAAGCAAATAGTATGGGCCACGCGCCCTCCTCACCTTCCAAATAGAGTTGATCTCGCCCCTTGGGCTAATTTTTTGAGGCAACAAGCCTATACCTGCATCGAATACGTTGCTTGTACTATGCTCTCAGGACAAGCAAATAGTATGGGCCACGCGCCCTCCTCAACTTCCAAATAGAGTTGATCTCGCCCCTTGGGCTAATTTTTTGAGGCTACAAGCCTATACCTGCATCGAATACGTTGCTTGTACTATGCTCTCAGGACAAGCAAATAGTATGGGCCACGCGCCCTCCTCAACTTCCAAATAGAGTTGATCTCGCCCCTTGGGCTAATTTTTTGAGGCTACAAGCCTATACCTGCATCGAATACGTTGCTTGTACTATGCTCTCAGGACAAGCAAATAGTATGGGCCACGCGCCCTCCTCAACTTCCAAATAGAGTTGATCTCGCCCCTTGGGCTAATTTTTTGAGGCTACAAGCCTATACCTGCATCGAATACGTTGCTTGTACTATGCTCTCAGGACAAGCAAATAGTATGGGCCACGCGCCCTCCTCAACTTCCAAATAGAGTTGATCTCGCCCCTTGGGCTAATTTTTTGAGGCTACAAGCCTATACCTGCATCGAATACGTTGCTTGTACTATGCTCTCAGGACAAGCAAATAGTATGGGCCACGCGCCCTCCTCAACTTCCAAATAGAGTTGATCTCGCCCCTTGGGCTAATTTTTTGTGGCAACAGGCCTATGCCTGCATAGAAAACGTGGCTTGTACTAAGATCCTGCTGGAGCATGGCGAAGGGTCCCACTGTACGCTACGGAGATAACGCGTAGACGCGCTCTGTTGCAAGTAGACGTCCCAGCCTATCGCATCTGTGTTCCCAGTGTTGTTGCCATACCGAGTCATTAAGTAACCCCCCCACAAACACAGGCACTATTTATTTGTCAGCAACATTTGTATGTGCAGTCATGATTTTCCACATAATAACCAAGGTGCCTTCATGCGCCATGCGGGCCGTAAAGTACTTGCTAATGATGATGACTTGAAGCCCACCCACAAAAAAAACCTACACATCCATTCCCTGAAAAAAGACAGACACAAAGCAGTTTTTGTCAACTGGGTATTATTTCGCCATAATGGCAAAGATGTCAGAATTTTTTTTTTTTTTTTTTTTTTTTTTTTTGGGTTTAAACTTTGTAAAAAAAAATAATAACATAACAAAGAAATTGTGCAATGCACAGGAACAAAAAATAAACAAAAAAAAAAAAGGGGTCTACAGCTGGTGGTAGGTTGCCGCATCCTCCGGCCTTGGCTGTAACGTGGCACCATCACCCTGGTCGTTGAGTAGGTCCAGGGCCCCATGCAGTACCTCACCCAGTGGTTGGAAGCCTGTAGGCTGGGGCATCTGGGCCGGTTGGCCTTGGCTTGGTAGGCCCCTGATTCTTGGACACCACCTCTGGGTCGCAACATACCTGTCCCGGGGTGTGGCCCTGTCCAGGATGTTTGATCTGCTGAGCCGCCACTCCTCCAAAAAATCAAACACCTGACCAGGATGGTTTGGGGGCCTACACGCATCGAGGACAATGTGTATTGCTGACCATGCCCACAGTCGTCTCTCGAATGGAATGTCATCCAAGAACGGTATGAGACTGCGGGCAAAGTCAGCACTACACTGTCCTCTGCGGTCTTGTGGTGCCCCCGGGATCAGAGCAGGGCTGCTGGGGTTCCAGTGACTCCCCACACTGCTGCTGGCAGTCGGCACTGGAGGGCGCTGGTGTGGCCCTTCATCCTCCTCTTCTTGTATCTGCGGCCCCAAAGGTGGTGGTGGTGGTGGCGGCGGTGGTGGTGGTGGTGGCGGCGGTGGTGGTGGTGGTGGCGGTGGTGGTGGTGGTGGTGCTACTCCCTCCTCCTCATCTGGTGGGGGTTGAGGGGCCTCCCTCCCCTCCTCAGGCAGCTGTGGTGGCGGGTTCCAACGCCACCTCCGAAAGTGAGCAGCTCTGTGGGTAAATATAAAAAACATTTGGTGAATGGGTTGCCTTTGGAAACAAAACCATAGGCCAAACATAACATGTGCACGCTTTTTTGACTCAGTGTATCTGTGTATTCTGTGTCTTTTCATTGTTGCCCTTAAGATGGAATTGCAGCAAATAAATTAATGACATTTTTGGCTCATGCCTCAAACTATATTGTATGTGTGGGTACTGTTGCTCCACGATTTTTTGCCATTACATTACAAATTTTAAAATTAGTCAGCACTATTACACTGTGCCCTGACTTAGGCAGGACAGCTATGTAGTCACTTGAAGACATATTAGTGGCCACAACTATTGTTTTGACTTTTTGTGGAAACTTTATGTGGACAAAGCTATAGCCTGACACTGTGAGGCAAACACATTATTCAGGGTTCTTTGCCATCAGATGGACACAAAAACACACAGTGTGGACGGCCTTGGTCTCAATGCACATAACCCAGATCTATAGGGCAGGTGAGCAAGACAGGAAATGGAGTCCTGCAGCATAGGTGACACATGAGCATTTGGCGTTAGTGGCCTACACTCCTTGTTGCTGCCATGTATGCTAATCAGGAATGTCTTGGTAAATAAAACACAACAAACAGATGGCTTGGGATTTGAAACGACTGTAATGGACATAGAGTATGGGGTTGTCTTTGAGCAGCAGGTCACACATCGTTGGTGCCAAACAAGGTGGTATGCACAGATGGACAGTTTTAGTTATTTCAACGGGGCCGAACAAAAAAACGGGAACAGCAAGGACAAACCTCGGCTTTCCTAAAGCACCTTGGACATAAAAGGCTGTTGCACTTAAAATATGGCCCTCTTTAGTTTGATTTAATACAGCATTAATACGCTATGTTTTCCGGAGGATTCGTAATGTGGCCATGAGTTAACGACAAAAAAAGTAAAATTCACATGTGGGCCCTAATATCTACAATATCAACTTGCAGCCCCAAATAAACCCATGGGAAAACTGAACCACACATATTTGTAGTGATACAGGGTATGTTCTGAAATGTGTGTGAATGTGTCAGCAATCTGGGATGGTGTACAAACAGTTTAGTGCAAAAGGGGTATATCCTTGCAACGTTATTTTGCCGAAAAAAACACCCACAACTAAACGTGTATGGATGTATGTGGCCCTTATGCAAGTCGAGGCCATTAGGAACTGATACAACTGAGGCTTATGACAGGCAAACCAGACAGGGCCACACACCTTAGAGGCCATTGGAGGGAAGAACATGGCTTTGTTCCACAAACATGCCAACAATAATAGCTAATTGTGAGGTCACGGAACATTGTGTCTGACCACCCTGCAGAACATTGCTTATTTTTCCAAACGTCACAATGTGACTATAAATGTGTATGTCCTGGATCATTGCCAAAGGTAATAGAATTGTGTTGCACCATGGCAGAAACAAACCCCTGTGTGGGTATGTAAACCAGCACACTCATTATAGAGCTTCATACGTACATTGTGTGCCCTCGTGGACAGGGTCCTCTCCTCTTGTACCTGTATGACCTGATTGTCTTCATGGACTGTTTTTTGTCGTTAACCCTTATCCTCATGTAAAGTGCCATGGAACCTAATGGCGCTATATTAAAAAATAATAATAACAATAATAGTAAACAACAGTGCGGCAGACACATACCTTGGCATACGGGCCACCGGTTCCAGAAATGACAGCCGTTCATAGTGGCAATATATTATCCCGTGACCAGCTTCCGGGCCCCCCTCCATGATCCTCCGGTGTTGCCGCTTAAATTGGTCGCGGCAGCTCCTCCAGCGCTTCATAATGTGGTCAACTGTGAAATGATTTCAAACCGGGTTTAGACCTCTTTAACATTTGAAACACTAAAAGTATGTGTACAAATCAACAATAACATTTTAATCATGTTGTGTGTGAAATGTGTATACAAGGCACATGGAAACGACAGTGTGGAACATCATCAACAGCATTACGGACATTGAGCTCACGTGGCCACAATCACAAATGGGGCAGGGCACATGTCAACGCATAGAGAATGTAATAGTGCGGGCACCAGACTCCGCTCATTAGTGGTATTTATATACACCCAACCCCCTGGCCTTCAGAGCCAGGAGGAACAGCCCTTAAACTAAGTGTACTATTGTGAACCCATCCAAATATAGGCAACCATGCGACGGCGCATTATAACACATTGAGGGCCCTGTATACCCTACTATGGGGGCCCTGTATGCCCACGGGGGCCCTGTATACCCACTGCTGGGGTCTTGTATACCCACGGGGGGGCTGTAGACCCTACTATGAGGGCCCTGTATAACCACTGGGGGCCATGTATACCCAGTGCTGGGGGACCTGTGTACCCACGGGGGGGCTGTATACCCTAATATCGGTGGCATATATACACACTGGGGGGGCCTGTATACTCTGCAGGTGGAGCTGTATACTCTGCTGGGGGGGATGTCTAACAGTGATAGCCGCTGTATACAAGAATGGCGGTCAATATGGTTTCCCACTTTTTTGGGGCTAAAGTAGGGGGGTCGGCTTATACACGGGTCGGCTTATACACGACTATATACGGTAAATGCAATATAACGTGTGAACACATTTAACTCACCCATATTGCTCTGCACATCATGGCCACAACGATGAAACGTTGGGAAAACGCCCTGTGCGATCTCCCTCCAGGCCGTAGTCCGCTGGACCTTATCCCCATATGCAGGGTCAGTGGGCAGCCAAAGCAGGGGCCGAGCCTCCACCAGAGCAATTAATTGCAGGGTGTCGACAGGAGCCATGCTTCCTCGCTGTGACTTTCTGCGCGTCCAGCCAGGAAGCTCGAGTCGGCTTATTTCCTGTTTGCACAAAGCATGGGGTTTGCTGCAGAAAGTCGCTTGCCTCGCCTCCAACACATGCGACTTTGGCCTCGGAGACAAAAGCAAAATACAGTTGCCAGTGGGGCTTCCGACACGGCAATACGAGCGCTTTCCGACACACATCTGCGATTTTTAAATCACACATTACTCAGTATTATTCGCTTCCCCATTCATTAACATTGGACTCGCTAGACTCGCAACGAGTAGCGAGTCCCGGGCTCGGACTCGGTAGAGTCAAGCGAGTCCGAGTAATTTAGGATTCGCCCATCACTAGATCACATGTCTCCTCTGACTGAAGATGATGGGAGGAAGGAGAACCAGGCTGAAGATTGGATGGGCCAGCCTTCTGTGTACTGATAGTAGACTGTGTGGTTGTGGAAGATTTGGTGCTGCTTGAGAAAAGCGTAGAGGCCTTGTCTGCCATTCAAGACAGAATCTGCTCTCACTTTCCTGGCTTTCACACAAGTTATCGTTCCAGAATGGAAATTTTTGCCAGGAATATAGTGGATGCATCAAGCTTCCCCCTGACCTGACACAGTGTTTTGTCGCGCACCACTGACTACACCCTGTCCTTGTCCTTGTCCCTTAACAACAGGCTTTTTTGGCATTTTGGGTTTTGTTGACAAATTTTCAGATGCTGATGGCACAAGCCAAGCTAGTTATGACCGCCAAAATATTGGGGAAGAAGGACCAGTGTGTGCTTTGTACATGACAGCACTAAATGCTTCCAGTACTGCTTTGGATTTTGCTAGGGCACTAGCACCATATTAATGTGACTGATGTGGACAGGGCAAGACAGGCTGTGACCCCCACAATACTGGGGAAAAAGGACTGGTGCGTGCCTTGTATCAGGCATCACTAAATGCGTGTAGTACTGCTTTCGATTTGGCTAAGGCATTTATTACCATGTTAATCTGGCTGATGTGGATAGCACAAGCCAGGCTGTTACCCCAAAAATATTAGGGAAAAAGGACCAGTGCGTTATTTATTCCAGGCAGCACTAAATTCTTTTGGTACTGCTTTGTATTTGGCTAAGGCACTAGCACCGTATTATTCTGGCTGATGTAGACAGCAGAAGCCAGGCTGTGACCCCACAAATATTGGGGAAAATGGACCGGTGCATGATTTGTACCAGGCAGCACTTAATGCTTGCATTATTGCTTTGGATTTGGCTAGGACACTAGCACCGTATTAATGTGACTGATGTGGACAAGAGAAGCCAAGCTGTGATGGCAAAAATATTAGGAAAAAAGGACTGGTACATGCTTTGTAGCAAGAAGCACTAAATGCTTGTACAGTCATGGCCAAAGGTTTTGAGAATGACACCAAAATTATATTTTCACATGATCTGCTGCCCTCTGGTTTTTATTTGTGTTTGTCTGATGTTTATATCACATACAGAAATATAATTGCAATCATATTATGAGAACCAAAAGGTTATATTGACAGTTAGAATGAGTTAATGCAGCAAGTCAATATTTGCAGTGTTGACCCTTCTTCTTCAGGACCTCTGCAATTCTCCCTGGCTGCTCTCAATCAACTTCTGGACCAAATCCTGACTGATAGCAGTCCATTCTTGCATAATCAATGCTTGCATTTTGGCAGAATTTGTTGGTTTTTGTTTGTCCACCCGTCTCTTGATGATTGACCACACGTTCTCAATGGGATTAAGATCTGGGGAGTTTCCAGGCCATGGACCCAAAATCTCTATGCTTTGTTCCCTGAGCCATTTAGTTATCACCTTTGCATTATGGCAATGTTCTCCATCATGCTGGAAAAGGCATTGTTGGGCGCCAAACTGCTCTTGGACGGTTGGTAGAAGTTGCTCTTGGAGGACATTCTGGTACCATTCTTTATTCATGGCTGTGTTTTTAGGCAAGACTGTGAGTGAGCCGATTCCCTTGGTTGAGAAGCAACCCCACACATGAATGGTTTCAGGATGCTTTACAGTTGGCATGAGACAAGACTGCTGGTAGCGCTCACCTCTTCTTCTCCGAATAAGCTGTTTTCCCAAACAATCGAAAAGGGGATTCATCAGAGTAAATGACTTTACCCCAGTCCTCAGCAGTCCACTCCCTGTACCTTTTGCAGAATATCAGTCAGTTCCTGATGTTTTTTATGGAGAGAAGTGGCTTCTTTGCTGCCCTCCTTGAAACTAGGCCTTGCTCAAAGAGTCTCCGCCTCACAGTGCATGCAGAAGCACTCACACCAGCCTGCTGCCATTCCTGAGCAAGCTCGGCACTGCTGGTAGTCCGATCCCGCAGCTGAAACAGTTTTAAGATACGGTCCTGGCACTTGCTGGTCTTTCTTGGGAATCCTGGAGCCTTTTTGACAACAATGGAAGCTCTCTCCTTGAAGTTCTTGATGATGCGATAGATTGTTGACTGAGGTGCAATCTTTCTAGCTGCGATACTCTTCCCCGTTAGGCCATTTTTGTGCATTGCGATGATGGCTGCACGTGTTTCTTTAGAGATAACCATGGTTAACTGAAGAAAAACAATGATACCAAGCACCAGCCTCCTTTTAAAGTGTCCAGTGGTGTCATTCTTACTTAATCATGACTGATTGATCGCCAGCCCTGTCCTCATCAACATCCACACCTGTGTTAATGGAACAATCACTAAAACGATGTTAGCTGCTCCTTTTAAGGCAGGACTGCAATGATGTTGAAATGTGTTTTGGGGGTTTAAGTTCATTTTCTAGGCAAATATTGACTTTGCAAGTAATTGCTGTTTAGCTGATCACTCATTATGACATTCTGGAGTAAATGCAAATTGCCATTACAAAAACTGAAGCAGTAGACTTTGTTAAAATTAATATTTGTATCATTCTCAAAACATTTGGCCATGACTGTAGTACTGCCTTGGATTTGGCTTAGGCACGCACCCAGGCCCGGCGTCAGCACCCGGCGCACCCGGGCAAGTGCCGGGGCCCGACTGCTTGGAGGGGGCCCACCGGGCCCCTGAGGGCTAGGGTCACACTTGCATTGTGACCCTAGCCTGATGCAAGTATTGTCTGCTGCAGCGCAGAGCGTTTAATGCCATGCGCTGCCAGCAACAGAGCCCATAGAAACCCGATGTTTGCATTGACAACCAGTGGTTGCCAAGGTAAACATCGGGTTTCTATGGGCTCCAGCGCATAGCATTAAAAGCTATGTGCTGCAGCCGAAAATACTTGCATCAGGCTAGGGTCACAATGCAAGTGTGACCCTAGCCTCAGGGGCCCCTGAGCACACTGCCCCCACAGCCAGGGCCATATCCAGGGGGCAGCTGGGGGTCATTTGCAGGGAGGGCGCACTCAGCCTCCTGCAGTTCCGGAGATCTCCCTCTGTGGGAGCCGACAGAGCTGCACACTCTGGGCTAACAGGACCTGTGATGATGTCAATGGAGGGTGGAGTCAGGGGTGACATGACCAGCTCCTCAGTGTATGCAGGACTCTGAGCATCATGATGGCCAGCATAGCAATTAGGTGAAGTTTATGTGTGGGGTCAGGAGGGATTTACAGTGTGAATGTAGCAGAGGTGAGTGTGTACTAGGTGTATGGCAATTAGGTGAAGTTTATGTGTGGGGTCAGGAGGGATTTACAGTGTGAATGTAGCAGAGGTGAGTGTGTACTAGGGGTATGGAACGGAGCCGAGTGGGTACTAGGTGTACGGAGCAGAGCCGTGTGTGTACGAGGTGTACGGAGCGGAGCCGAGTGTGTACTAGGTGTACGGAGTGGAGCCGTGTGTGTACGAGGTGTATGGAGCCGTGTGTGTACAAGGTGTACGGAGCAGAGCCGCGTGTGTACGAGGTGTATGGAGCAGAGCCGCGTGCGTACGAGGTGTACGGAGCAGAGCCGCGTGCGTATGAGGTGTATGGAGCAGAGCCGCGTGCGTACAAGGTGTACGGAGCAGAACCGCATGTGTACGAGGTGTACGGAGCAGAGCCGCGTGCGTACGAGGTGTATGGAGCAGAGCCGTGTGCGTACGAGGTGTATGGAGCAGAGCCATGTGTGTACGAGGTGTACGGAGCAGAGCCGCGTGCGTACGAGGTGTATGGAGCAGAGCCGCGTGCGTATGAGGTGTATGGAGCAGAGCCGCGTGCGTACGAGGTGTACGGAGCAGAGCCACGTGCGTAGGAGGTATGTGTACCAGTGGTAGCCCCCCGCAGATTCCGCTCCTATAGTCTCAGCCACCTTTGCCAGCAGCATTCTTCTCCATAGTCTCTTCTGCCGCTGTCTGCATTCTGCAGCTCAGCATGGAGGGGCACGATGTTGTCATCACTGTGCTGATATGTGCAGAGCGACCGGAGGAGACTGAAGCGGCGAGAAGAAAGGTGAGGAGAAAGAGAGATCCGGACGGCCAGACACTCCGCTTGGGTGCGGTGCCACCCATATGGCAGTGTGGCTCCATTGAGCTGCTTGCATTATTTGTGCGCTTCAGGATGCTTGCGTATATACCAAGCATCCTCAGAAGCACAAAAATGCAACATTTTGCATTTGAAGGGAACTTTTAAAAAGCACAAGGGAATACAAACTCATTTTAGCCGCTCCTAACAACGTGTAATATACTCACTGTCAGAAACAGCTCTTGCTGGTTTCGGCAGTTACTGTTCCTGTAAGGCTGCCTTCACATAGGCGTTTTTTAAAAATGTGGCAGTTGCGGTAAAAAAATCTGCATCTGCCGCTTTTTCCGCCTAGCGGCTGCACTTCCTACACATTTGCGGCAAGCCCCATGCATTGTCTATGGGGCTTGCAGTAAGTGTGCGGCAATCTATATATATTATAGTCCACGATATGTACTAAAGGGGGCCCACTGAGACTTTTTCGCCCGGGGCCCACAGAAACCTGGAGCCGGCCCTGCACGCACCACTGATTTTTTTCTAGGGCAGCGCTGTGTTATAATCATTTCATCCATGTGTACATACTATCTTCATCAGGTAAATGTGGCAGGCATGTATGATATGCTGTTATAGTGGTTGTGACTTTCACAACCACCAGAGGTGAGCTTTCCTCTTTTCGTTCACATTCAGTATACTCTTGGATAAAACTATCTGTGCTTCTTGTCTCTTTTTTCTTGATTTTTAGATATGAAATGTTTGACAGGTCCCATCTTCAATGTAGGTAATAAGGTTTTTCATCCAAAAATATTAAGCTAAAGTTTCCAGCTTTGAAGTTGGCACCTAAATTCATTGGTCCCTATGAGATTCTGGAACTGTTCAATCCGGTGGCTTTTATGTTCAATATTCCCTCTTCTCTTCACATCCTTAATGTCTTCCACAGATCCCTGCTAAAGGAGTTTGTCCCTTTGATTTTGTCTTCCTCATCTCCACATCCTCCAGTTCCAATCTATGGCAGTTTGGAATACGAGGTGCAGAGAATTGTGGATTCTCAGAGGGTCTGAAATTCCCTATAGTATCTTATCCAATGGAAAGGATATGGACCAGACGACAGATCCTGGGTTCCAGAATGATCTGTGAAAGCCAATCGGCTTGTCAGGGCCTCGCATTCAAGGTTTCCTGGAAAACCTGGGGGTCCGCTGGCACACCTTGCATACGAGATACTGTCATGATTTTACCATTCGCAATGCCCAATGCATTCTCTGAGCGACAGCTCAGTCACCCTAGGATCTGGGGCATCCTGCGCTGTCAGTATAACAAGTGACAGCCCAGTAATCCAATCTAATGAGGAGTGCACTGTTTGTTTCTGTAATAATATTGACAGTCCAGCTGTTCTATCTAGCCGGGCCTTTGGGATTTGCTCCAGGTGTCATCCATTTTGGCAAACTATCTAGCTATTTAGCTTGCTGGCAGTAATCAAACCACTGCCAATTGTAGCTTTAGCTAAGTGGTATCTGTGTGCTTTGTGCTCCTGTGCTCAGTATCTGATCTATTGTGTACCTGACCTTGGACCTTGCTTCTTACAATCCTTTTCCCTTGCTCTTTGTCTTAATCCACAGCCTTGCTGGATTTTTCACCTTGGACTGTGACCTGACGAGGCCTTTGTCTCATGCCTTGGTTTATGACAAGCCCTCTTGATATTTTACCCTGGTCCTCTTTACTGCCTAGCCTCACATGACTAGCATCACAAGCACCTTCATAAATATATTTACTTAGAAAACTGGTGACATGTAATGTTCCATGACTTTGGAATTATTCAATGTCTTATTGCTGTGTACTGCCTTTCTGTGTTGCTTGGCAAAAGCTTTACCTTTGTTAATATTTTGTTCCTACCCTCTCCCTGTACCCTCTCGTTGTAGCTCCCGTGATGTCAGTAACCTCTTCTTTTTTCCCCATCTATTGATCTTGCAGCCATCTTAGGTAGCCACATGTCTTTCTGCTCTGGGAAGAATCACCTTTTCTACCTGCCGCATTGTACATTAATACAAGTTATTCATTGGAAAGCATCACACTTTTTCAGGATACTTATTGCAATGTTTCTGCAAGTTTAATCCCTTCACCTCCCAGCGATTTTCCGTTGCCCGTTTTCCATTTATTCCTCCCCTTCTTTCAAAAGCCATAACTTTTTATTTTTCCATCAGTATAGACATATGAGGACCCATTGAAGCGGCACAGTCCGCAAAACGGCAGGCGTCGTCCACCGTCTGCCAGCACCCCCTACCCTGCTGCCCCGTAAGCTGATGTTGGTAATTGACATGAAATAAAAGAAACAAGTCTGTGTGGTGCCCCTGCGTCCAGGAGGCCACAAAGGGAACAGCAGCCAGGCAGGTAGGACAATGTTGCACAACAACACCCTCACAGCCCACACAACCCACGTGTCAGAGAGGTTACATCCAGCCCTGAGATTAGAGACTATATGAGATCGGAGGGGTGGTGGATTCAGAGGAGTGGGTTGGGCACACCAGAGGTCAGGTGACTGACAGTATATAGTGAGGGGGAGGAGTGAAGGAAAGTAGTAGGCCGAGGTAGGCTGAGATAAAAAGACTGAAGGAAAATCACACTTCTGTGAGTGCAAGGCTAGGAGCGCAGAATCCATACTGAGCCAGTGTGAGCCAGAGGGGAGAGAAAGCCCATCCGATGCTGATGCCACCAGGAGTGTGACAGAACAGAGAGGGACGGTGGAACCCGTGCCCTAGACAGCAGCTGAAGCCACTGACTGCAGGTGGAGAAGCCCTCCTAGTATACTAGAAGAAACAGAGAGAAGTAGCCTGGTAGAGCCTCGTGCTGAGGACTGCTGGAGGCTGGGCTAAAGTAGAGTGTCGGTTCTAGAGGGGACCGTAGTTCACCCGGCATCCCCAGACAATACGACGAGGGGTCTGAGTTCCAGATTGAGATCCCTAACCGAAAGGACAGGCAGCTAAGTGACGCACTAGGACTCACAGAAGCCCGAGTAACCGCCATACTGTCCAGCGTTCACACACCAACCCATACAGACGGAGACCGTAACAGCCCGGAAAGGGACACTAACAGACTGTGTGAGGGGTCACAGGAAGAGAGAGGCCTGGCTGCAGGGAGCAAAAGGGAAACCGGAGAGGGAGAAAGAACCCGTGTACTTGAACTGTGTACCAACTGCAAATGACTTGTAAACTGCTTGAAGGAAACAACGAGTAAAGCTTTGGAAAACCTTGAATTGCCTCTCTTGTCTGCCTCTATCTGCACCCTATTCTCCCTCATACAGATCCAGCTTGTCAGCACCAGCCAGGAGGAGAGATCCCTGCAGTGCCTGCAAGTAAGTGTGCTACAACTACACACAAGAGACTTAACTCTTACTGCCCCGGGGGATACAGTTCTCCCCACTAGAACTATACCATCTCCGCTGCCATTCCATCACCCCCGAAGGTTCTGCAGCAGCGGCGGCCCCATCACTGGCCGCACCAAGTGGGTGGCGTCACCCGTGACATTTCCCCTGTAAATAATTCCCCATCTTTATTGTGCGGGCCCAGGGACACGGTCCGGACCAAGCCACCTGTGACTTCCCCAGTACCGTCCAGTCCGGTACCGAGTACCCCCGTCCCGTGGGGGCTCCACATCTGCTTTTTTTTGCTTATGGTCAAATTTGGCTTTAACTAAGGGCGTGCAACACCACAAAAGAGTCCACATATAAGGTAAGCTAGCAGCAGCATAATGGTACACACAGGTACATAGTGCCCAGTGTAAACATCCTCTTTTATCCAGGACTTAGACATATGAGGGCTTGTTTTTTTGTGGGATGAGTTTTACTTTCCGATGAAATCATTTATTGTACCTTATAGAGTACAGGAAAATGGGAAAAAATTCAAGTGCAGTGCAATTGCAAACAAAATGCAATTACACATTTGTTTTTTGGGGTTTTTACTCACCATGTTCACTATATGGTAAAAGTGACTTGTTGGTAAGATGCCGAGTTCATAGATACCAAACATGTATACTTTTACTGTTATCTAAGTGGTAAAAAAAAATTCTGAAACTTTAAAAAAAAAATAATAATAAATTGTGTTTTTGGCACCATATTCTACGTCCCATAGCCTTTTCCTGTTTCGGGATCTGAGGCTGTGTGATGGCTTATTTGTTGCAGCTTGAGGTCGCAATTCTAATGATAATATTTTGGTGTAGATGTGATGTTTTGCCCGTTACTGCATTTTATTGCAATGTTGCGGCGACCAAAAAAAACATAATTTTGGCATTTGGACTTTGTTTTGTTACGTAGTTTACCAATATGATTAGGGGTGATTTGAACTTTTAAGGTTTTTTTTTGCATACTTTTAAAAATGTATTTTTGTTTACATTTTACTAGAGGGTCTCAGTGCTGCACAGTCTGATCGCTTACTTTGTCTTTAGGTATGATGCTGCTCATCTAAACGCATGCAAATTGATCATTCCCTGCTTGTGATGTCACTGGGACATCACAGACAGGAAGTGAATCAGGACAGCTTTGGGGGTCATTACAGCGCCCCAGGCTCTCCAGGTGAAGTATTCAGGTTCAGTGATTCGCTTCACGGGACCTACAGTCCCGGCAGTGAACAGTGCGATTGTCGCTGGGTGCTTTGAATCATGCTGTCAGTCACTGAAGAGTTAACAGCGCCGATCGAATCACTGATCTGATTGGTGCTGTTAGATACACATCTTAACTGATGACATCAGCTGAAATGTATGAGAGATGATGTGAGCTCAGCACAGGAGCTCATGTGGTGCCCTGCATCCACAGATACCCACAGGCCTTCCTAGAACACAGATGAATATCCACAGCAGGTACACCAGTACAACCAACACCTTCCACCCCAGCACAGTAGGGGGAGCCCAACTTGCTGTCCTTAGGCAAGATCCGCTATAAATACTGATGCTGGAGAGAAGTTAGTCAGAGTCTGCAGACGCTAGGAGAGCTGCAAATACGTCCTGGTGATCAGTGCTGTTTTAGGCCTGAACTGGTGACCCTGAACAGCCTTTGAGCAGTCCTGCCAGGCCCAAGAGTGGGGACGGAATGCAAGGAGAGAAAGGAGGAATAAAAGTGGGAACCAAGGAGCCAGAATAGGTTCACCCAAACTACACACTGGACACCGGGGTCCACATCTGCAGGAGAGCTACACGCCCAGCAGAAAACCCCGGCAAACCGTAGAGACTCTGGTCACCTGCTTAATCACTGTTCAGGGAGCCAGACACCGGGGGAGAGAAACAGTGGTAGTCATCAGAGGTGTTCCGTTGACAGCGCAGGTGAAGAGAGAGTAGTGGAGGCCAGCCAAGTTCTACACGGGCAGGGGCTTTAACACATGGAAAAGAGGACATGGAGGCCTTACACCCACTTACTGAGGAGATTCAACTGTGTTTTCTGGTCACCCGACAGTGTTCCGGACTTTTACCTGCTATACCACCAGTAAAAGGTAAAGAGACCTTCAACAGCGTGTGTGTGCATTCTTCACCCTCCTGTCCCCGTTACTCGCAGAGACTATCCCGTTAATCCACAACCTGGCCAAACCCTTGTTCCATTCTTCACAATTAGGGAGCTGCTCCACCCTAGCCGCAATACCACCACCTTCCAGAGGACTGTGGTGGCGCTGGTGATTAGTCACCAGGTACTACAGGCGGCGTCACGAGACAAAGACTTTAATCCCTTTTTTTTTAGGCTGTCACCCGGGCCTACGGATCTGGGCAGGCCACAGGCGACATTCCCTGCTTGGAGAGAAAGAGACCCAGACATCCGAGTTCCCATACCCTGGGGTGCAACACTCACATCAGAGGGAGGGAGCTGGCACATGATGTACCTATTTGAGGACACTTACATGTGTGTAAACTGTCATAGGATTATAAAAAGAATTGCTAGTTCAGGCACCAATTACTAGCACTGTAATGTGGATTTAGAATCTGACACATTCAATACTTTTCAAGTTTTATATAAAAACAATCAAACACTAAACAGTAAAAAAAAGCAACAGGAAAAAATAAAAAATAAGATAATTTCTCTGGAAAGCTGCAGATCACGGTAAAACTGGATATAAGTTAATGTATGATATTATTTCTTGAGTAGATCTGAAATATTCTCACCAGACCCCAACAGCTGCATCTTTACATGAAACCACACACTTTTATAATGGTCAATTATAGCTGCTATGCCAACAAAGTAAGGTAGGAGCAAATTAAAGACCAATCCCTTTGCTTGGCATGCTCTTGAGGATATGGATGAATGACCACAGGAACCATTAGACTTTAACTCTAAATCAGGGTGTTTATTCTCTATAATGCCAAGTCTTATAAACCAAAGAATGAGAGTAACAACAAATGCACCTAAAAATAAGGAAAGGACACATGACAGAATTGGATTAAAGTATTTCATTTTGTACTGTCCACAATGATGAAAATGTAAACAGAACTGATGACAGATGAGACCAACTTGGCTACACTATGTGTTTTCTCATTTGCTTTATAGAATTATTGAATATTCTCCATTTAATCTTCCCTAATGTGTAGAGATGAGCAAATGAATTTGAGTGGAATTTTATTCTTTTCAAATTTTATGAAAATCTACATTTGCCAAATAGATAATAATAATAATAGATAATAACTATCTGTAATTTGCTCTCATGTGGATTCAACAAAATGGTAGTTGCTGGCTGACATTTTTGTTGAATCATAAAAGGCCACGAAAATGTAAAAAAAATCCTTATACTCATGTCTCCGGCCCCTCTGTGTCATTTGTCCAGTCCATGCCTCATCTTGAGATCACTTCCTCTCATGCTGAAAACCTTGGGCCTTTTGTCGAGCCCACTGGGACGAGGGTACTCGGTACCGGACCGGGTCTCTACTGGGGAAGTCACAGGTGGTCCTGGTCTGGTCCGTGTCCCGGGCCCTGGCAATTAAAGGGGGATATTTACAGGGGATTGTCACACGTGACGACACCCACTTAATGTGGCCAGTGATGGAGGCCGCTGCTGCTGCAGAACCTCCGGGGGTGATGTGATGGCAGCGGAGATGGTGTAGTTCCAGTGGGAAGAACTGTATCCCCCGGGGCAGTAAGGGTTAAGTCTATGGTGAAGTTGTAGCACACTTACTTGCAGACGCTGCAGGGATCTCTCCTCAGCGTTGGTGCTGACAGGCTGCAGCTGTGGCTCTGCAGGTGGAGGTCTTTCTGATACAATCCTGTTAGGAGAGAATTGCTTTCATGCAGAGACACAAGGGAAGCTGTTCCAGGGCTTTCCAAAGCTTTACTCCAAGTTCTTTCAGTTACTTTACAAGTCATTTGTAGTTCTTACAAGTTACAGTACACGGGCACATTCTCCCTCTCCGGGTTCCCTTTGCTCTGCAGCCAGGCCTCTCTCTCTGTGACCCCTCACACAGTCTGTAGTGTCCTTTCCGGGCTATTACATTCTATTTGCTGCGTGTTGTGCAACACTGGACAGTATGGCGGTGACTCGGGCTTCTGTGAGTCCTAGTGTGTCACTTAGCTGCCTGTCCTTTAGGGTAGGGGTCTCAATCTGAAACTCAGACCCCCTGTTGTGTTGTTTGGGTATACCGGGGAAACTAAGGTCCCCTCTAGAGCCGACACTCTACTTCAGCCCAGCCTCCAGCAGTCCTCAAGCCTGAGGCTCTACCAGGCTCCCTTCTCTCTGTTCCTCTCTGTATATAGGAGGGCTACTCCTCCTGCAGTCAGTTGCTTTAGCTGTGGTTCTAGGGGCCCGGGTTACACCGTCCCTCTCGGCTCTCTCACACTCCTGGGGATCTGACTCTGGATGGGCTTTCTCTCTCTTCTGGCTCGCACTGGCTCAGTACAGATTCTGCGCTCCGTCTGTCTTCACTCTTCCAGGCAGTGTGGCTCTCTACTGCTCAGCTTCAGCTCAACCTGCTGCTGTTCTCTGGCCTTGTCATCTCAGCTCATTCTGCTACGCTTGATCTTTGCATCTCAGCCTACCTCGGCCTACTGAACACCTTCACTCCTCCCCCTTCCTATATACTGTCAAGTCACCTGACTACGTGTTTGCCCAACCCACTCTTCTGATCCACCACCCCTCAATCTCATAGAGTTCTAATCTCAGGGCTGGATGTTACCTCCTCTTACACGTGGGTTGTGTGGGCTGTGAGGGTGTTGGTGTGCAACAATGTCCTACCTGCCTGGCTGCAGTTCCCTTTTGTGGCCTCCTGGACGCAGGGGCGCCACACTTTTACATTAGATTGGACTGATAAAGGCTTGCTAGGGTGCTCTGCAAGTGCATTTTTGTGGCTTTGTGCCCACATACACAAATTCCTTCCGAGTGCAATTAAACCCAGAAGTCCCAGCCCAGCATGACAGACCCTGGGATTTCAGTGACAACAGCAGCAATGTGATGATGCAGTGATGCCTCGATGGTGTGGCACCCAAGAGTCATAGTGCCACAGTGTCACCATTGTTAGGTGTCACCAGAGAGCAGTAAAGGGTGTTCCTCTCAGGCAACATGCAAACAACACCAACACCTCCCAGACAGAAGGGGAAGACCAAGCCCGGCTTCAGGGTGAGCTCCCCTATATATTCTGGTCTGAGGAGCAACAAGTTCAGTTCAGCTCCAGGGAAGGTTCAGTTCCTGTGAGGACTTTGAAGAGAAAAGGTTCTGCACAAACTGAGAACCAGACCTGGGTGTAAATGAGCTGTGCCAGGCTTATCCCAAGGTCCACTGCTGAACACCAGGCCTAAGGCTAGGGTCTGAGGAAAGGAGAGAGACAGAAACCTACCAAGAGGCTGCATCACTCCGTACTTCTGTCGAGCCCAGGCTTTTGGGGTACTCTGGTGTCAGGCAGCAAGAAGTTAATGGTGTCATGGGGAATGGCGGCTGCGCCTGATCCCGTGTTCTCGAATTATCTTTGAAAAAGGGGGGTGGTATTTACAGGGGACTATTTACAGAGTTTGTTGTCATGACGCCACCTGTATTTTCTGGTGATTTGCACCAGCGCCGCCACAGTCTGCCGGAGGTAGATGGTATCACGGCTAGGATGGTGTAGTCCTCCACAGGTAAGACTGGACCTCCGGGGCAGCGTTTCTGTAGGGAAGCAAGTTCATAAGAACAAAAACAAGCAGAGTCCAAAGTTACTGTTCCTCCTGGTACTTTACTGGCGATTGTATTGGTTGCATACAAAAGTTACAGTGCAGTATTCCTGATGGTGTGAGGACAGGTAGCTGAACGGGTGGCTGCAGGCAGATCTTAGGTGGTATGGTGGACCCTTGGTGTGTGCCTTCCTTCTCGTATTTTCCTTCCTGTCTCCCAGTGGTTATCTGAAGCCCGGTAACATGAAATCAGCCGGACCTCCACTCTTCCTCTCATCCTTGCTTCCGTCGGATAACCTTCTACTGGCCGACCACCGAACCATCAAGCGGTGACTGGTACCCTCTTTTGGTTGCTTAGGTGCCTGGGGTGAATTGTAGACTCCTTAGGACTCCGGATTTTCTGTGGTCCTTAAGTATCCCACAGGTGCGGGCTCCGGGACCCAGTAAGCTTTCTGGAATAAACTCCCTCGAGTGCCTCGCTCACCAAACTGGCTGTCTCTCCTGGGATCTTTCTCCTGGTTCCTCACTCTTTCTATCTTCCTCCTTCTCCTGCTGTTCCAGACCCTCTCTCCCTCTCGCCCAAAAAGAGGGAGACTATTCTTGCTCCTAGTTCGCCATTGTGCTGAAAGACCTCCTTGTTCCCACTAGAGGTGGTTTTTGTTCCCTCCCGGGTAGCCTCCCACCGTGTGGGGTGCATGTTAATGGGTTCCACCCACCATCCTATGATCCGCCTGCAGCTGGAGTATCTGCACCTCTTTTATGGGTACAGTACCCCTCTGTGACGCCTGCATAGCGGGGCGCCACACTTCCCTTCCCTGAGAGGAACAACGCCAGAATGGACACACGAAGACTGAGACTGTGCAGGTTCACACACACCGACAGTCAAGACCGGAGAGTGGGGGACTCCAGATTCTCCAGCTACACGGTACCAGGGGCACAGCAACATATAGAATCCAGAAACACTGTCTTCCCGGAGTGGGGTAGAGAAGTGAAGGACTCGAATTGCCTGTCATACTGGTAGATGCAGACTGAGACAGGGCCGGTAGCTTAGCTTAAGTAACTGCAGGGGCCACCACACAAGCACAGTGAGGAAGCCACCACGACCCGGCTGGGTAAGAAATACCCTGAACTGCTCTCAAGGCTCCAGGGACAGCTTATAACATCTGCTTTAACTCCAGTAAAGAGACTGAGAAAACGCATATCAGTGAGTCTGCCTGTTGATTGCACCTGTTGCCCTGTGCTTTATAACAGAATCCCACCTGAGGAGCCACAGACTGTCATCCCTGCACACTGGCTGGAGAAGCTGCAGCAAAGTAAGTGAATGTGTGAACTGTAATCCCCTGCAAAGCCCTAACATAGACTATTACTCCTGCATTGGGGACCTCCAGCCCTACCCAGAGAGGGCTTGCCATCTCAGCTGCCCCTAAGTCACCGTCCCAGCAGTGACCAGGCGGCGGTGGTTCTATTAACCACATACCCTGGGTGGTGTCACAACAAATCCCCTGTAAATATACCCTTTCTGGACTGACCCCAGGCCACGGGACCAGGTCACGACTACTGTGATACCCCAGAGAGACAGCACTGGCCCGGCTCCCAAGTAACCAATAGCCTGGGGCGCATCAGTTTTCTGGGTCACGAACAGGATCCCGTTGCAAGTGAACTGGGTACTATGTGCCGTGTAATGTGTAAAATACGTTTTTTGGAACTGTCACCATTGCAAAGCGCGCAGCGGGCGGGAAGAAAAGTGGCATGTTATCGTGGGTGGCACCCTTTGAAGAGCGCGAAGCGAGGCCTGGCCTGCGCTCTGACGACATCCGGCGGGGACGCAAAACCCTGCTGCAACAGCGGAACGATTCTTGTACACCCCGACAGAAGAAGAAGACCAGAAGGGTCAGCATTACCTAAGGGGGTGAAAAGATTTCGCAGCCAGCGGGGTCCACACAACAAGTGGACGGAGCACCTGGCTGTGCTAGAGTGTGAGGGATGTCACCGTCATGCTGTTCCTGATGCCGTACACCCCGGGAGCAACATGACTGCCGTAATACGCAGGTGAGCCCAATACCCTAACTGACTTTAAAGAAAAACTGGACAGTTACTATATTAATGGGACAGTTAACGGGACATGCGCAGCGGGAGGTAAAGTCCTGGTCCGATGATGATAAAGATACTGTGGAACATGTAATGACCAGGCTGAAAGCCACCTTTGAGACCAGTGTGGATGCCCGAGCTAAAATAAGATTCTTTGAGTGCCGACAGAAACCACAAGAGAGTGTGAGAGACTTTGCTTTAAACTTACAAGAGGCACTCAGGGCACTGAAACAGGCAGAACCTGCCTGGGCAGAAGGGGAAGTTAAATTGCTGATAGACCAGTTTGTTGACGGACTATTATGCCCTCCTCATAGAGGACGACTGCTGATGATGGCCATACAAAATCCAGATTTGAACTTTGTGGAGTTTAAAGAGAGGGCAATCTGCATTCTGCAGGCAGAAGAACCTCATGAAAGAGACTCTGCCCAATGTTTAGCTGCAGTGCAAAACCCATCAGCCATACCAGCGGCTACTGCAAAGACCCCGGAGGACATCACTAATGAGGCACTAAACCAAAAGATTGATGCCCTAACTAAAACTGTAGCTGACATGGCCGAAGTGATGAAACAGCTGCGTGGATAAAAGCTTGTGGAGAAGAGCTGGCTACGAGGAAGGAGGATGTCCCATGGATGAGACTAAGGAGATACCCAGGAACTAGAGGACGACCCAAGGACCGCTACCAACCAGATGGACAGCCCATTTGTCGCCGCTGTGGAGAAGCTGGCCATTTTGCTAGAGAGTGTGTTTTAAATGAGGATCCCCTGGGGAAGCGGGCTGCTCCTCAGGAATGAACTCCCAAGGCCCCTCAAGCTGGCGGGACAGGTACATGGGAGGACGTCCAGTTATACCTGTCGTGCTGGATAGGATTCCCCTGAATGCTTTACTGGACACTGGCTCGCAGATCTCCTCCATACCTTATATCCTTTTTAAGCAGTACTGGGCTGATTCCGACATTACCCGTGGCCCAGATGATGACTTTATTATATGGGCTAGCAATGGTAAACAAGTACCACAGATTGGGTTTAAAGACATGACCATTAAAATTGGGAGAGCTGAATTAAAAGATCAGGGGATGATAATTGTTGATGTTGACCGGCATGAGCATGATCCAACTATTTTGCTAGGTATGAATGTAATGGAAAATTGTCTTGCAGAAATTATTGGTGTTTTACAGCGCATATCTGGTACTGCCAGTTCCAGGCAACAGTGAGTCCTGCACAAGAAAATAAAGGCTCTAATGATGAAGCAGCAGATAGAGTTATTAGGTGGAGAGATTGGCAGTGCAATACCCATTGTGATACCTCCCAAAACTGAACTGGTGGTCTGATGTATAGCCGCAATAGGCATAAGAGGGCAAGACTATCAGGCCCTGGTAGAACCCGTGTACTCAGACAGTAGGCCCACTGTACTGACGGCTCGAGGAGTAGTTGAGGTGCACAGGGGGAGAGTGCCAATACGCCTTCTAAATTGCGGGGAGGAGGAGGTAATCCTACCAAAGTATGCTACCATGGCTAAATTATACTCTGTCGATAACAACGCCATGACCACAGTTGAACCATTGAACCCGTCGAGTCAGGCGGATTGTAATGGCTCAGAGGGAAAACTAGAGGATTGGTGCCAGAAATTACGTGTTGGTACCAGTTCTAAACCCTCACATCAAAAGCATAGAGTACACCGGGTAATGAGGGAGTATGAGCAGATCTTCAGCAAACACCCTCTAGACTTTGGGCAGATCAAAGGGGTAGAACACAACATACCCACAGATAGTCATCTACCCATAAAAGAGAGGTATAGACCCGTACCACCCGCTTACTTTCAATGTGCAAAGGACATGCTCAAAGAGATGGAAGAAGCAGGGGTAATAAGAGACAATTGTAGCCCCTGGGCAGCTCCTTTAGTGCTAGTTAAAAAGAAGGATGGGACCATGAGGATGTTACTACACTAAAGGCAGATCAACCGCATTACACACAAGGATTAGTGATGAGCGAGTATGCTCTGTGCTGCTCGGTACTCGCACGAGTATCACTGTACTCGGGCTACTTGGCGAGCACCGAGTAATCTCGCGATACTCGTGCTGTGCTCGTGGTCCTCATCCCTGCATGTTGGCGCTCTTTTGAGAGCCAGCCCACATGCAGGGATTGGCTGGCAGACCACTGCAATGCCACAGCCCTGTTAGTTGTGGCATTGCAGTGATTGGCCGGCCTGCACAGCGTGACCGAGCCTTTATAAGACCCGGCCGCGCTGTGCTCTGCACACAGCCATCCAGACAGTGAGTGTAGGGAGAGTGTCTGCTGCTGCTTAGGGACAGATTTGCGGCCCTCATAGGTAGATCCGGAGCAGGGCTGCAAATTGCTGCTGACCACAACAAGTCCTTCTCAGGACTAATCTAGGAGGATATAGGAAGGGTGATACAGATCGGAATCCAAGCTTTTCTGTGACCATAACAGTCACCAGACTGTTGTACATACTAGCTTGATACAGGTTAGGGACTAAAATCCTTCTCTCCTGTGACCATAACAGTCACCAGACAGTTGTACTTACTACCTTGATACAGGTTAGGGACTAAAATCCTACTCTCCTGTGACCATTACAGTCACCAGACTGTTGTACTTACTACCTTAATACAGGTTAGTGACTAAAATCCTACTCTCCTGTGACCATTACAGTCACCAGACTGTTGTACTTACTACCTTGATACAGGTTAGGGACTAAAATCCTTCTCTCCTGTGATCATTACAGTCACCAGACTGTTGTACTTACTACCTTGATACAGGTTAGGGACTAAAATCCTTCTCTCCTGTGACCATTACAGTCCCCAGACTGTTGTACTTACTACCTTGATACAGGTTAGGGACTAAAATCCTTCTCTCCTGTGACCATAACAGTCACCAGACTGTTGTACTTACTACCTTGATACAGGTTAGGGACTAAAATCCTACTCTCCGTGACCATTACAGTCACCAGACTGTTGTACTTACTACCTTGATACAGGTTAGGGACAAAAATCCTTCTCTCCTGTGACCATTACAGTCACCAGACTGTTGTACTTACTATCCTTGATACAGGTTAGGGACTAAAATCCTTCTCTCCTGTGACCATTACAGTCACCAGACTGTTGTACTTACTACCTTGATACAGGTTAGGGACTAAAATCCTAATCTCCTGTGACCATTACAGTCACCAGACTGTTGTACTTACTACCTTGATACGGGTTAGGGACTAAAATCCTACTCTCCTGTGACCATTACAGTCACCAGACTGTTGTACTTACTACCTTGATACAGGTTAGGGACTAAAATCCTACTCTCCTGTGACCATTACAGTCACCAGACTGTTGTACTTACTACCTTGATACAGGTTAGGGACTAAAATCCTAATCTCCTGTGACCATTACAGTCACCAGACTCTTGTACTTACTACCTTGATACAGGTTAGGGACTAAAATCTAATCTCCTGTGACCATTACAGTCACCAGAGTGTTGTACTTACTACCTTGATACAGGTTAGGGACTAAAATCTTTCTCTTTGGACCATTACAGTCACCAGACTGTTGTACTTACTACCTTGATACAGGTTAGGGACTAAAATCCTAATCTCCTGTGACCATTACAGTCACCAGACTGTTGTACTTACTACCTTGATACAGTTAGGACTAAAATCCTAATCTCCTGTGACCATTACAGTCACCAGACTGTTGTACTTACTACCTTGATACAGGTTAGGGACTAAAATCCTTCTCTCCTGTGACCATTACAGTCACCAGTGAAAAAAAGGGGGTTGGTGCTGCACAGCTCTCAAATAAATAAGGGGTGCAAGACTGCATATATAATCATATATCATGAGAGGGAAGAAAAAAAGATTATGCAGAACAAACTTGCACACCCAAGATCAAAACATGGAGTTTATTGTAGAAAATAACTAAGGCAAACAACACATGAGACACAAAATTAAAGCCACTTAAACACAAGTAGGTCCCAGTATGCCGGTTGCAAGCAGTTCAATACCAATGAAATGACAGATGAAATGTCAAGATTAAACAAAAATAGCACACCATGTGAAGTCTATGAAACAACTATACAACAAGGTCCTCCATGTGCATGGAGGAACCAATTAGACATGGTATGGATGAAAGTCAATATGAACATGCATCATAAGTGAAGGATCATACCAAAGATGGATGCTGCAACCTGGGTGACCGGGGACCCCACGCGTTACGCTGCAACTAGGCAGCTTCCTCAGGGGAGTCTGATGTGCCCTGTGTCAGAGCCGCCTTATATACAAGAGGCTGTAAAGCCATACAGCCCAGTGGGTCCTGATAATCAATTACAGCTAATGAAGCAAGAGGTGTGGTTACCTGTAATCAACTATGTCCAAGACTGTCAATTGGTCAAAGCATGGAGAAGGGGAGGAAAAAAAAAAAAAAAAAAAAAATAATATACCATTGTAGCGGCGCCGGTTGCATCTAATCCCGGTTTGTTATTGGCGTCAGTCACGCATGTGAGGGTGCCGCCTGATCGCGCACCGGAAAAGACGTGGTGCCGTTACCATAACAGCGCGTTGTGTATATGTGCGCGCATGGATACATATGAGGACGCCACAAGAACGCGCATCGGAAGTGGCGTAATGCCGTTACTATGGTAGTGCATTATGTATATATGCGCGCGCAGCGATGGCGCGTAGGTAGGTGTAACGTCACCAAGGCAAAGTCGCGCCGGAAATGATGCGGACTAGTTGTCAAGGAAAAAGACAACAGTCGCGCCGATCTGGCAAAGAGATCAAGGCAATCACATAAAGGGCAAGTGTGGTAGCCGCACCATATCGGAAATAAATCCAAACTGGCTAGCATTGTGAAAGAGGACCCCCCACAAAACATCAAAGGACCCCCCTCCTTTGATGTTTTGTGGGGGGTCCTCTTTCACAATGCTAGCCAGTTTGGATTTATTTCCGATATGGTGCGGCTACCACACTTGCCCTTTATGTGATTGCCTTGATCTCTTTGCCAGATCGGCGCGACTGTTGTCTTTTTCCTTGACAACTAGTCCGCATCATTTCCGGCGCGACTTTGCCTTGGTGACGTTACACCTACCTACGCGCCATCGCTGCGCGCGCATATATACATAATGCACTACCATAGTAACGGCATTACGCCACTTCCGATGCGCGTTCTTGTGGCGTCCTCATATGTATCCATGCGCGCACATATACACAACGCGCTGTTATGGTAACGGCACCACGTCTTTTCCGGTGCGCGATCAGGCGGCACCCTCACATGCGTGACTGACGCCAATAACAAACCGGGATTAGATGCAACCGGCGCCGCTACAATGGTATATTATTTTTTTTTTTTTTTTTTTTTTTTTTTTCCTCCCCTTCTCCATGCTTTGACCAATTGACAGTCTTGGACATAGTTGATTACAGGTAACCACACCTCTTGCTTCATTAGCTGTAATTGATTATCAGGACCCACTGGGCTGTATGGCTTTACAGCCTCTTGTATATAAGGCGGCTCTGACACAGGGCACATCAGACTCCCCTGAGGAAGCTGCCTAGTTGCAGCGTAACGCGTGGGGTCCCCGGTCACCCAGGTTGCAGCATCCATCTTTGGTATGATCCTTCACTTATGATGCATGTTCATATTGACTTTCATCCATACCATGTCTAATTGATTCCTCCATGCACATGGAGGACCTTGTTGTATAGTTGTTTCATAGACTTCACATGGTGTGCTATTTTTGTTTAATCTTGACATTTCATCTGTCATTTCATTGGTATTGAACTGCTTGCAACCGGCATACTGGGACCTACTTTGTTTTAAGTGGTTTTAATTTTGTGTCTCATGTGTTGTTTGCCTTAGTTATTTTCTACAATAAACTCCATGTTTTGATCTTGGGTGTGCAAGTTTGTTCTACATAATCTTTTTTTCTTCCCTCTCATTACAGTCACCAGACTGTTGTTGCTGTATACAAGCAAAATGCGCAAGGGCGTTGGCAAGGAACAAGGAAGTGAACGTAATGGTGGTGCAGGCAGAGGCCGAGGTCGTGTGCAAGCACTAATTTCGCAACTACAAAGGGGCACATCTACTCGCTCACACGTCCTGTCCCAAATTCTTGGGGCCCGCTGCAGTACACCGCTCTTGAACCAACACCAGTGTCAACAGGTTGTTACTTGGATAGCGGATAATGCTTCAAGTCAGATGGGCACCTCCACAATCACCCTGTCTTCCACACGGTCAAGTGTCAGTAGCCGTGATACTGCACCGCACATTTCCCAATCTGATCCTCCTTCCTACCACCAGGCCGAGTACACGTCCACGGACATTACTGATCTCACACTTGGACACTCGGAAGTCCAGAAGTGTGTACCCATGGGTGAGTGGAGGTACATGGCAAATTCCCATAACAAAATTTAAATTCAGTTGTCATTTGTTGGTGGTGTGGTGAAGTCTGGCCCAATCCAACCCTTGTTCATCTTGATCAGAGTCAGCCTGTCAGCATTTTCAGTTGACAGGCGGGTGCGTTTATCAGTAATGATTCCACCTGCGGCACTGAAAACACGCTCTGACAAAACGGTAGCGGCAGGGCAGGCCAGGACTTCCATGGCGTAGAGAGCCAATACATGCCGCGTGTCCAGCTTGGAGACCCAATAATTGTAAGGCACAGAGGAATCTCGCAGTACAGTTGTTCGATCTGCAAGGTACTCCTTCAGCATCTGGCCAAACTTAGCATTTCTTGTGGCACTACCCCGCACCTGAGGGGCTGTGGTACGTGAGGGGCTGAGAAAACTGTCCCACATCGTAAAGACTGTTCTCCTACCTCTGGCGGATTGGACTTGTGCCCCTCTCGGCCGTACGCCTTGGTTGTCCACCGATTCCTGACCTATGCCGCTAGCGTTTTGTGAGGGGAATGATTTGCCTACTTCCGTGACTATGGCCTTCTGGAACTGCTGCATTTTGGCTGACCTCTCCGCCTCAGGAATGAGAGACATAAAGTTCTCCTTGTAGCGTGGGTCTAACAGTGTTGCCAACCAGTACTGATTGTCGGCCAAGATGTTCTGAACGTGAGGGTCACGAGCCAGGCAGCTTACCATAAAGTCAGCCATGTGCGCCAGACTCTTAACAGCCATCACTTCAGTATCCAGACCAACACGATGACTGAACATGCTGTCCTCCTCCTCCTCCTCCTCATCTCCCCTGTCCTCTGGCCAGCCACGCTGAATCGAGGGTATGACTGGTGTGCATGTCATATCCTCAATTTGGCCAGAGAGTTGCTCCATGTCTTCATCCTCCTCCTCCTCGTCATAGTCCTCCACTGCACGTTGTGATGAGATGAGGCTGGGCTGTGTGTTTTCACCCACACCCACTACTGTTTCTTGCTCCAAGTCATCGCGCTCGGCCTGCAATGCATCCTCTTTGTTTTTCAGCAGAGACCGTTTTAGAAGGCAGAGTAGTGGTATGGTGATGCTAATAATGGCGTCATCGCCGCTCACCTTCTTGGTGGAGTCCTCAAAGTTTTGGAGGACGGTACATAGGTCGGACATCCATCTCCACTCCTCAGGTTTTATGTGTGGAGTTTGACCCATTTCCCGACGGCTTAGGTGATGCAGGTAGTCAACAACTGCCATCTTCTGCTCACATATCCTGACCAACATGTGCAGAGTTGAATTCCAACGCGTGGGGACATCACACACCAGTCTGTGGGCCGGAAGACGCAAACGGCGCTGAAAGCCGGCAAGGCCGGCTGAAGCAGCAGGTGACTTGCGAAAATGTGCAGACAGACAGCGAACTTTTACCAGCAGTTCAGACAGCTCTGGGTATGACTTTAGAAATCTCTGAACCACCAGGTTGAGCACATGGCCCACGCATGGAACATGCGTCAGCTGGCCTCGCCTCAAAGCTGCCACCAGGTTCCGGCCATTGTCACACACGACCTTTCCTGGCTTTAGGTTCAGAGGTGTGAGCCAGTGATCTGCCTGCTGTGTCAGAGCTGTCCACACCTCTTCTGCATTGTGGGGTTTGTCACCTATGCTGACTAGCTTCAGCACAGCCTGTTGCCGCTTTGCAGAGGCAGTGCTGCAGTGCTTCCAGATTGGGACTGTGTGGAGGGTACAGTGGATGAGGATGCGCAGGAGGAGGAGGCTGAAGAGCATGACATTCCGGAGCTGTAGAGTGTCGGTGAAACTCTGACAGAGGTAGGGCCTGCTATCCTTGGTGTGGGAAGGACGTGTTCCGTCCCTCGCTCAGACTGGGTCCCAGCCTCCACAATATTAACCCAGTGTGCCGTCAAGGAGATGTAGCGGCCTTGCCCACAAGCACTTGTCCACGTGTCTGTGGTTAGGTGGACTTTGGCTGAAACAGCGTTGTTCAGGGCACGTGTGATGCTGTTGGACACGTGGTTATGCAATGCGGGGATGGCACATCTGGAGAAATAGTGGCGGCTGGGGACCGAGTAACGTGGGACAGCAGCCGCCATCAGGTCGCGGAATGCTTCCGTCTCCACCAGCCGGAAAGGCAACATTTCTAGCGCTATGAGTCGCGAAATGTGAGAATTCAGGACTGTGGCATGTGGGGCGTTGGAAGCGTATTTGCGCCTGCGTTCAAAGGTTTGCTGAATGGATAATTGAACGCTGCGCTGGGACAAGGACGTGCTTGATGGTGGTGTTATTTGTGCGTGGGCAACTTCAGGTGCAGGGCCGGAGGCTTTTTCGCGGCCAGCATGTACAGGGGATTGGCTCGCACGCACAACACGCGAAGACGTAGCAGTGACATCAGCAAGCACCACTCCTCAACTCTGTTGTACTTCCCACAAAGTCGGGTGCTTGGCTGACATGTGCCTGATCATGCTGGTGGTGGTCAGGCTGCTAGTTTTCGTACTCCTGCTGATGCTGGCATGGCAGGTGTTGCAAATGGCCTTTTTAGAGTCATCTGGAGCCAACTTAAAAAACTGCCAGACTCAGGAAGACATAACATTTGTACAGGCACCTTGTGTCGTGTTGTTGTTCCAGGGAACGGTTGCCTGCCTTCTGCCTGCGGATACGACCCTGTTTCGTACTGCCTGTTGGGATGCTACGCCTCCCTCCCCCTGTGCACTGCTGTCCTCGCTCTGCATATCCTCCTGCCAGGTTGGGTCAGCTACTGGATCATCCACCACGTCGTCTTCCTCTTCCTTGGCTAATCGCTGGACTGCTCCTCCTTCTCCTCATGTGCCACCATGATGATCGTTACAATAGTTAGGCTGTTGTTTCAGGTATACCCCCAGTGGTAAATTTTTACGCCCATTCTTTTAGAATGGGCATTACAACGACAGGATACCCGCTCCTTTTCAATGGGAAAAATGTTTTGAGGCCCTCCTGCACGTCTCTATCCAGGGACAATGTGGAGCCTCCCAATTTTTGGCTGCCCTGTCAAAGGGCTATACTACAATACACCCACTTCAGGTTTACAGGCCCTCATGCACGTCTCTATCCAGGGGCATTGGTGAACCTCCCAATTTTGGACTGCCCTGGCAAAGCAAAATACTACAATAGACCCAGTTCCTCAAAATGGGCACATTATGTCAAGACAGGGCTTCATGTAGGTCTCTTTTCAGGGTCATCGGAGTGCCGCACAATGTTTTCACGTAAAATCTTTCATGTAATCACAAAAAGTAACATACACCAGCTGTATCTCACTATTGGGTATGTGCCCTTAACATTTCCACCCTAAATATTCATTTTGGTGTCATTTTGGAAGGTTTTCTGGTGACTCCGTAAAATTGGCGTGAAACTCGGACAACATTGTTCACAGCTGTGACTTTTGAGTGAGAAATGCTTCCAGGGGTCTTCCCCATGGTGTTGCCATGTCATTTGAGCACTCTTCTGAGACTTTTGTGACATTTTTAGGGTATGTGCCCACATAGTGGTTTAGTGACGTTCAAACCGTCAGTAAACCGGTGGAAATTTGCAGGAGCCTAGAGTTCTGAGCTCTGAAGTCTCCAGCTGTTTCCCAGCGGTTTCCCAGCGTTTTTTTCAGTGTGTGCACAGCGTTTTTCAGTCGGTTTTTCCGACGGTTTGCTATGGAGGATTTTGTTCATGAAAACGATCAAAACCGCTGAGAAGAATTGACATGTTGTATGCTCCTAAACCGCTAGGAAACCGCTCAACCTCTGGCAGATCCGCTCACATAAACCCACTATGTGTGCACGGCATTTTCTAAATTACATAGGGTTACTTGTAAGTCCTAACGCTGCTTAGGATTTACATAAATTTAAATAAAACCTATGCTAAACCGCCGGCGGTTTTCGCTGCTAAACCGACGTTAAACCACTATGTGGGCACATACCCTTAGGGTTTCTACATGCTGCCGGCAGTCATTTCATAAAAATACTCGGGTCTCCCATAGGATAACATTGGGCTTGGTACTCGGGCCGAGTACACGAGTATCTCAGGATGCTCGGCCCGAGCTTCGAGCACCCGAGCATTTTAGTACTCGCTCATCACTAACAAGGATGCATACCCATTACCCAGAATAGAAGAATCATTAGCTGCGTTAAAATCTGCTAACTACTTTTCCACCTTAGATCTGACTAGTGGATATTGGCAAGTTCCTGTGGCAGAGGCTGACCGCGAGAAGACAGCGTTCACCACGCCCCTGGGATTCTGTGAGTTCAATTGTATGCGTTTGGACTCTGCAACGCACCTGGTACATTCCAGAGACTGATGGAGTGCTGCTTAGGACATAAGAACTTTGAAACTGTCCTCCTGTAACTGGTGACGTAATAGTCTACTGCAAGATGTACGAAGAGCATCTACAATACCTAGCAGAAGTGTTTGAAGCCTTTTCTGGATATGGCATGAAGATCAAGCCATCTAATTGTCACCTGCTCAAACCAAAGGTGCAGTGCCTGGGACATGTAGTGAGCTCCGAGTGTGTAGCAACGGATCCCGAGAAGGTTACAGTGATAGTGGATTGGCCAAGACCCACCAGCGTGAAAGAGGTAAGGCAGTTCTTGGGACTGGTAGGCTGCTATAGAAGATTAATCAAAGGTTTCACCAAGCTACCAGCTTCTGTGCAAGACATCCTGGTAGGACAGTCTAAGAAATCTTCAGCCCGAAGTCTTCTTTTTTAGTGGAGTGAAGAAAGAGAAGAATCCTTCAGGAAGCTGAAGTTAGCCTTAACGGGAGAAGAGATCCTGGCATATCCTGACTACTATAAACCCTTCATTCTGTACACGGATGCCAGCAACGTGGGACTGGGAGCAGTGCTATCACAGATGCAAGAAGGCAAAGAGAGAGTCATAACCTATGCAATCAGGAAGCTCCGGTCTACGGAAAGAAACCCTGAAAATTACAGTTCCTTCGTGTTAGAAGTACTGGCAGTAGTTTGAGCTGTAACAGAGTGTTTTAAACACTATGTGGCAGCTGCAAAGTTTCGCATCTACACTGACAACAATCCATTAACACACCTGGAGTCAGCAAAATTAGGTGCGTTAAACAGAGATGGATGGCTGTCTAATAATGACTTCAACATCAAATACAGAGCAGGTCACAAGAATGGGAATGCAGATGCCTTGTCCCAAATGCCACACTTAGTAGATGTGGAAGAAGAACCCGAGGAGCTGGAAGAAATAGAGCTACCGGCCTTTCACTGCCCTTAAACAACAAGTGTGCACCAGAAGAATCAGTACACGACACTCAACCCCTTATCACATCATGGATGGGCTGATGTACAGGACAGTGACCTGGCTGTGGGACAAGTCAACAGATTGCTGACCCATGAAGGTGCATACCCTGATAACGATGCTCCAACTGAAGCTCACCAACTCTGGAAGGAGAGAGATAGATTGTTCCTATATAAAGAAAAGTTATGCAGAAGACATGTGAATCCCAAGACTCATGAGTTGGTCTGGCAGATTATAGTTCCCAAGAAACACACTAAGATGGTCTTAGAAGCTCACCGTGACGGTGCAGGACATTTTGGATGGAAGAAGTTGGAAGTGCTCTTGAGAGAAAGATTCTACAGGGTTGGCATGAGAAAGTCAATTGAGGAATATTGTAGGAAATGTGGCCCATGCAACCTAAGGAGCAAGGATCAAGAGAGTCAGAGAGTTCCACTCAAATCCATAATCACCAAGCAGCCATTGGAATTATTTGCCTTAGACCATGTCAAATTAACAACAAGCAGATCTGGCTATGTCTATGCCTTGACAACAGTGGACCACTATTTTCATTTCCTTGTGGTGGTACCAGTAAAGGACCTTACAGCCAAGACTGCAGCGAAAGCATTCCAGACATACCTTTGCAGACCTCATGGCTACCCAGAACAGGTTTTAGCAGATCAAGGTCCAGCATTTGAGTCTGAGCTATTGCAAGAATTTTGTAACGTGTATGGATGTAAGAAGATTCGGACAACAGCTTATCATCCACAGACAAATGGCTTATGAGAGAAGATGAACCACATAGTGATTGAACTTTTGAAGACCTTACCAGTAGCAGAATGGAATCAATGGCCAGAGAAGTCACCCAATTTGTAGACTTGTACAACCATGTTCCAGTGTTTTCAACCAATTGTACCCCAGCTTATCTTATGAGAGCCAGACCTGGTAAGCTGCCAATAGATCTTGATATGGGAATTGTCAAACCAGATGTAGAAGTTTCAGATTCAACCTATTGGGATACTCTACGTAAACAGAAATACCTTCAAGTCCAATAATGTGTAGAAATAAATCTCCAGCAAGCAAGAGAGAAGCAAGAGAGAACCTTCAATCAACATGCTTCAGCAGCTCCTTTGCAACCTGGTGAACAAGTCTTGAAGAGAAACAGAAGAACTCATAAATTGGATGATCAATGGGAACCAACACCATACACCGTTCTCTCATCAAAGTTTGATAATACTAAAGTATGTTTAATCAGTAAAGATGGAGGCAAGACATCCTTAGCAGTATCGAGAGACCATTTGAAATTGTGTCCTGAAACCCTGAAGACACCAGATGATCCTGTAACCATACCAGATGAAAATTCACCGAATAGGTTACATGATTATCAGAGAAGAGAAAAAAAAAAAAACTCTTTGGCCACTTACTGAATATCCATTGCATTTAGCAGAATGCTGTTAGCCCCTCTTAGGGATAACCCATGTCTCCCAACACCGATGCGCAATCTCCTACAACCCTGGCACGGGGGCGATTGTAGCATCTGCATCCATCCATGCCACAAGGAGGAAACTGGTGGTATTACTGGACACGAGGTCACCCCAGGGTGGCAGCCACTCCAGGCAAAGTGAAACATAGTGTCAGAGCACAGCCTATTAATGACACCCAGCTGTTAAACAAGGCGGGCTTTTCCGCACCAAAAATATGCTCCACAAGTGACTGACGCCCCCTAGAGGGCCCAGCCTCAAACTGCAGGAAGATAAAAAAAATGCAATAAACATTTTTTTGGGAAACCAGTAGTAAGAAGGTCACTATGAAGTACCAAGGGTCAGTTACCAGCTCGCTACAAAGACTAAATAGTGAAATTTGAATATACAATGTACATATGTTTTAGTGTAAAGAAGTGTGAATTGAACCTGGTAAACATAGTGTACAGAAAGGGTGAGAAGAGAGTGGCGTAAGGTGCTAATTGCGGAGAGTTAGACCTTGGCCACATTATATGGTGACCCGAGGGCCTGGAGGCCTGCAGCGCTTATGGCCAGGAGTGAGACACCTGTAGGGAAGTTGTTTATTTATGTGTATTGTCTATATATTTGCAACGTTAAGAAAATTGAAACAGTAAGCCCAACACCTACAGAGACTTTCCTGTAAGAACTTTTGCAAATTCTTGAACTTTTACCTTTTTTACTTTTGAAAATAGACCATTACAGACCCCAGTACTTGATGTGGTACAGACTTCTTGTAAATAAATATTTACCAGCCCCGGAGGGAAATAGACTAATCTCTGGAGAGACTGCTTTTGAACTCTTTTTGAACTCTTTTCAATTTTATTAGTTTTTGTAATTTTTAATTTTAAGACTTTGTACACATTTAAATTGTTATTACCATGTTATTTGTTGAAAAATTGCCAAGAGTCCCGTAGTACTGTCTTTCACTAAGGTAGAATGTGGTACCCAAGAGTCATAGTGCCACAATGTCACCATTGTTAGGTGTCAACAGAGAGGAGTAAAGGGTGTTCCACTCAGGCAACACGCAAACAACACCAACACCTCCCAGACAGAAGGGGAAGACCAAGCCCGGCTTCAGGCTGAGCTCCCCTATATATTCTGGTCTGATGAGCAACAAGTTCAGTTCAGCTCTTGGATGGGCTGTGAACAGTTCAGTTCCTGTGAGGACTGTGAAGAGGACAGGTTCTGTACAAACTGAGAACCAGACCTGGGTGTAAATGAGTTGTGCCAGGATCATCCCAAGGTCCACTGTTGAACACCAGGCCTAAGGCTAGGATCTGAGCAAAGGAGAGAGGCAGAAAGCTACTGGAAGGCTGCATCACTCCATGCTTCCCTCCCCTGAGAGGAACAATGTCAGAATGGACACCGGAGGCCGAGATTGTGCAGGTTCACACACACCGACAATCAACACCGGAGAGTAGGGGACTCAAGATTCTCCAGCTACATGGTACCAGGGCACAGCAACATATAGAATCCAGAAACACTGACTTCCCGTAGTGGGGTAAAGAAGTGAAGGACTTGAGTTGCCTGTCATACTGGTAGATGCAGACAGAGGCAGGACTGGCAGCCAGCTTAAGCCACTGCAGGAGCCACCACACAAGCGCAGTGAGGAAGCCAACACGACCCGGCCAGGTGAGAAGTACCCTGAACTGCTCTCAAGGCTCCAGGGACAGCTTATAACATCTACTTTAACTCCAGTAAAGAGACTGAGAAAACGCATATCAGTGAGTCTGCCTGTTGATTGCTCCTGTTGCCCTGTGCTCTATAACAGAATCCCACCTGAGGAGCCACAGACTGTCGTCCCTGCACACTGGCTGGAGAAGCTGCAGCAAAGTAAGTGACTGTGTTAACTGTAATCCCTTGCAAAACCCCAACATAGACTATTACCCTGCCCTGGGGATCTCCAGCCCTACTCGAAGAGGACTTGCCATCTCAGCTGCCCTTAAGTCACCGTCCTCAGCAGCGACCAGGCGGCGGTGGTTTTATTAACCACATTCTCTGGGTGGCGTCACAACAAATCCCCTGTAAATACCGCCTTTTTGGACTGACCCCAGGCCGCGGGACTGGGTCACGACTACCGTGATACCCCAGAGAGACAGCACTGGCCCGTCTCTCGAGTACCCCATAGCCTGGGGCGCATCAATGGTAGCAGTGAGGACTGGTGAGTCGTGAAGTGAGTATAAGGATTTTTTGTATTTTTTATGTATTAAGTTTATTATGCTCTGATATCTGTAGAGACTCAAGAGCACAATAAGGACTATTGAATCAAATGTTCTAGGGATATACAAACAGGTGAATTAGAATGTTTAATGATCTGCTTAACTTTAATAAAGTGTCATTCATGCTTTATATTTATTCACTAATCATCACAAGCAATTTTACATTTTAAAGAGGACCTGTCACCCCCCTGATGCTATGCTAACTGAATGCAGCACTGAATGCGTGTCTGCTGCATTCAGGGAAGGGGTCCCCCATTTATCTAGACCCGATGTAAGCTGTTTAAAAAACTTTATAATGTGTACAGATAAGGAGTCCGGAGGGACTTACTCAGTAATGAGTCATCGCTGTTGAATAGTTTCCTCCCCGCTTCCAGCTCTCTCTTGTTCAGCCTCCTGTATGTGTCATCGCTGAGGGCTGGAGGTGGGGACGACACCACCAGCAGCGATGACACATACAGGAGGCAGAACAAGAGAGGGCCAGAGGTGGCACAGAGAGGGCTGGAGGCAAGGAGGACACGAGCAACAGCGATGACACATACAGGAGGCTGAACAAGAGATGGCTGGAGGTGGCACAGAGAGGGCTGGAGGCGGGGAGGACACCAGCAATAGCAATGACTCATTACTGAGTAAGTCCCTCGAGACTCCTTATTCATACACTTTATAAAGTCTTTTTACCAACTTACAGGGGAACTAGAAACATGGGGGACACCTTCCATGAATGCAGCAGACATGCTGCATTCAGTTAGCATAGCACAAGGGGGGTGACAGGTCCTCTTTAATAATGAGCATCTTCATACTTAATCTAATCATTTAACATATTAGTGCTTCTGGTGGAGATCGTGCTTGGTGTAGGGCGGTGGGATCGTGCTCCTAAAAAGCCATCGATCACGCCAGTAATTTGCGGTTCAGGGATGGACCTCTGATCCACGTCGGAGCCAGTACCCCACTTCGGACTGGGCCAGGGTGATTCATTTACCCTCTATCTGCCACTTTCTCTTCTGGGTTGCCGCTCCTTCTGGGTGCCCTCCCTGTGATGTCCCCTGAAGGGTCCTTCTCTCTATCTCTCTCCACATACGTTCTGCCTCTCTCTGCTTCCCGCGCTCACACTGCTGTAGCCTGAAACTCCTCCCAACGGGACTGGGTCTCTCAGCAAATGATTTAACCCTATAGTCCTCTGCTGTAAGTGTGTGAATAAAAATTGAGAGACTCAGACCTACATTACCTCCCCTTATAACAGGAATACTGCACTCTCTGTCTTGGGTGATGTACCCCTCTGTAGCACGCTGAAAAGCAGGGCACTACACTCCCCCTTGGGAAATTACACTTTTCTCCCAAGTGTCACTACCCTACCCAGTATAGAGCAGTTTTTATATGCATATCAAACAATATAAAACACTTTTAATAACAACAAGCATTATTCTTGATCTTCCCATCCAGGAGGCACAGTTCTTGGAACGTTGCAAACAGTTCTATGCAAAAGTCCTCATGAAAGTTTATGAATCTTATAGCTGGAAAAGGCAAAAAGCAGCATATGCACACATTTTCACATTAAACAACTATATACATGACCGGGTTTTGCAGTCTCTAGTCCACACATTTGTGAACACACAGGACATACCATCCTCTCGGCCCTGCGTCCTGCTTATGGCTAGCCCGGTCATTCTGGTAGAAGTCCCGGTCTGAGTGCTCTGGAGCTGGTGCACGGTTCTGCTCAGCTGTGATTGCGGCTACACAGACCTGTTTAGCCGGTCCGTGCGGTTGAAGCTCCTTTTGCACAGTGCGGGGCCCGGATGCCCCGACTTCCTCGGTGTCGCCTTTCTGGTCATCCTCCTCCTCAGAGCTTGGATGGCTGGATGGCTCCTCAGCTTCCTCGGATTCTGCTCTTGTCTCACTACTGCTGTCATCAGGTAGGGCCTCAGGGTCATCTGGCTCTGCCCCGACTTCCGCACTAGTGATGATGGGTTGCATCTTGGCTGGCGGGTCCTCACTGGTTACCAGGTACTCAACCGTGGACCGGTCTCTTGTTCCCGTTCCAGCTCCTGGTTGCTGGACCTCCATTGCGTTGCTCCGCCCCTGCTGCCATGTTTAGCTTCCAGCAGGTGTAGTTTAGTCTTTGGCCTGCCCCCTTGGTTGTTTGGTGGCAATTGGGGCGAGCAAACAGTTTTGCACCTCTGCCATGGCCCTCCCATGACGAGGGGTCGAGGCATGCCCCTGGGCCAACACATAGTCCTTCACATTGTTGGACCCCCTATCTTGGCCCAGTAGAAAATGGCGGGAAAAGTTCTTGGGTGCCGTGTATAGACAAAGTTCTTTTTAAGATGGCTAATAAAGTCTTCTAAGGCGCACAAAACCGGTTCACAGGTTGGTTCGTCCTGTACGTGATGCTAAGTTGTTTAGGGCAAAGGGCTTGGGGTACTCGGAGCTCGGGTATACTGGTATGGGCATATTACGGGTGGTCGGTGCCCGAGTCCGTGCCCTTGAGCAGGCAATGAAAAAGGAGAAAATAATAAAATAAAATCAATCGTGACGCCACCTGTGGGTCCGGTGATGGCATCGGCGCTGATTGAACCTCTGGGGCATGGGTGGCAGCAAGGTGTCATAGCTCCCTACAGGAAGAGAAGAGTCCCCGGGGTGTTGGAAGTAGCAATGGTGGAATAGGGCAGCACAGCCTCCTCTGCAAGGTATAAGGCAGGTAAACCACAGTTCATTAGAAAGGAACACAGACACTTGCTTGTTCTGCACGGGTCTTTACTTCAGTTACCTTCAGCTTGTGCACAGTTCACAGGTGTTACGGCTTGGGTAGTGAACCAGGTGTCATAGGAGGAAGTAATGTCTCTCTGAGGCTCCCGCGATGTTCCTTCTCTATACTTGCTCTGTCCTAACTCTGCGCACTCCTTCTTCCTTGCACTGCCTTGCACAATCTCACTTCTTGAACTAGACCCGTCGGGTGATATGGGAACCCTTTATCTCTCCAAAGGGGACCCAAGCCTGTTTACTGCTTCTGGTGGAGACCATGCTTGGTGTAGGGCAATTGGATTGTGCTCCTAAAAAGCCATCAACCATGCCGGTAATTTGCAGTTCAGGGATGGACCTTTGATCCATGTCGGAGCCGGTATCCCGCTTTGGACTGGGCCTGGTTGATTCAGTTACCCTCTATCTGCCCCTTTCTCTTCTGGGTCGCTGCTCCTTCTGGGCGCCCTCCCTGAGGTGTTCCCTGAAGGGTCCTTCTCTCTCTCTCTCTCCACAGACGTTCTGCCTCTCTCTGCTTCCCAAGCTCACACTGCTCTAGCCTGAAACTCTTCCCACTGGGACTGGGTCTCTCAGCCAGGATTTAACCCTAAAGTCCCCTGCTCTAAGTGTGTGATTGCAGATTGAGAGCCTCAGACCTACTTTACCTCCCCATATAACCGGAATACTGTACTCTCTGTCTTGGGTGCAATACCCCTCTGTAGCGCGCTGAAAAGTGGGGTGCTACATCAGCTTTACCAGATCTTGCTGAGCATAGTGCATAGGTGGTGACAAGGATGAAAGTTGTCATCACTATCCGGCACCTGCGAATAGCTAGCTGAACTTTACTGCTATCCACAATGGCCAGAGCTGCATTTGTGCAATTAGAACTACGACAGAACTTCGTGGAAACATTTTTGAGACTAAATTGGTGAATGAGGGATAGTGTGGGGAGTCTTTATTCACATAAACATTTGTTTCCGGTTTATATCTTTTTTTCTTTTGACTTACAAGTTTAGTAATCGGGTTGTCTGATATTCACCTCTCCATTAGTAACCCTGGGTGTGATGACAGTTGATATTACACAGCTCACATCAAACTACAAATATCAAACTCCAATTGCTACTGCACCAGGGCAATTAGAAAGAACTGGACAAAGCACCAGAATTGGTGCATCTGATAGATGCGTCAATTCTAAGGCGGCTGCAGGATGGTATTGTTAATATATCCTTGGATCTTCCAAGCCTGATAATTTTGTCACCCACAAACTATTCTAGCTAAATGTGGTCTATAAAAGACAACTAGCGCTCCTTCTTGCTTATACCTGCAGTGTTGAAACACAGTAGTGTATGATGACATATAGAGCATCACTGCATTCTGAAGAAATTCCACAATAAATTATGTTGTCCAGTTTAACCCTTATGTAACTGACAAAATTGCTGGTAATAAAAAATACATTTTTATCAATAAAATGTCATATTTCCATGTTGCAACGTTATAAAATTCTGTGAAGCACCTGGAGGTTCAAATTACTCATTACAGCCCTAGATGAAATTGTTAGGCAATGAAGTTTCCAATATGGGGTCACATGGGTTTTCTGCTGATCTAGCACCACAGGGGAGTGGATAATAAAGGCCACAATCTATTTAAACATCTGCATTTTAAATACCAAGTCATGCTCCTTCCCGTCTTATTCATGCCGTGCACTCAAATAGTATTGTGCAACAACTAGAGATGAGCGAGTCCGAAAAGACTCGGAATCGCAAGACCCCAACGAGTCCGAGTCAAGGACTCGGGACTCGTTGCGAGTCCAGCGAGTCCAATGTTAATGAATAGGGACCCGAGTAATAGCGAATAATGACATTTACAACTCGCTGATGTGTCTCTGAAAGTGTGCGAGTCCAAACTCGCTGGTTTTTCTCTTATTTTGAGGCTTGTAGCCGATGATGCGAGGGAAGGGATTCTCCAGCACACACCATGCTTTAAGGAAACAGGAAGCGAGTCGCGCTGACAGGCGCACACATAGAGCAATCCATTCATCAGTGCAATCATGGCAGCAGGACGTGGCACGGTGAACACACTGCGTCTTATTGCACTTGTGGAGGCTCGTCCATTTCTATGGCTCCCTACAGATCCTGACTATGGGGATACGACCCAAATTAATACAGCCTGGAGAGAGATCGCCCAAGAGATGTTCCCTGCGTTCCATCGGAGTGACCATGAGGAACAGAGCAATCTAAGTAAGTTAAATGAGTTTACACGTTATATATTGCATTTACTGTATATATACTCGTGTATAAGCCGACCCGTGTATAAGCCGACCCCCCTATTTTTGCCCCGAAAAACTATGAAAACATATTCACCGCCATCCTGGTATACAGCGGCTATCACTGGTAGACAGCCCCCCAGCAGAGTATACACCTCCCCCTGCAGAGTATACAGGCCCCCAGATGGGTATACATCCCCCCATATTGTGGTATACAGGCAGGGGCGGACTGGCCCAGGTGCCACGGGTCATGCGGCTGCAGGAGCATGAATAATCCGCATGTCCCTGAAGCAGCAGGCGGAAACGGAAGCTCCTGGGCGCGCGATGACGTCATCAGCACGCGGCTGCGTCCGGGAGTGAGCGTCTGTGAGTGGCGTGCGGCTGCGACTGTTAGCGAGCGGCTGTGAGGAGCGCGAGGCTGCGGCTGGGAGCGAGCCATAGGAGAATGCGGGAGCTGCGGTGACTGTGAGGCGGCCGCCAGTCATCACCCCCCCCACCCCCCGTCCTCACCTGTGTCGGGCCGGTGAGGGAGGGTTGCGACCCAAACTGTAGGGTGCCAGTCAGTCCCTGTATACAGGGCCCTCAGTGTGTGTACAGGCCCCCCCAGCAGTGGGTATACAGGGCCCCCAGCAGTGGGTAGACAGTGGCCCAGTGGGTTTACAGGGCCCCCAGCAGTGGGAATACAGGGCCCCCATAGCAGGGTATACAGGACCCTGAATGTGTTATCATGCTCCACCGCATAGTTGCCTATATTTGGATGGGGTCACAACAGTACAATGAGTTTAATGTCTGATCCTCCTGGCTCTTTCGGCCAAGGGGTTGGGTGTATATAAATACCACTAATGACCAGAGTCTGGTGCCCGCACTATTACATTCTCTATGCGTTGACATGTGTCCTGCCTCATTTGTGATTGTGGCCACGTGAGCTCAATGTCCGTAATGCTGTTGATGATGTTCCACACTGTCGTGTCACTGTGCCTTGTATACACATTACACACACAAAATGAATAAAATGTTATTGTTGATTTGTACACATACTTTTGTTGTTTCAAATATTACACATCTCTAAACCCGGTTTCAAATCATTTCACAGTTGACCATCTTAAAAAACGGTGGAGGAGCTGCCGGGACCAGCATAAGAAGCAGTACCGGCAGTACTCAGAGAGACAACCGGGAGCCGCTCCATTGCTCAACCACTACCACTTTTATGACCGGCTGTCCTTCCTTCACCCGGTGGCCCGTATGCCAAGGTATGTGTCTGCAGCACTGTTGTGTACATTTAGTATTATTTATTAATATATACATTAGGTTCCATTTCGGCTCTGTGGGTAGCAGAGTATACACGTGGCTCTGGAGGTAGCAGAGTATAAAGACGGCTCTGTGGGTAGCAGAGTATACAGGCGGGTCTGTGGGTAGCAGAGTATACAGGCGGGTCTGAGGTAGCAGAGTATAAAGACGGCTCTGTGGGTAGCAGAGTATACAGGCGGGTCTGTGGGTAGCAGAGTATGCAGGCGGGTCTGTGGGTAGCAGAGTATACAGGCGGGTCTGTGGGTAGCAGAGTATACAGGCGGGTCTGTGGGTAGCAGAGTATACAGGCGGGTATGAGGTAGCAGAGTATACAGGCGGGTCTGTGGGTAGCAGAGTATACAGGCGGGTCTGTGGGTAGCAGAGTATACAGGCGGCTCAGTGGGTAGCAGAGTATATAGGTGATGAGAATAGGGTTAATAGATGGTGCTACAGTGTTGGGGCGTGCTAGAGGGAGCAGAGATCCGATTACTGCCATCATTACTGACCTTATTAAAGATAGCGGCCGCAGCTAAATGACATCATGGCAAAGGTAAACATGGGGTGTGGTTAGCTGCAGGAGGTTAGTGAGAGGTGTGGGTTGTTTGGCAGAGGGCGTGGTGTGGGCGTGGTGAGCGCGGCTCCCGCGTCAGATACGCTGCGAGCGCGGAACCGCGGCACATCTCCAGGAGCAGAGGACGTGTCCGGTACGTCCGTAGCCCCCGGCCTCCCCGTTGTCCGCACACACAGCCCCGCTGTGACCTCTGCAGTGTCACAGGCCCCGGCGGGCGGCTGTCATCTCCTCCTGACACTGACCTCCTCCTGATTTGATTGTCTGTGTTGTCCCCCCCCCGCTGTCAGCATCAGTGATCTGCTAAGACCTGTGGGTGCACAGACGGGGGAAGTACAAATGCCAGCATGCCGGGGCGGATTGGGCGCTGTGAGGGGCGCAGGTCTTGCTGTGAGCGGAGGGCGCGAGGCCGCTCGAGAAAACGCTATAGCGGCTGTGTGAGTTAAGCGTCTGCGGCTCGCGAAGGCGCATACGCGTCTCCGCTCGCAGTGACGCTAAGGAGTTTGGGATTCGGCTACAGTGCCGGAATTTCAAACTCCCGATTATATAAATATATTATATATATATATATTGTATACCTTTCAACCACTTCCCTGCTTTATATAGATGATATAAGCTAAAAGTTTTGTGAATTAAGTATGTCAAGTTAAAAGTGAAGTCAGGGGGACTTTTTTTTTTCATGTGAACCATTGGTGTTATTGATCGTCTAGATTAGATGGGATGGGGGGGGGGGGGGGGGGTGGTAATCAGGGGGTGAAAAACTATGTATTAGTATGGAATTAGCAAAGAAAGTCACGTATTCCTTTATGTTATGTACAGTTGGTTATTATTTCATAATAATAACAAATATCTGATTAAGAATACACAGATACACAGAGTCTAAAAAGCGTGCAACTTAATGTTTGACCTATGTTTTTGTTTCCAAATGCAATGCATTCACCAAATTTTTTTTTACTTTACCCACAGAGAAGCTTACTACAGAGGGCGGCGTGCTGCTAATCCTCCACCTCCAAACAGAATGCGGCGTGGAGTAAACCCAGCACCACCACCACGGCCGGCGCCACCACCACCACCGCCGTCGCCGCCGCCACCACCACCACCAGCATCGCCGCCAGCAGCGCCAGGGCCAGCACCACCACCGCCGCCACCAGCGGCCGTGCCAGCACCACCACCGCCGGCACCAGCGGCAGGGCCATCAACACCACCACCGCCGTCCCCGCCACCACCACCACCACCACCGCCACCAGCGGCAGGGTCCGCACCACCACCCGCCCCCACCAGCGGCAGGGCCATCAACACCACCACCGCCGTCCCCGCCACCACCACCACCACCACCACCGCCACCAGCGGCAGGGTCCGCACCACCACCGCCCCCACCAGCGGCAGGGCCAGCACCACCACCGCCACCACCAGCGGCATGGCCAGCACCACCACCGCCACCACCAGCGGCAGGGCCAGCACCACCACCGACGCCACCAGCGGCAGGCCCAGCTTATGGTCCAATCCCGGGGTCAGCACATTTAAGTGTGCAACAGAGTAATGCTGACTTTGCCCGCAGTATTATACCATTCATGGATAATATTCCATTTGACAGGCTACTGCGGGCAAGGTCAGCATTACAGATAGTGCTGGAAGCCTGTCAGCCAAATAACGACCCCGGTGATGTGTTCCAATATTTGGATGGGTGGAAAATAAACTCTAACAGGCTAGGCAGGCCCACAACACGGGACAGCCATGTCCCACCCCACAGGGCTTTGCCTCACTGCCAGTGGCCAGCTAACAGGGACCTACCACCGTTCCCTACACCTGTTCAGAGGATCCACCCTGAAGGGTTCGGCCAGGCCATACGTGGGGCCCTTGACCTTTTGCAGGACGGACAGCCCACCTACCAGGACCTGTAGGGCTCCATTTGTTGTTGTTCTTGTTGTTACTACAATTTTAAAAGGTAGTATTTTTTGGAATGTCCAAACAGTGCTGCCATTTTTTTTTTTTAAACACAGTTTTAAAAACCAGCTTTGTGTCTGTATTTTTTCAAGGAATGAATGTGGAGTTATTTTTGTGGTTGGGCTTCAAGTCATCATAATTATTATAATTATTTATTTATATAGCGCCCATAGGTTCCATGGCGCTTTACATGAGGAAAAGGTAGAGAAGGACAAGTACAATAAACATAGACAATAAGGTCATATAGGTACAATAGTAGAGGACCCTGTACGCGTGGGCTCACATTCTATGAGGGGTGGGTGGGGATACAATAGGGTGGGGAAGGTGTCGGTCGTGGGGCGTGTAGCGGGGTCTCATGGCAGGTTGTAGGCCTGTCGGAAGAGGTGAGTCTTTAGAAGTATCTTTAAGGTTCAGAGGGTAGGCGACTGACTGATGAGGTGGGGCAGGGAGTTCCATAGCATGGCGGATTACCGGGAGAAATCCTGTATGCGGTTGTGGGAAGAGGAGATGAGGGTGGACTGTAGGACAAGTTCTTGGGATGAACGCAGGTTGCGTGAGGGATGGTATCGGGAGATCAGGTCGGAGATGTATGGTGGGGATAGGTTGTGTAAGGCTTTGAATGTCATGGTCAGTGTTTTAAAGTGAGCTCTCTGTGGGCCGGAGGGGCCAGTGAACGGCTTGGCAGAGGGGGTAGGCAGGGGAGTAGCGTGAGGACAGATGTATTAGTCGGGCAGCAGAGTTTAGTATAGATTGGAGAGGTGCAAGAGAGTTGGCAGGGAGACCTATGCGAAGGAGGTTGCAGTAGTCAAGGCGGGAGATGATGAGGGCATTTATGAGTGTTTCAGCAGTGTCAGGATTGAGGAACGACCGAATTGGTTAAATATTTTTGAGTTGGAGTCACAGGGACTTGGTTAGGGACTACAGGTGGGGCTTGAAGGAGAGGGAGGAGTCAAGGATTACCCCGAGACATTTGGCGTGGGGGACAGGGGAGAGAGCATCATTAGCAAGTACTTTACGGCCCGCATGGCGCATGAAGTCACCTTGGTTACTAAGTGTCAAATCATGACTCCACATACAACTGTTGCTGACAAACAGTGCCTGTGTTTGGGGGGTTACTTTCTGCCTCGCTATGGCAACAAGACTATGAACACAGATGTGAGAGGCTGGGACATCTACATGCTACACATCGCGTCTACGCGTTTTGTATGGAGCGTACAGTGGGACCCTTCAACAGGCTCCAGCAGGATGATAGTCCAAGCAACGCCCACGATGCAGGCATAGGATTGGTGCCTGGAAAAATTAGCCCAATGGGCTGTTTCCCATTTTTGGTATAAATGTAGGCCTAAGGGCCATAAAAAGCTTGTTAGCCAGTGTGTCTCCCAAACCATGATAAGCTTGTTAGCCTGGGTGGCTCCAAAAATTAGCCCAAGGGGCTGTATCCCATTTTTGGTATAAATGTAGGCCTAAGGGCCATAAAAAGCTTGTTAGCCAGGGTGTCTCCCAAAGCATGATAAGCTTGTTAGCCTGGGTGGCTCCAAAAATTAGCCCAAGGGGCTGTTTTGCATTTTGAGTGTAAATGCAGGCCTAAGGGCCATGATAAGCTTGTTAGCCTGGGTGGCTCCAAAAATTAGCCCAAGGGGCTGTTTGGCATTTTTAGTGTAAATGCAGGCCTAAGGGCCATGATAAGCTTGTTAGGCTGGGTGTTTCCAAAAATTAGCCCAAGGGGCTGTTTGGCATTTTTAGTGTAAATGCAGGCCTAAGGGCCATGATAAGCCTCTTAGGCTGGGTGTTTCCAAAAATTAGCCCAAGGGGCTGTTTTGCATTTTGGGTATAAATGCAGGCCTAAGGGCCATGATAAGCTTGTTAGCCTGGGTGGCTCCAAAAATTAGCCCAAGGGGCTGTTTGGCATTTTGAGTGTAAATGCAGGCCTAAGGGCCATGATAAGCTTGTTAGCCTGGGTGGCTCCAAAAATTAGCCCAAGGGGCTGTTTGGCATTTTTCGTGTAAATGCAGGCCTAAGGGCCATGATCAGCTTGTTAGGCTGGGTGTTTCCAAAAATTAGCCCAAGGGGCTGTTTGGCATTTTTAGTGTAAATGCAGGCCTAAGGGCCATGATAAGCCTCTTAGGCTGGGTGTTTCCAAAAATTAGCCCAAGGGGCTGTTTTGCATTTTGGGTATAAATGCAGGCCTAAGGGCCATGATCAGCTTGTTAGCCATGGTGGCTCTAAAAATTTGCCCAAGGGGGCTGTTTGGCAATTTGGGTATAAGTGCAGGCCTAAGGGCCATGATAAGCCTCTTAGGCTGGGTGTCTCCAAAAATTAGCCCAAGGGGCTGTTTTGCATTTTGGGTATAAATGCAGGCCTAAGGGCCATGATCAGCTTGTTAGCCAGGGTGGCTCAAAAAATTAGCCCAAGGGGCTTTTAAATGTTTGCTAACAGAAAATAAAGGTTGATTCCTTGTGAAAAGGTGTTGTGATGGTTAATGAAACCGAAGTTAAGGTGTAGTGTTGGTTTAAGATGAAGCAGCCTCATTACCAGGTTGCAGGAACATGGTTACGCAAATCGTTACTGGTCTTGTACATACTGCTTGTACCAAAAAGACACAATATAATACAATGATTAATTATATCATATTGATGTTGAACGTGGCACTTCAGCTCTGAGTACTGTCGTCTTCAGGGCTCAAGAAGTCTTGTGAAATCCAGTTCCTATTAAACTTAATTAGAGTAAGCCTGTCTGCATTCTCTGGAGTAAGACGTGTCCTGGTATCAGTTATGATACCCCCAGCGGCACTGAAAACCCGCTCTGATGTCACACTAGCTGCAGGGCATGCCAGCACCTCCAAGGCATACAACGAGAGCTCGGTCCAAGTGTGGAGCTTGGAGACCCAGTAATTAAACGGGACTGCGGCATCAGTCAGGAAGCAGGTACTGTCACTTAAGTATTCTTGTACCATGTTGGTAAGTTTCTGTCTCCGAGAGATGGTTACTGGAGCAACATGGCGCTGCAGGTTCGATGGCTTATTGAACATAGCCCACTTTGCGGACATCTTTCCAGCATCTCTTCTGGACAGCGTGGATGATTGTGCCCCGACCAAAGGCTGCTGTTGCACAGAGTTGCTAACTATGGGCAGAGTGTTGTCTGACGGTGATATTCGAAGCATATTATCCACAAGAACCCTCTTGAAATAGTCAATTGTCAAGCCACGTGGTGACTGAAACAGCAGCGAGGTGAATTTATCTTTATAACGTGGGTCCAGAAAGGTGGCCAACCAGTAGAGGTCGTTGTGCAATATGTTAATCACTCGTGGGTCTTCTAGCAGACAAGTCAACATGAAGTGAACCATGTGTCCTAAGCTGCATAGACTCATGTCTTCAGTGTCCTCAGAACGATGTTCAATACCCATTGTTATCCGGAAAGTCTGTCTCCGCCTCCTCCTCTCCAGGCCACCCATGGTGGACAGACACAAAGCTGGGGTTGTGAGTACCATCTGGGTTGACATCGGCACCAACAAAAAATAAATCCACTTCATCGTCTTGCTCCTGTTCCTCCTCAGGAGCCATTGTGGCCTGGTCATACTGGCTTTGCTGGCTAGGTACTGCGCTGTTTAAATCTGGCTCCATAGCCATCTGCTGGGCTCTCAATGCTTCATTTTTCTGATTAATGAGGGATTCTTTCAGCAGACACAGCATGGGTACAGTGACACTGATGATGGACTGATCACCGCTCACCAGTTTTGTGCAGTAGTCAAAATTATCAAGAACCTCAGATGTGTCAGCGATCCACACCCACTCCATTGTACTAATATGTCGTGGCTGACTGCCGGTCTGACGGGCATGTTGCAACTCATACTCGGATATTGCCCTCTGCTGCTCATTGATCCTCGATAACATATGGAATGTAGAGTTCCATCGTGTCGGCATGTCACAAATGAGTCTGTGGTTGGGCAAATTCAATTGCTTTTGAAGCAATGAAAGTTTTCCAACCGCTGTTGACGAATGACGAAAATGTGCACAAACTCGACGCACCTTCTCCAGTAGGTCACATAGCTCTGGGTATGTACGCAGGAATTTCTGCACTACTAGATTCAGCACGTGAGCCATGCAAGGCACGTGCACAAGGTTTCCGAGCTTAAGTGCAGCCACTAGGTTACGACCATTGTCGCTCACCACGAGACCGGTCTGGAGTTGGAGTGGGGATAGCCACTCATCTGTCTGTTGCTTCAGACCTTTCAACAGCTCTACTGCAGTGTGCGGTGTGTGACCTAAACAGATCAGATTCAGCAGAGCCTGTTGGCGTCTTGCTGAAGCACTGCAGCAAACCTCCCAACTTGGCCGTGATGTTGAGGGCAATTGAGGATTGGTCGAGGAAGCGGAAGATGGGGTAGTGGACATATAGGATGATGCAGAGACCCTGAATGAGGTTGTGCCAGCTATCCGTGGCGTGGGTAGGATGTTTGATGTAACACTAACATCGTTTGGCACACTCTCCACAACGTTGATCCAATGCGCGGTGAGCGAGATGTACCGGCCCTGTCCTGAACTGCTTGTCCACGTGTCCGTAGTAAGGTGTACTTTCCCGGTTACAGCGTTGGTGAGGGCACGCTTGAGGTTGTTAATGACATGCTCATGTAACGCGGGGACGGCACAACGTGAAAAGTAGTGGCGGCTTGGAACCGAGTAGCGTGGTACTGCCACAGCCAAAAGCTCACGGAAAGAGTCGGTACCCACAAGCCTAAACGGCAACATCTCGACTGCTAACAACTTAGCTATCTGGGCATTTATTTTTTTGGCTAATGGGTGGGAAGAGTGGTATTTCTGCTTCCTTTCGTACAGCTGTGTCACTGATAACTGTAAGGATGTTGCTGACCGAGAACTGTCTGCACTCGTGTTCAGTCTCTCTGCAACCGCTGCTTGTGATGAGTACATATCAGCTGGACCAGCTTCAGCAACACTTGATTGTGACGGACGTATCTGAGTTACCGTCACAGTCTTTGGGTCAGATGACACTGTTGTGGAAGGCTGCACTTTTGACCACTGAATAGGGTGCTGACCAGCCATGTGCTTCCGCATACTGCTGGTGCTCTGGTTTCCTTTCCCGTGGCCTCTGCTTAGCCTTGCATGGCAGATGGTACAGATGACCACATTTCTTGAGAAGGCCCATCTTTAAAAAATTTCCACACAGTGGCTGACCGACCTCTAGGCTTGACTGTACTCCCTGAGGGATTACTGAGGCCCACATTTGAGACATTTTGTCCAACAGTTGACAAATTGTGAGCCACAGTGGACACATTTTGGGCAACAGTGGTGACTCTTTCACTTCTGGTGGGAGGAGTAGGCCTTGGTGCCTTTGTTGGTGGGACATACACACTTTCTTCCTCCGTGCTGCTCTGCTGGCTCTGCATCGCAACATTCCACGTGGGATCAGTTGTCTCATCATCAACCCCTTCCTCTTCTAAATCTTCCCGATAACAAGATAGATTTTGCTCCCCAGATGACAAGTGTGTCACTGTCTCATCATCATCATCCTCCAACTCCTGAGACGGTCTAAGACTTTGCTGAAAGACACGTTCATGTGGCCGGGGTGTCTCTAAAACTTGTCCATGATTGGACAATTCTTCATCAAGTATCTCATCTACTACGGAGTCTGGCAAACCGGATTCATGTAAAGGATTATATGTACCAAATAAGTCATCTGAGTGACCCATGTCTGTGTCAACATTTTAATGGGGCTGCTGTTGGTCTGAGGAACTGTGAAGAGGTTGTGGATTAGATGACCCAGCATGGTATGTACCAACAGTAGACACAGTGCTCAAGGAACCTTGAGTTCTGCAAGAACCTGTTGTTGAGGTCTTGTCTGCCAGCCAAGACGTTAGATGCTGTTCGTCTTCCGGCCTCAATACTCGTTTACTTTCCTGACGGGGAAAGTTAGACAGGAGGAACGATCGATCAATCCTCGTCTGTCTGCCCGAACTGGTGGATAGTTGGCCACGACTACCAATGCCTGTACCTCGTCCCTGTCCCTTAGCAAGACTTTTTTTGGGATTTGGTTTTTTGTGTGACATTTTATAATTTCTGGTGGCTTTCTGGGGGCTTGTAAAACAAGTAGCAGGTACTATTTCGTGAAAGGTACACACTAGAGGCTAAGATATTTTAAGACAGATGGAAGGTACCGTGCGAGCTGCAGGCAGGACACCGTACAGCAACGCACTGGCACAGGAAAAAATTGTTTAGTACGCAGAACCAGGCACTGTTAGGCTGCGGTGCTGGCTGCGTGCAAGTTTACAAGTACCGTGCGAGCTGCAGGCAGGACACCGTACAGCAACGCACTGGCACAGGAAAAAATTGTTTAGTACGCAGAACCAGGCACTGTTAGGCTGCGGTGCTGGCTGCGTGCAAGTTTACAAGTACCGTGCGAGCTGCAGGCAGGACACCGTACAGCAACGCACTGGCACAGGAAAAAATTGTTTAGTACGCAGAACCAGGCACTGTTAGGCTGCGGTGCTGGCTGCGTGCAAGTTTACAAGTACCGTGCGAGCTGCAGGCAGGACACCGTACAGCAACGCACTGGCACAGGAAAAAATTGTTTAGTACGCAGAACCAGGCACTGTTAGGCTGCGGTGCTGGCTGCGTGCAAGTTTACAAGTACCGTGCGAGCTGCAGGCAGGACACCGTACAGCAACGCACTGGCACAGGAAAAAATTGTTTAGTACGCAGAACCAGGCACTGTTAGGCTGCGGTGCTGGCTGCGTGCAAGTTTACAAGTACCGTGCGAGCTGCAGGCAGGACACCGTACAGCAACGCACTGGCACAGGAAAAAATTGTTTAGTACGCAGAACCAGGCACTGTTAGGCTGCGGTGCTGGCTGCGTGCAAGGTTACAAGTACCGTGCGAGCTGCAGGCAGGACACCGTACAGCAACGCACTGGCACAGGAAAAAATTGTTTAGTACGCAGAACCAGGCACTGTTAGGCTGCGGTTCTGGCTGCGTGCAAGTTTACAAGTACCGTGCGAGCTGCAGGAAGGACACCGTACAGCAACGCACTGGCACAGGAAAAAATTGTTTAGTACGCAGAACCAGGCACTGTTAGGCTGCGGTGCTGGCTGCGTGCAAGTTTACAAGTACCGTGCGAGCTGCAGGCAGGACACCGTACAGCAACGCACTGGCACAGGAAAAAATTGTTTAGTACGCAGAACCAGGCACTGTTAGGCTGCGGTGCTGGCTGCGTGCAAGTTTACAAGTACCGTGCGAGCTGCAGGCAGGACACCGTACAGCAACGCACTGGCACAGGAAAAAATTGTTTAGTACGCAGACTCAGGCACTGTTAGGCTGCGGTGCTGGCTGCGTGCAAGTTTACAAGTACCGTGCGAGCTGCAGGCAGGACACCGTACAGCAACGCACTGGCACAGGAAATTTTTTTGTGGAAAAATGGCACCAAAATTATTTGGTAGACTAGTGCCAAAAATAAGAAAAAGCTTAGGATTACAGCTCTGCGGAAAGCTGGGTGAACTAAGCTCTGAGGATGGTGCTGGATTCACTGTAAGGCTGCTCCTATCTCCCCTTCCTTACAGTCCTGTACAGCAATCCTCCGTCCTGGTACTTCTGAAAAGAACTTTTGGGTTATGTGTGAGGAATCTTGACTCCTACACTCCGTCCTGTTAGTTCTGAAAAGAACTTTTGGGTTATATGTGACTCCTACACTGCCTAACTGTCCCTAGATCTGCTCCAAGTCTCCCTGCACTAGGTCAGCTCTTCTCAGGAATGTGCCCAAAATGGCGGGGGCAAGCCTTATATACTGCCTTGCCTGTCATAGATGACATAGGCATCACGATGGACAGCAGCCAATCATAGTCCTGACACAACCAAAGCTGCTATGGCATTACTGACTATGATTGGCTAAGATGCTTGTCCTTCTTCACAAGTTTTCTGACCTAACACGCAATGCTGACTAGTAACATAAAAGATTCTGGATTCGCGAGTCCCGAATAGAGAATACAGGACTCGGAATCGCAGACTCGCTAGGATTCGGACTCGTAGACTCGCTCAGACTCGCTGCTGTTTGGGGAGATTCAAGCTATATAGCGATGTGATAGAGCGAGTCTAGCGAGTCTAGCGAGTGAGATAAAGTAAACTCTGACAAAACTAAGATTGCCATTGACTTGCATTGGACTCGTTACTGAGCGAGTATTCGCTAAAAGACTCGCCGATTACCGAGTCCAGCGAGTCCCTTAAGAATCGCCGAGTAACGAGTCCTAGCGAGTAGACTCGCTCATCCCTAGCAACAACAAATGGGATACTGCAACATTAGGTAAAAATTGCATAACAAATTGTCCTGTCCATCTTCTCACGTTACCCTTAGTATGAATTAACGTTTTGAGGCTAAAGTAAAATTTTAGCTGAAAAAATAACTACATTTTTTGTGTTCATGCCCCAATCTATTAAAATTCTGTGTCGTTTGTTGAATTCATTATAGGGTTTTAGTTTACCAAATGGGTTCACATGTGAGTGTTTCTGCATTTTTGGCACCAAATTTTCATTATGATGACCTATTGTTATCAAATACTGTGAAGTATCTGTGGGTTCACAATGTTCACTGTACCCCTAGCTATAATCAATGAAAGGACTAGTTTCCAAAATAGGGTCACTCTTTGGGGTTTCTGCTGTTTAAATACCTTAACAGCTCTGCAAATGCGACACAGAGACCGCAGTATATTTCAGCCAAATTTGTGTACCAAAATTAAAAGAGGGCTTGTTCCCTTCCAATCTCTCACATTAATCCACAGATTTTTGATAACATGTGAGGTATGAGCATTACAATTTTCCATTCTTCTGTAAAGCACTTAAAACGTTAATAGCAAATTGCCAGGAAAATTGCATGCAATGTTGCGACGTATAACGGTATCTTTAGTATAGTGTAACTTTTGGATATTTTTGATCACAGATGCCTCTCAAAGTCACTTCAAATGTGATATCATCCTTAAAAGAATGGTTTTGTAAAGGTTGTTTTAAAGATGAGAAATTGCTGATCAAATTTAACCTTTGTAACTTTCTAACAAAAAAAGTTTTAAAAATTGTGCTGATGTAAAGTAGATATCTAATAACTACTATTACCTATTTTCTGTGACATAAATCTGGTTTAACTGCACAAAAATTGAAAGTTTGAAAATTTCAAAATGTGCTGAATTTTTTGCCAAATTCCAATTTTTTCAGAAATAAAATCACACCATCAAAAAATATCTTTGTAAATTTACCACTACCATGAAGTCCAATATGTCACAAAAAAGGTGTGTTTAACCCCTTCATTTGGGATGTTTATTTGTTAAAATTTAGGCATAGAAACTAAAAATAAAGTAAAAATATTAACTTCTATGTAGCATAAACCCAGTTAAGATTTGTTAAAATATTAAGATAATAAAATCATTTAATTGATTCCGATTCTTTAATGGTATGGCTTTTGGATATTGGAGTAAGATGTTGCTGGAACCTGCTTAGGGCACTCGTGGTTGTCTCCCTGGTATCCTAAAAAATAATCATCATTTTCTGAGTCAGTATTGCTCATGTGTCTTACTTATTTTCTCAATATGGGTGTTTACTCTTTTTTACCTTAACATTTATTTGTGTGGTTGACTTGGTGGTCTGTGGTCTGTGTAGCTTCAATGCCAGTACGAAACGTAGTGATGAAGTTCTAAAAAATAGAATAAAACCTCTTAGTGTAATAATTTAGTAGTGGTCCCATTAGCCAACTGTGTGTTATTCAGTTACCTTTGATTGGTGGATCAGGCTTGGGCTTTATTGCTGGATCAGCAAAACACTTTTAAAAACCCTGGAGAAAGCGCTGTACTTAGAGATGAGGGACCTATGGGAGATCACAACTCTAGAAGTCTATAAACAGGCAGGAATTACTCCAAAAGGCCTAGTAATAGAAAAAATAATATCTACAGACTTTGGGGATGCAGACACACAAGACGAATGGACCGAGATCCCGAATAACCTTTCCCTAGCTGGCTTAGAATTTGTGCTAAAGAAAAGAAGAGAAACTTTGACTAGGGGCAGCAAGAATGTGGACCTATTAGCACAGCTAAAGAACAAACCAAAACATACAGAATTAAACAACCTGACAGAAGCTATTTCTAATAGACTTGTAGAGAAAGAAATGTGGCGCCCTGCTAACACAGGTAACCACAGACTCACCTCCAACATGGATGGGTTTCCACAGCGGGTACACAAACACAGACAACACCTTCCACCCCGGCATAGTAAGGGGAGCTTCACTTGCTGCCTTTTGGCAAGATCCCCTATAAATACTGGTGCTGGGGGCGGAGTTAGTTGGAGTGTGCAGATGCTACAAGAGCTGTGAAGACATACTGGTGTTCGGTGCTGCGTTAGGCCCGAGCCAGTTACCTAGAACAGCCTTCGAGTAGTCCTGCAAGGCCCAAGAGTGGGGTCGGAAGGTGAGGAGAACAGAGAGAACAAAGTGGGAACCGAGGAGCCAGTGTTAGAATCACCCAAACAACACACCAGACACCGGAGTCCGAGTCTACTGGAGAGCACCCGGCCCGGTAGAGAACACCAGTAAACCATGGAGACTTCAGTCTCCCGGACATCTACGCAGTCACACACCAGGGAGCCAGGCACCACAAATGAAAGAGTAGCTGTAGTCCATCGAGGGTTACCTGAAGACAGCACAGGTGGAGAGGAAGAGAGCAGAGGAGGCCAGCTAAGGTTTACACAGGGCAGGGGCTTCACTCACATGGGGAAAGAGACAAGGAGGCCTTATACCCACTCGCTGTGGAAACCCAGAAGTGCATCCTGAACACCCGGCAGTGCTCTGGACATTTACCTGCAAGAACACCAGTAAAAGGTAAAGAACAACCAGCGGTGTGTGTGTCAGTTCCTTACCTGCGCCCCTGCCATCCACAGAGACTGTCCCTTTATCCAGCAGCCCGGCCAAATCCCTGCTCCATCCCTCATTATCATCACCAAATACCCCAGGGATCCAGCTCTGCCTGTGCGGAGCTTCACGACATAGCTGCTCGTCCATCATCCCTGGAGGCCCTAAGCAGTGCTGGTGCAGTCACCAGATACCACAGGTGGCATCACGATAAACTTTATAAACTTTTATCTCAATTCCAACACCAACTACCCCCTTTTTTAGTAAGACCCCAGGGCCACGGGTCTGGGCAGGCCACCAGTGACATCTCTACCGAAGCAGAGGGCCCAGATACCCGAGTCCCTATACCCTGGGCGAGTCAGAAAGAGAACTGATCACTAAGAAAATACACAACTTTAAACGAGATAATATCTCCTTTTGCAATAAGAACATTTACTGGTGAAGAATCTTCTTAAAAAAAATAAGAGGATACGCTCAACCTAACCATGATCTCATACGCCCCATTAGAAGAGAACTCAAAAGAAGATGGAGAAGAAGAAGAGCACTCTAACAGCCTAATCACCATTGACGAATACCATGCTACCAGCCAGAACAATACAAGCCACAACCTAAACAGTTCAATTAACTCCTTCAACCCAGATTCAACTATATATACTCCGGTGGCTAGACGAACCAGATCGGTTACAGTTAATAATTCACCAGAACATCTGATTGACCTTTATGACAAAATTATGAGTACACCAGAGGAGAAAGAAGCAACAATAGAAATCATCAGTGTAGACACCTCAAATAAATACGCGCCACTAAAGGCCCAGTTCCACACAGAGACAATTGTGCAGAGATTGTTCGCAGATCTCGGGTTGGAGTGAAATCATGGACACATTGTTCCACTTGTACACGGCCACAAAATGGAACAATGTGTCTATGATTTCACTGCAATCAGAGATCTGCGAACAATCTCTGCACAATTATCTGTGTGTCTAACTGGGCTTTAAGAGACCTTATAGACCTTCAAACATCCCCGATAAGTGGGGGAGAAGAGACCTCCAGTATTACACCAGGGGAAAATAAAACAGAAGCACTGGTAAGCGAAAGGAAGCAGATGGAGAGAAAGGCCCCATAGCAGAAAACCAAATCTTTGAATAAGATACAAAAGAAAGAAAAAATTAAATTCTCTCAAAAACAAATGAAGAAGGATTTTTTCTTGGCAAAACCAAAAGAAGACAAAGTGGAAAGAAACAAGCCCCCAAAAAATAACATTTTCAACAAATACAGCACCACGGCAAAGAAGCAAAGAATCTTCAAACTTAGTTCATATCAACTCAGACCTGAAGAACACTGTTTTGCAAAAAGGACTCAAATTTGCATCAACAACTGAGTCCACTCTTTTAGCTTGCTCATTAGCATCAAAAAATTTCTGCGTAATCTAAACTGTAAAAAATATTACCTAAAAAACCCACCGACAATTCCCTGTAAGGAAAACCAAACCTTCCTGCATTCAGGACTTTCTAAAAAATCATTATTTAACCCGATAGGAGAACAATCAAAGGCCATGTCGACCTTTGAAACAATGGTAATAAATGACATAAGAAGAATGAAAAAACCAAACAGGAAGTTTACAAGGCAGAACGTAACAAAAAGGGAAAGAGCAGCTGTCACAGCATTAAAAGAAAACACCGATATAGTAATTCACCCAGCAGATTGAGGGGGAACTCTTGTCATAATGAGCTTGGCATACTACCATGAAGAAGCCCTTAAAATACTTAATGACAAGAAGACGTACTGCACACTAGCCATGAACCCAACTAAGGACTATAGTAAACAATTGGATAAGCTAGCGTCAAAAGGGAGAACCATAGGGATTTTGAATAAGAGAGAATATATGTTCATAAATAACAAGACACCAAGAACTGCAGTCTTCTATTTCAACCCAAAAATACATAAAGACCAGGAGAAGCCACCGGGTAGACAAATTATCTCCGGCATCGACTGCCTTACGTCCAACTTATCAAAGTACATCGATAAATACCTCCAAAGATGTGTAATCATTCACCTAACCTATATAAATTATTCGACACACATCCTGCAGATCCTGAAGAACATAGAATGGCAACCAAATTTTATAATGGGCACAATGGATATTAAATCCTTATACACCATCATCGAACACGATAAAGTATGTGAGGCGGTCCGGTACTTTTTGGAAAAAAGCGAGATGGACCCAGCCCAAATTGACTTCATAATAGAAGGAATAAGGTTCATCTTGACACACAATTATTTTAAGTATGGCAACAAATACTACAAACAGATATGGGGTACCGCCATGGGGACATGGTTCGCGCCTGGGTTTGCTAATCATTTCGTAAGTAAATGGGAACTAGAAAAGATCTTCCAAAATAGTATCCTGATAGAAGAACTTTTCCTACAGCAATGCTATATAGATGGCAAACTGATCATTTGGAATGGTACGCAAGAAGCCTTGAATGACTTTTTAAAAGTCATTAACTCCAACACATTAGGTCTAGAGTTCTCAGGCACCACAGGAAAAACAAATATTAACTTCTTGGATTTGGAAATTTTTATAGAAGATAGTAAAATATATACAAAGACCTACAAAAAACTTACCGACTCAAACAGCTATCTGCATAATAAGAGTTGTCACCTACCTAGCTGTATCATACATCACAAAAAGTCAAATTTTGAGAGCTAGAAGAAATTGTTCAAAAACAAAGCACTTCAGGAAAGAAGCTGGAGAGATGCTGCAGGAATTAACAGCAAAAGGATATGATGAAAACAAATTATAGGAAATAATTGAAGAAGTTAAAAAATACGATTGGGGCCAATTACTAGTACACAAAAAGAAGGATGTAAAGCCCCCCACCATTCAGGAACAAATAAAAAATCTTTCACTGATAACAGATTTTCACAATAACCACAGAAATTTCATCAAGGTTATTAACAAACACTGGCATATCATTAAACTTGATCAAAATATAGGACACTTGCTGCCGGAAAAGCTGAGATTCATATATACAAAAGCCTCATCGATCAGGCAGGAAATAGCACCCAGCTATAAACTCCCAAGGAAAGAGATAAAAGAAAGAACATCAAACAATGGATTCTGCCCTTGTAAAATCTGTAGTAATTGCCAGACGTCTGATATGTCCAGAAAACTTATAACCGAGTTCAAGTACTCAAAAGGTGATAATGCAAATAAGTCTGTGGAGCCTCGGTTAGGAGTCTCAAACACAGGACTTCCAGGATATCTGGCTAGTCCTGTGTTTGAGACTCCTAACCGAGGCGCCACAGACTTATTTGCATATTCATAATTCCCAGGAGGCAATGCGGCTAGGAATTCACTGTGTTGAGCGCTTTAGCCAGCTGCCCGCAGTGTTTTCTTGGACTGGTCTCCCTGAGATCAGTGAATACTTTGTGACAAAAGGTGATAAGACATACGTGATCAAACAAACTATCATGTCCATCAAAAGTAGACATCTACGGCATCATATGCCCATGTAAGAATATGTACGTGGGCAGGACCACACGGACCCTAATGACCCGAATGAAAGAACACATCCGCAACCTCAACAAGGGCTTCACTGGACATCCTCTGTCCAACCACTTCAAGAAGGTTCACAACTCCAGCAACAAAAAGCTAATTTTCTTTGGAATTCAGACTGTAAGCAAAGACTGGAGGGGAGGCAATTACATTGCCAAGATGTCGCGTCAGGAATCAAAATGGATTTTTCTACTAGACACCATGACACCAAATGGGCTAAACTACGAATTGGAACTTTTTGGATTCTAGCAATAAGGCATATGATATTACACAAAACTCTTCAGTCACCACATATAACCCCACACCCAGAGACAAGTATAAAGTATATATGATCAACACCTCCACCTTTGCCAAGATTAGGGTGCAATAAGTGATAAAAAGAAAGCATTTAGGGAATTAAAGCAAGTAGGTAGTGATGAGGCATTAAAAATAAATACAGAAAATTAAATAACATCTGTGGAAAGCAAACCAAGCTAGCAAAGATTGAGATAGAGAGACTCATTGCCATAGAAAGTAAAAAAAATCCCAAAATATTCTTTAACTATATAATTAGTAAGAAACTAAAATATGATTGTGTTTTCCCCCTTAAAAATAGTCTGGGTGAAATGGTGGATGAGGATGAGCAAAAAGCCAATATGCTAAATGAGTTTTTGCAACAGTATTTGCACAAGAAAATCCCATGACAGACAATATGATCAGTGATAACAAACTCTCTCCATTAAATGTAACCTGCTTAACCCAACAGGAAGTACAGCACCATCTAAAAATCACTAAAGTTGACAAATCGCCAGGCCCGGATGGGATACACCCCAGAGTACTGCAGGAATTAAAGGGAACCTGACCCCTCCAAATGACCCCCAACTCTATTAATGCCTGTCCCTGTACCCTTAAAGATCATTAGCAGCGGTCCTTTTGTGTAAAAAAGCGTTCAGTAACATTGTGAAAAACGCTATTACACACTTACATGTCAGGGACTTCTTCACATTGAATAAGCCTCACAGGGCGTTCCCTGTGAGACTCTAAGCCCTCCTGACGTGCTCATTATCACGTCCCGATGGGTGTGATAACTAGTCCTAATCCTCCTCGCCCTGCAGAAATGGTGTAATAGCTGGTGTGACGCTATTTGCGACACATCCGGTCCTGGTGACGTGTGTACACCCTTTAGGTGTAAGCCTACAAGCCACGCATGCGCAATGCGCAATCCACTGACTGCCACAATCACCTTGAGGAAGAGGGCCGTGAGCCCTAGAATTGCGTTAGTGTTAGGTGGTGACAGGCAGCCAGCCCTGAACTGCGGAAATCTGCGATCCTACGCTCTCCCATGAGACTCCACCCTTTCCCCTCCCAACCTCATGCGTCACCTTGACATTAAAGCAAACCTGTCAAAGGGAGATTCAGTCCCTATAGTGGTTACCCAGTACACTCACAAGTAGCGAGTACACAGTCAGCCCCGAAGCCCCTATGTACTGGGTAACCACTATAGGGACCTAATCTCCCTTTGACAGGTTTGCTTTAATGTTAGCAGATGTATTTTTCCACTTGTTGGAATAAATCTTCATTACATTATGAGCACCGCATATTAGGTCTGGTAGGCTATTTAGTAACTGCACATTAAATATACCTTATGGACCTTGAGACACAAGATATATTTCCTGATACTAGTGTCTCACTAAGCTGACCCACTTTTTTTGACTTATTTGATATAATTACTCAATATCAGATAGGGTACTATCTACAGATGTATGATGTCAGACTGGTCATGCGACATGAGATGGTATGTCATATTGTGATTTGTGTATATATATCGTGGTTACCGAAAATGAATGTCATAACATCTTGATTGGTAAATGTATTATTGATAACAGCTACCATAACTTCCAGTACTAAGTTACATCTATGTGTGCTGAACACCCTGTGAAATTATTGCCTGTCTATCCTTACTGGGAATTAAATGTGGTTAGTCATACCCTGTACCTCACCTTGGTATAAATATGTTGACCAGTTAATCATTTGTGATTGATTACGGGGTATTTACTGACAAACTTGTCAGATTACATGTCATATACTCTCATACTATATAAAATTGATGATTGTTATACTGCAAAGAAATTCCCCTTCTTCTTTAACCATTTGATATCACATGTTTGCCTGTAGCCCCTTTGTGATTTTTAATTGATTTTAATATTGTACGTTCACAATTTTTGTAAATAAAATTGCTTGTATATATTTTTTTCACTACCCAGTTGTGCTCCCTTTATATTTGAAATCTTTTTGCTTACATATTAAGCATCTTGGGATAACTTCAAAGCATAACATCACTAGCTTACTAAATAGTGGCGGATAAAAAGGTACACGTGGATATTAGACAGCATACCAGACATAGTATTGTCTTATCGGACTAAACTATTTCATGCTCCTATTTTAGAGCAAGTTAGTAACAGAACGTCCATCAGTAGGAATACACCAATCTAATTTACAAGACCTGCCCAGAAAATCAGGATTGACCAACCCAAGAAATAAGAATCAACAGTCCCAAGGTCAAAAAGATCGTCCTACCAAGAAAGTTAAACCCATTTATCTATAGCAGGTTAAAAAGGTATTATAATAGCTCTATACTAAATGGATTATTTGGGTTTCTACTAATACTCCTACAGTGTGCCTAGTACTGCACAATTAAAAAACCTACGCCTGATCCAGCAAAAAAGCCTAAGCCTGATCCACCAATCAAAGGTAACTGAATATCCCACAATTGGCTAATGGGACCACTACTAATTTACTACACTGAAAGATTTTATTCTATTTTTTTAGTACTTCACCACTACGTTTCGGACTGGCATTGAAGCCACACAGACCACAGACCACCAAGTCAACCACACAAATAAATATTAAGATAAAAAAGAGTAAACACCCATACTGAGAAAATAAATAAGCCACATGAGCAATACTGACTCAGGGTATTATCATTATTTTTAGTGGTTAGTCATACACTGTACCTCATCTTGGTATAAATATGTTGACCAGTTAATCATTTGTGATTGATTACGGGGTATTTACTGACAAACTTGTCAGATTACATGTCATATACTCTCATACTGTATTAAATTGATGATTGTTATACTGCAAATCAATTCCCCTTCTTCTTTAACCATTTGATATCACATGTTTGCCTGTAGCAAACCACGAGTGCCCTAAGCAGGGAGAGAACCACGAGTGCCCTAAGCAGGTTCCAGCAACATCTGACTCCAATATCCAAAAGCAACCTATCTCCATACCATTAAAGAATCGGAATTCATTAAATGATTTTATTATTTAAAAATTTTAACAAGTCTTACCTGGGTTTATGTCACCCAGAGTTAATATTTTTACTTTATTTTTAGTTTGTAGTAAAAAATGTTTTGCCTAAATTTTAACAAATAAACATCCCAAAAGAAGGGTTAAACACATCTGATAGTACATGTCCTTTGTACACGGTATTGCAAAGGGATACGAGGTAGCGCTGGGCCATATTAAGACATATGTGCCAAATTTACAAATAAGCTAGAGGGAGTAGATGGCACCCCTTCACCATTATATGCTTCAAATTACATGGCCTTATAGGTCTGTTTACACTCATGAAGCACCATAGTATGATATTGCTTCATGAAAATGTGCAATCATTTTATTTCATTTTGTTTTGCAAAAAATGTTTCCTCAGTCCAGGACTATTGAATTTCACTAGGGGGGAATATGGCACCCCGAAGTCTGCCATGATGGCCTTGCCTCCCTCGGGGTGTAAGGTCATGCTTGGAAGCAAGGTAGGGTTTCCACACCAGGTAACCCACAGCACACTACACCTTCCTGACTCCAGACCAGAAGGGGGAGCTCTAACCCAAGTTCAGGGTAGTCTCCCCTATAAATTCTGGCCTGGGAGCAGGGTTAGGCAGTTCAGTTCCTAGGAGGACTTTAAAAGAGATCCTCTGGACTGGAGCAGTGTCAGGCTCGTCTGAGGATTTTCACTAGCCAGTGTGAGGGACCCATAAGCAAGGGTCTGAGGAGAGGAAAGGAGTAGGCCTGGGGAGAGGAGCCTGTTAACGCTTCACCCCAGAGCGGAGCCCGGAGTACAAGAATGCGCTTGTGCTCTAAGCCAAGCAGCCAAAACCAAAGGGCGGGAGATTCTAAGTCTCCCGGCCACCAAAAGCACCTGGAGGCACAACAGTGTGAAGAGCTCAGGGACATTGGCCAGAGGAGAGACACCTGGGAAGAGCTGCCTGCCATACCGGTGAGAGACTGTTTAACAGTAGGAAATGGTCGCTGCTTAGCTACAGGCAGCCAGGACCAGCACACAGGAGCGCAGCAGGGAGGCCTCAAAACCAGCCAGGTGAGGAGATCCCTAACTTGTTCCAGGCCACCTGGATTCCTAAACATCAATTGTGGACAGTACCCTGGCATCTGCTGCTTCAGTAAAGGTAACGGAAATGACCCCTGCGTGTCTGTTGGGTTTTCAGCACCCTGAGTCCTGCATCCAACCAGCCTACCTCCACCATAGACTTAACGGTTCCCCCAGGGAACTGCTCCACCCATGGCGAGTGATACTACCACAGCTGTCCATACATCATCTCCGTAGGTCCCGCACCGCAGCACCAGCCCCAATAGCTGACTACCACAGGTGGCGTCATGACACCTATCCCCTAAATCCTATCCCCCTGAACTTTTTAAATACTGATCCCCAGGGTAACGGAGCCGGGTCTTGACACCTGTGACTCCCACGGAAGTGCCAAAGCCCGATTCCCAGTGCCCCATGGCCCTGGGGTAGGGTCAGTTTGATTTTCAGCATGTGCACAAGTATGATATATGGTATCAATAATATTGAATTTGTTTGTGCATTGCTGCACACTAGCTTTATTTAGCATTCCAGATGAATTGGTGGTGAGCTGAATAAAAGTACGTGTTTCCCTTATTTCTCCTTCTAATATGTCAAGCTTCAATAATCACTCCACCCCAAAGCAAGCTCAGGTGTTACATGTGGCATGGGGAATGGGATTTGCAACACAAGTCAGGTTCCTTCTGTAGCCCACCCTATGGAGGGGTTATGAGGAGCTAGGGAACAAGAATGTGCGAACAATAATATCATGTAAACAATTGTATCCTGGCTGTCACGCTTGGGAGGTGAGGAAATCAGGTAACTTGATGGTGTGATGGGCAAATTGGGTCAGGAGAGCCATATCTGAACCTGATGCTGGGGTCCCTGGCTCTCCCTGATCTCGAAGGTACCTCTGATGGTGAGGAGTTCTGAGCCGCCATCTTGTACCCTAAATTCCTGATTAGCCCTAGGCTGAGGGCCCCTACCTCCGCCCACAGGTCAGGGATCACAGCTTCTCCCACGACAATAGAACTCCAGGAGAGGCTTCAGCACAGCAGCAAACCGTATTCTCAGCTCAATGACCAAGAGCCAACTAGCTCTATAAACTCTGACAGAGGAGAGAGAAAGCTATTTAAAGCCAGGGGGAGGGGATTCCAGGTGAGTCACACTTCAACCACTCAACCAGCAGCTGAACATAATAGTGAATGCAGCTCTGGAGCACAACACAGGAGTCAGGACCTTCACACCAATGCAGCCCTTAAAGGAAAACAATGCATACAGCAGCATCCAGTGATGTGAGCGCAAACTAAGCGTGTGACACTGGCACAGGAAGAGGCAGGTCCCTAGGCAAAGCAAAGAGGTGTCACTGAGGAGCCCGACACCATCTTGGCAGTGCAATACAATGCAGCTACACTCTGCTACACTTTGCTATGATGTGCCTGCATTGCACAGTGATATTAATGATGGCTCTACTGTGAGATATTAATTGCAGGAACGGAGGAGGGGAGACCTGCAGCCAATATACTCAATTTCTTATGACTACTGTGAGATATGCCAGCTCTTGAGGATGTCATCTTCCTCATCACCCCAGGGGCTGAGGGTGCTTCAGCACCAGAACCGAAGCATCCCACACAAGACACATTTGTCACCTGAAGCCCCACCACCCTACCCACATTCGGCCTCATACGCAGCAATGCCAGAGATGCCAAAGAAGGACCAAAGAAGCTCAAAGTCAGGAGGTAAGCATTCCCCATGTTAGGCGGGAGCAGCAGATATCACACGCAGGAGGATGCCTGACGTTATTACATCACCACAACTGCGGCTCTCCCTAGACCCTCTTAGGCCCTGGGTCCATGGTGCATTGTTTAATGCATTTTTTATGCAAATTATGAGAATCTGCATCAAATTCTGCATGTCTATTTTGATGTCAGCAAAGTTTTTGACAGTTTCCTAGCACATGTGGTTCAGATTTCATTTTTCTGCCCCAAAATGTGTACCAAATTTGCATAGATAAACACATGTTGGCACAGTACTTTTGAACGCTCATAAACTTTGCCAGCTTCAGGATAGAAATGCAGATTTTGATACAGATTCTCAAAATCTGCTTCAAAATAACCATCAAACAATGCACCTTGGGCACGGGGCCTTACAACAATATTGTGGGATTAAGGGAATTGAGCCATACTGCTATCAGAAGATGATATATTCCTTTAATCTCCATATGGTGATTTATTCAACGCGTTTTGGAGAAAATTTCCTTCATGATGAATTTTATCACAATTCAGGTTTTTTATGTCTCTTATAGTATAACAATAAGGTGGGGTCACATTCACAGAAAGCATCTCCTATATGCTGTGAGAGCGGGCACGCACGTACTGGAAGTAATGCCATTGCAAACAATACTGCAGTTCAGACTCAAGGGGTCGCACTTAGTGAGTAGTGAACCATTTTAAGTTCGGGTTCAGTTCTCTGAATAGATCAGCCAACAAATCGCCGAACTTCTGAACCCCATTCAAACCAATAGGAAGCAAATCAAGGGCCTACAAAGCACCTTCAAATGGGTATAAAAGCTGGCAACACAGCTCAAATTAGGGACAGACACTAGGGAAAGTGCCATCTATTCCACAGTGTGAACATTTTTATCATGGTGCATTATAGATGCATGGGTCAAGGCCTGGCCCATTTCAAGCTTCAACATTGATCAGGAACAGGGAAATGAGTGATAAGTGCAGGCATGTTAATCAGAGAGCCATGCTAAATTCCCAAAACACACAAGAAAGACACCTGAAGTAGAGTCTCCACATTTCAATTGATTAAGAATAAAAATTGTAGGATGGTGAAGCCTGCATGAAATGCACAATGTCTGGAACAGGGCCTGGCCTAGCATTTGAAGGTTAAACATTGATGAGGAACAGGAGGACGAGTAACACTTGTATGCCTATTGGGCAAGGGGCCCTCATACCTTTATGCAACCACTCCAATAAAATGTATGCTCTGTCACCCTCAGGTAGCACAAATATCAGTTTCATAGATTACTATATGAAGAATTAGTCAGCTGGGTCAGTCACATGCATAGGCCTATTGGGCAGGGGGCCATCATAAATAATGCAACCACTCCAGTAAATTTTATGCACTTCCACCCTCAGATTGTAAAAATATCAGTTTATTCGAGAAGAATTAGTCAGGTAGGTCAGTCACATGGTGCTCAGGGAGCCCTGCTAAATTCACAAAGCACACAACAAAGACACTTCAAGAAGAGAATGGTCTGCTAAGATAGCTCTGACCCAATGAATGGAAACCTTGATTGCCCAGCTCCATCAGGAGAGGTCAGGCATTGCTACTAGGTGGTTCCTGTTGGCGTCTTTTCTCGCCTCCCATCTCTTCCGGATACTACAATATTCCGAGTGCTAGATACGGCTCTCTTCTTTGCTTACCCTTAATTCTTTGCACTGTTTCTCTTTGTCTTTATTTTCTTTATTATCTCTATCCTTTCCAATGCTGGGGAGCTCCTCTCACTTTTGTTTTGGTTAATATAGATATTAACTTCATACTACTAAATGAGATTCTAGATAGTTTTTTCCTGATTTGTTTGTTCATATTTTGTGTAAAATTCAATAAAATCTTAATTGAGAAAATAGACCTTTCTCAAACCTATAGTTGATGTAAAAAGGCTGTGGGATATAAAGATGGGAAAGAAATGACTTGAAAATTCCGTTAGCTGGTGATCCAAAATACGGACCACTTGAATATCCGTGGAATGCAGAAGAAATGTTACCGCCGTCGCTAGTGAGTGTGGCACCACACTTTGTTGATTGGATCATAAATTAAGATCCCTCTTTATTTTGTAGCCATCAATAGTGCGTGTTGGATTCTTTCTTTTTTGGAAAGACGTAATATATATATATATTTTAAATATGTTAAATTAATCTTCTTATGACTGCATGCTGTTATGGCCACTTTGACTCTACTTCATCCGAACTTTTCCCCACAACTTCAATGGATTTTTAGACACCGCTTGGAAAAGTGTACATGTTCTTTAGTTAGGGGAATAAAGGGACTTTTATTATTATATGAGGAAAAAAATACTTTCAAGTATGTTCAATTACTAACACTGCCAATATTTGTTTTACAAATGAATGAAATGTTTTGATTCAGTTTACAAGATATCAAGGTTCAGTCATTGACCCCCATTACTAACAGAAGGAAATTCTCTACATGCCAACTTTAAGCTGCCTAAGGGAATATTCCAAAGCCTGAAAGGAATTGTGTGTAGGTGAATGCTTTCATTTCTATAGTGTGCTATCATATTGTGATTAAGAGTGAATCACTCTACAGGGAGCATACACCTGGCAAGTTAAAAGCATTACAATGGACTTGATAGGAGGAAAGCTGCACATAGAAAGACAGGCAGAATATGGAAGGTTACTCCATATAAAAGTGTCGGGAAACTTTCAATGGCAGCTACAAGGTATTCTAATGATTAAATAGGACTTAACCATTTCTATATTGATCTGATGGGTGTAGATTGCCTGTTTTCTTTTTTACTGACCCCTTACAGAATCACAAGAGTTAACTTTTTTCAAGATTACAGAATAGCTTAGTATCTAATGGATATTTCCTACTGTTTGTCAAACAAGAGGTTCATGGCTTAGTCAGGGACAAAGTTATTAAGGACATAAAAAGCCATCTGGATGATGCTAATAAACATAAAGTGTAACCTTCAGATCCATCGCTGAGATGACCAAAATGTGATAGGCCAGATGTTTTAAAATGCAATACAAAGCATTACTTTCAATGGCTTTACAAATGTACTGCTATTGATCTAACTAATACCTGCACATTTAGAATATTTCTGCTGTTATCCCAGTTTTCATTGGTGCCTTTGAAATGCCTATCTCCAAAGAATAACTTCTGATTATATTTTCCACATTACAACAAACACTTATTATTTCCCCAGAAATTAATATACTAAATGTGCTTTGTGTATTATGTGGATAATTCTGTGTAGCCAGTAAACTCATGTTTTAGTCAATCAAGTAAAGCTATAATTCAGAAATACGGTCAGTTCATCTTCCATAGATATATGATTATGTAGCGGGTCACGTTCTTCTTATTTGACGCTAACTGCACAATAGGCTTACACTGTAGAAATCCAATGGAGTGGCCATAGAAATTGCCTATTCCTTTTCTCATCCTCCCTTAGGCTGGTTTCACACTACGATTTTTTGAAATCCGACGCTGTCCGATATAAATCAGACAGCATGGGATCCAAACTGATCCCTGCAATCGGATGCCAAATAGGCATCCGATTCCGACATTTTGCAGGATCAGTTTGGCCGACTCCTCCTGTCATCTCGCTCCTCTCTGCCTCCTGTCACCTGTTCTCCCCTGGTACTCCCCTCTTCTCCCCTGCTCTCCCCTGGTAACTCCCCTCTTCTCCCTGCTCTCCCCTGGTATTCCCCTCTTCTCTCCTGGTACTCCCATCTTTTCCCCTGGTACTCCCCTCTTCTCCCCCAGTACTCCCACTTCTCTCCCAGTACTCCCACTTCTCCCCTGGTACTCCCCCTCCTCTCCCCTCTCCTCCGGAATAAAAAATAAAAAAACATCTTTATTCTCACCTGTCCACGAGACCCCGGATGTCTCCAGCTATCTTCTGATCCTAGGACCTGCCGTGATGTCACAGTCACATGACCGGTTACCGCGGTAACCGTTCATGTGACTGTGACATCACGGCAGGTCCTACAGGCAGGATGTGCTGGAGACGCCGGGGAACTTGTGGACAGGTGAGCATACATATTCTTTATTTTTAACCCCTGCCTTACTTAATTTTACTTCCGCAATGTATGTATATACAGTGCGGAAGTAACTTCCAGTTTAGAAAAAGAGCAGGGCTGCACACAGGATAAACATGCTCATTCCATTTATTGCATCACAGGGGTGTTACAGGTGGGGGTGCAAAGGAAGGAGGACCGGGTAGCCCCGATGGTACAACGAACGTTTCGCGCTCAGCTGGCGCTTCTGCGGGTACAATCCTCCAATGTATGTATATACATTGCGGAAGTAAAATTACATGGTTAGGAGCAGTTTTAGTGTACTGAGCATGCTCAGTACACTAAAATCGGGTCCGAGGAGACATCAGATGTTTCCTCGGACCCTGCTCCATAGGGCCCCATGTTAGAGGAATCGGATCTGATCAGATTTGGCATGATTGCCATCCGATCTATCAGATTCGATTTTTTCCGATTTTTGATTCGGATGTAAAAATCGGAGCAGTCTCTGATTTTTGCACCAGAAAGAAATCGGACAAAATTGGATAGGACACGATTCATATGCCATTTAGTGCACATCCGAATCGGTCCGATCCCCATAGGATCACATGGGGCCAAATTCGGATCCGATGCTGTCCGATTTCTATCGGACATCGTCAGATTTAAAAAAATCGTAGTATGAAACCAGCCTTAGATACATTTATTTTTTGTTTAATCATGAGGTTTTAATTGAAAAATGTTTTAACACATACAAAATAAAGCAGAAAATAAGTAACTCTCTGAAGGTTTGGGGTTCTACCTTAAGGGAGTAAATGGAATATAGTTATCAATTGTCTTTTGACAGGTTTTTATCATTAGCTCCACAGTTGGTGATTTATTTTTGTATCTCCCCTGATACCCCATCTCTTAAAAGGGAATTATAGGCTACCCTCTGTATGGGTTTAAAGAACATTTGCAAATAAACCCTGTAATGTCTTAAGATGCTGAAGTTGTAAGGCTGGAAATATAGCCAAGAGTTTTGAGCACCCTAACCCTCCTTCTTATTTACTCCTCTGTAATGTGTGATATATAATTCAGGGATTCCCTTTTCAACTTATCAACTTTCTAAGCAAAACCTGTGATTTATACAAGGTTGTCAAAGGAAGCCACGCAAGAGTGTTACTGTTACATAAAAGAGCAGGGGCGGAACTACCGTGGTGCAGCTGGTGCAGCTGCACCAGGGCCCTGAGCAGCTAGGGGGCCCCTGGGGCTCCAGCGGCAGGTCCCCTGTCAGACAGACGGGTGGTGCTGTCGGGTGTCAGCGGCGCTGCACACCCGCGGCACTGTTCTGGCACTTTTTGGGGAGGGCGGCGACTAAGAGTGTTGTCTTTTTTTTTTTCCTGCTCTGAGCCCCGGCCGGTGACCCCGCCCCCTGGACACCTCACCCCCACCCCCTGGACACCTCACCCCCGCCCCCTGGACACCTTACCCCCACCCCCTGTACACCTAACCCCCCTCCTGGACACCTCACCCTTCCCACCTGGACATCTCACCCCCCCCCCGGGTCATCGCGCCCTCCCGCCTCACCTCACAGCACTGCCGGCGGGGACAGATGCCGGGTGGAACAGGACCTGTGATGACGTCACGCACATGTGACTCAGGTGGGCGGAGCTACATTTTGCCCGGCAAGAAGACTTGCCAGATAGGAGGAACTGGGACTGTCTTTACAAGGTACATAGCGGTGCGTGCAGAGGACATGGGGGTGTGCAGAGGACGAGGGGGGTGTGCAGAGGACGTGGGGGGTGTGCAGAGGACGAGGGGGGTGTGCAGAGGACGTGGGGGGTGTGCAGAGGACGAGGGGTGTGTGCAGAGGACGAGGGGTATGTGCAGAGGACGAGGGGGGTGTGCAGAGGACGTGGGGGGTGTGCACAGGACGAGGGGTTTGTGCAGAGGACGAAGGGTGTGTGCAGAGGACGTGGGGGGTGTGCAGAGGACGAGGGGGGTGTACAGAGGACGAGGGGGGTGTGCAGAGGACGAGGGGTGTGTGCAGAGGACGAGGGGTGTGTGCAGAGGACGTGGGGGGGTGTGCAGAGGACGAGAGGTGTGTGCAGAGGACGAGGGGTGTGTGCAGAGGAGGAGGGGGGGGGTGCAGAGGACGGGGGGGTGTGCAGAGGACGAGGGGGGTGTGGTGCAGAGGACGAGGGGTGTGTGCAGAGGTCGTGGGTGGTATGCAGAGGACGAGGGGTGTGTGCAGAGGATGAGGGGTGTGTGCAGAAAACGAGGGGTGTGTGCAGAGGACGGGGGGTGTGCAGAGGACGAGGGGTGTGTGCAGAGGACGTGGGGGGTGTGCAGAGGGAATGAGGGGTGTGTGCAGAGGACGTGGGGGGGTGCAGAGGACGTGGGGGGTGTGCAGAGGACGAGGGGGTGTGCAGAGGACGAGGGGGTGTGCAGAGGACGAGGGGTGTGTGCAGAGGACGAGGGGTGTGTGCAGAGGACGAGGGGTGTGCAGAGGAACGAGGGGGTGTGTGCAGAGGATGAGGGGGTGTGCAGAGGAAGAGGGGTGTGTGCAGAGACATGGGGGGTGTGCAGAGGACGAGGGGTGTGTGCAGAAAACGAGGGGTGTGTGCAGAGGACGTGGGGGGTGTGCAGAGGACGAGGGGTGTGTGCAGAGGACGTGGGGGTGTGCAGAGGACGAGGGGTGTGTGCAGAGGACGTGGGGGGTGTGCAGAGGACGTGGGGGGTGTGCAGAGGACGAGGGGGGTGTGCAGAGACGAGGGGGGTGTGCAGAGGACGAGGGGGTGTGCAGAGGAGAGGGGTGTGTGCAGAGGATGAGGGGTGTGTGCAGAGGATGAGGGGTGTGTGCAGAGGACGAGGGGGTGTGTGCAGAGGAACGAGGGGTGTGTGCAGAGGACGAGGGGGGTGTGCAGAGGAAGAAGGGGTGTGTGCAGAGGACTATGGGGGGTGTGAGAGGACGAGGGGGTGTGCAGAGCGTGTGGGGGTGTGGCAGAGGACGAGGGAGGTGTGCAGAGGACGTGCGGGTGTGCGCAGAGGACGAGGGGGGTGTGCAGAGGACGTGGGGTGTGTGCAGAGGACGAGGGGGGTGTGCAGAGGACGTGGGGTGTGTGCAGAGGACGTGGGGTGTGTGCAGAGGACGAGGGGGGTGTTGCAGAGGACGTGGGGTGTGTGCAGAGGACGAGGGGGGGTGCAGAGGACGGGGGGGGTGTGTAGAGGACGAGGGGGTGTGCAGAGGACGTAGGGGGGGGTGTGCAGAGGACGTGGAGGGTGTGCAGAGGACGAGGGGGTGTGCAGAGGACGAGGGGGGTGTGCAGAGGATGAGGGGTGTGTGCAGAGGACGTGGGGGTATGCAGAGGACGTTGGGCGTGTGCAGAGGACGTTGGGCGTGTGCAGAGGACGTTGGGCATGTCCAGAGGACGTTGGGCGTGTGCAGAGGACGTTGGGCGTGGTGCAGAGGACGTTGGGGTGTGCAGAGGACGTTGGGGGGGTGTGCAGAGGACGTGGGGGGTGTGCAGAGGACGTGGAGGGAGGGTGTGCACGAGGACATGGTGGAGTTGTGGGCAGAGGACATGGTGGTGCACAGCACGGAGCTGAGGCATGGTGGTACACTGTGCACAGCACGGAGCTGGGGCATGGTGGTACACTGTGCAGAGCACAGAGCTGAGGGCATGGTAGTACACGGTGCACAGCACGAGCTGAGGGCATGGTGGTACACTGTGCACAGCACGGAGCTAGGGAGATGGTGGTACACTGTGCACAGCATGGAGCTGAGGACATGGTGGTACACTGTGCACAGCACGAAGCTGAGGACATGGTGGTACACTGTGCACAGCACAGAGCTAGGAGATGGTGGTACACTGTTCACAGCACGAAGCTGAGGGCATGGTGGTACACTGTGCACAGCACGAAGCTGAGGGCATGGTGGTACACTGTGCACAGCACGAAGCTGAGGACATGGTGGTACACTGTGCACAGTATGGAGCAGGGACATGGTGGTACACTGTGCACAGCACGAAGCTGAGGACATGGTGGTACACTGTGCACAGCACGAAGCTGAGGGCATGGTGGTACACTGTGCACAGCACAGAGCTGAGGACATGGTGGTACACTGTGCACAGCACGAAGCTGAGGGCATGGTGGTACACTGTGCACAGCACGAAGCTGAGGGCATGGTGGTACACTGTGCACAGCACGAGCTGTGGACATGGTGGTACACTGTGCACAGCACGAAGCTGAGGGCATGGTGGTACACTGTGCACAGCACGAAGCTGAGGGCATGGTGGTACACTGTGCACAGCACGAAGCTGAGGGCATGGTGGTACACTGTGCTCAGCACGAAGCTGAGGGCATGGTGGTACACTGTGCACATGTCGGAGCTGAGGACATGGTGGTACACTGTGCACAGCACGAAGCTAGGGAGATGGTGGTACACTGTGCACAGCACGAAGCTGAGGGCATGGTGGTACACTGTGCACAGCACGAAGCTGAGGGCATGGTGGTACACTGTGCACAGCACGAAGCTGAGGACATGGTGGTACACTGTGCACAGTACAGAGCTAGGGAGATGGTGGTACACTGTGCACAGCATGGAGCTGAGGACATGGTGGTACACTGTGCACAGTACAGAGCTAGGGAGATGGTGGTACACTGTGCACAGCACAGAGCTGAGGACATGGTGGTACACTGTGCACAGCACAGAGCTGAGGACATGGTGGTACACTGTGCACAGCACGGAGCTGAGGACATGGTGGTACACTGTGCACAGTACAGAGCTAGGGAGATGGTGGTACACTGTCTCCCGCCACCTTAAAATCGGTCTGTTTCCAGGAGAGTCGGACGAGTGACATCTGTTTTTTAGTCCGTTTGGCATCCAACTGCTGTGTGAGTGTCCGACATTTTTCTCAGATCACATCCGTGTGATGTCTGTGTGCAGTTTTTTTCTCAGCAGCTATTACTGTAGAATCATTTACAGGAACATTTTACAGTGTTCTCAGCTACAGAATGAAAATGTATCCGTGAAAAAACATGTCAGGCTGCGTTCACACATTGTGTATTTTGTTGCGCTTTTTTGCGCGCTTTTTGCCGCGTTTTTTGGCCGCGCAAAAAAAGCGCAACAAGATACGCAGGGGCTTTCACACACTGCGCTTTCTTTACCCCAGAATGTGATGTATCACATGACCGCGAGCGCCCAATCAGCGTCGGGAACGCCCCTCTGACGTCACCGCAGGTCTTGGCAGCACTACACATCGCTTGGCACCGGAGACCGGACACCGGGAAAAAGCGTCGGAGAGGTAAGTATTTCATTTTTTTTAATTTTTCATACACTTGCCTTTGTTTAATTTAGATTTCGCAGTGTATATTAATACACTGCGAAATCTAATGGGCGGTCACAGCTGTCACAGAGGGAGGAGGAAGCAGGATTGTTCCTCCCCTCTGTATATTAATACCCTGTGAAGTCTAATGGGCGGCCACAGCTGTCACAGAGGGGTGGAGGAGGTGGGAATCTTCACCCCTATGTATATTAATACACTGCGAAATCTAATGGGCGGTCACAGCTGTCACAGAGGGAGGAGGAAGCAGGATTGTTCCTCCCCTCTGTGACATCACAGGGAGAAAACGCAGGAGCAGCTGCGTAAAGAATTTACATATCAATTCTTTACGCAGCTGCGTTTTCTCCCATAAACGCCCTGCGTATTTTTGCGCAATGTCTGCACTGCAAAGTGAATTTCCCATTCACTTTGCTGGCAGACAAAATGCATATTGCGTATTTTGAAAAAGCGTGCGTAACAAAGCGCAGCAAAATACATAATGTGTGAACGCAGCCTCAGACTCGGATGGTTCGTGTGCGGTCCGTGATTTTGTCAGACCCATAGACTTGCATTGGTGAGTCTTGCGTGGGAATCACATACTGTCGCAGCATGTTGCAACTTTTTTCTCATCCTGAATCTGGATGAGAAAAAAGCGTCCGACACTCGTCATTGTGCTCTCAGAGATTGATTGCAATGCGAGAAAATCACACATTGCATTCATCAGAGTTTCACCCCAGTGTGTCTGTACCCTAATACTAAAATCCATATAGTGATCCTACTGGTGTGGGGAGGGTTTATGGCTCAGTTAGTACACTCCATACTTCTTGTTATTAACCAGTTAATGCTCTCTTGTCCACCGCACTGCAGTGTAAAAAGAGGAAGACAACGAGACAGGCAGCAATATGGCATCAGAGATCCCCTGACCTCGAAATAGAAGATCCTCAGATCCTGGTATTGTGACATCATATTAAGAATAAAGGTTTTTTGCATTTATATTACATTATGAACTCCACAGCAGGGCGGCGAAAATTGCTCCGGCCCCGGGCCCTCCTTGAGTCCTGCTTGTTGCCATACACTGGGGTTGTGCAGAGGTGGCAATTGCACCCCTTCTCTTTGTGTTTTAGCATAGTAGTTATATTCTTGTATATAGGGGCAGACAGTGTATACTATGTATACTTCCAGATTATCAATAACCAAAGGGGCGGCAAATTTTTCAACCGCCCCGGGTGCCACAAACAGTTGCTACGCCGCTGGCTGTGATGCACACCCGCGGCACTATTCTGGCACTGAGTTCCAGGGGGAGGGCCCCGAAAAATTTCTTGCACCAGGGCCCACTACAGTCTGGGTCCGCCCCTGTAAAAGAGTTAGGGTGTTAAAACCATACTATCGAAGTTGGTGCGGCCAAGAACCAATAAAGGTAGTTTTAATTTAACATCAGATATTAACATTTTGCTTGACTTTAACTATATATAATTGTGAAGTGGCTCATCCACTTCCGTCTGGATGTCCACCTATGTCACTTCCACTGCATACACCCTAATGGGTGTAAGAATATGGCATCCACTGGCAGTGGTGGTCCCTGGAACACACTACCACCAGCGATGCTCAAAACAGCACACCACACACCTCCTCACCAATGCCACCCGTCCCACACATTCCGCCGCACTTCGCACCCCAAACACAGCCCCCACCTCCCTTATATACATACCAGAGGGATCAAAGACCTGAGGTGATGTCACAGTCATGTGATCAGTCACATTACGGGGTGGAGCCAGGTTCACGTGACTGATGACTGTGACGGTCCGACGCTGCTCAGCCATGCAAAGAGAGAGGCACAGGAGAGAGAGAGCAGCACAGGGAGAGAGGAACAGCAGAGAGAGCAGCCAAGGGGAGGGAGAGAGAGGCTACAGGGGAGAAGGAGAGAGAGAGGCCCAACAGAGAGAGCAGCCTAGGGAGAGAGCGGCCACACAGAGTGTTCGAGGAGAGAGAGAGTGGCCTAGGAGAGAGAGGGCACAGGGGAGAGAAAGAGAAGTCCAGGGGCGAGTGAGAGGCCACAGGGGATAGAGCAGCCACACAGAGAAGGCGACCCAAGAGAGAGAGAGCAGCCCAGCAAACAGAGCGACCCAGCGGAGAGAGAGGCCACAGGTTGGACAGAGAGAGAGTCCGAGCAAAAAGAGAGGCCCAGGAGAGAGAGAGCAATCCAGCGAAGAGAGAGAGGCCACAGAGGGAGAGAGAAAGGCCCAGCAAAAAGGGCAGCCATGCAGAGAGAGAGAGAGTGGCCCAGGAGAGGGAGCAGCCCAGCAAAGAGAGAGGCCACAGTGGGGAGAGAGGGGCACAGCAGAGAGAGAGAGCAGCTCAGTGGAGGGAGAGAGTGGCACAGAGGAGAGAGAGGCCCTTGTGCTGCAGAGAGAAAGCAGCCTAGCAGAGAGAGAAAGAGAGCAGCCCAGAAGAGAGCAGCACAAGGAGAGAGAGGCATAGCAGAGACAGAGTGGCCCAAGGTAGTGAGAGAGAAAGTCACAGCAGAGAGAGAGCGGCCCAGGGTAGGTAGAGAGAGCAGCATAGGAGAGAGAGCATGGCCGAACAGAGAAAGCAGCACAAAAGAGAGAGAGTGGCCACAAAGAGAGGGCAATCCAGGAGAGAGCAGCCCAGGAGAGAGAGAGTGGCCCAGGAGAGAGAGCAGCCCAGGAGAGAAAGCAGCCCAGCAAACAAAGCAGCCCAGCAGAGAGAGTGGCCACAGGTTGGAGAGAGAGGCCCAGCAAAAAGAGCCCAGCAGATAGCAGCCACACAGAGAGAGAGTGGGCCAGGAGAGAAAGCAGCCCAGTGGGGAGAGAGAGGCCACAGGGGAGAGAGAGAGGTACAGCAGGGAGAGAGCAGCCCAGGGGAGAGTGAGAGCAGCCCAGGAGAGAGAGAGAGCAATCCAGTGGAGAGAAAGAACCAGCAGAGAGAAAAGCAGCACATGGGCGAGAGAGAGAGGCACAGCAGAGAGAGAGAGGTCCAAGGTAGGAAGAGAGAATGGCACAGGGTAGGGATAGAGAGGCACAGGTGAGAGAGAATGGCCCAGGGGAGGGGGAGAGAGTGGCACAGGGGAGAGGGGGGCCCAGCAGAGAAAGAGCAGCCCAGCGGAGAGAGAGGCCCAGCAGAGAGAACAGCAAAGGGGAGAGAGAGGCACAGCAGAGAGGGAGAGCAGCTCAGGGTAGAGAGAAAGAGCAGCACAGGAAAGAGTGTGGCATAGAAGAGAGCGGCACAGGGCAGAGAAAGAGCAGACCAGGGCAGATTGAGCAGCTCAGGGGAGAGGGGGAGCAGCCCAGCGGAGAGGGAGAGCAGCACAGGGGAAAGGGAGAGCAGCACATGTGAGAGAGAGGCACAAGCAAGAGAGAACAGCAAAGGGGGAAGAGAGGCACAGCAGAGAGGGAGAGCAGCTCAGGGTAGAGAGAAAGAGCAGCACAGGGGAGAGAGAGTGGCACAAGAAAGAGTGCGCACAGGAGAGAGCAGCACAGGGCAGAGAAAGAGCAGCCCAGGCAGAGTGAGCAGCTCAGGGGAGAGGGAGAGTGGCCCAGGGGAGAGGGAGAGCGACACAGGGTAAAGGGAGAGCAACACAGGTGAGAGAGAGGCACGAGGGAGAGAGCAGCATGGGGAGAGAGAGTGGCACAGGGTGGAGAGAGTGGTATAGGGGGAGAGAGCAGCACAGGGGGAGAGAACGGCACAGTGGAGATAGAGAGAGCGGCACAGCAGAGAGAGAGAGGCACAGGACAGAGAGAGGCACAGAGGAGAGAGAGAGGCACAGGGGAGAGAGAGGCTCAGGGGGGGACATGGAATACAGGGGGAGACAGGCACGAGGGGGACACAGCAGAGAGAGAGATGCACAGGACTGAGAGAGGTACAGGGGAGAGATAAAGGCACAGAGGAGAGACAGGCACGACGGGGACACAGCACAAATGGGAAGGACAGCACACAGGGGTTGGACAGCACTCACTGGGGGTGATAGCGCACAGAGTGGAGAGAGAGCCACTAGAGAGAGACAGCACACAGGGGACAGACAGTGCATGGGACGGACAATGCACAGACAGGAGAGAGTGCACAAGAGGGAGACAGGCACAAAGAGGAGAGACAGTGCACAGAGACCCCCTTCTGATGTGATAGTATCGGGCCCACATCAAGTTATATATAAAGGTGACACATTTTAAGAAATAAAAGATCAAATATTAGCAGATACCTGAATACCCAGATATTTCAATTTCAATACAACCCTCTGACATCTTTGAGACACCCCTAGATATATGAGATGGCTCATCCATTGGCATTGGGGTCGATTTGTCCTAATTAATTTATACCCCAGTAAGGTCTCCAAATTCATCAATTAAATATACAGCATTTGAGTCGGTCGACAGGGTAGGGGTTACTCGGATACTGGGACATGGGGTTCACTTCGGCGGGGATAACGGCTGGTCAGTTCCTGCTTCCGTGCCCTGGACCCTCAGTGGATGGAGTGGGAGGTGATGATGATGGGGAATTGTAATGTGACGCCACCTGTGGTACCTGGTAATAGGGTTACCAGAACTGCGGCCCGCCGCTGAGGTGATGGGAATGCAGATTTGGTAGTACAGCTCCCCACAGGTGGAGCGTTACCTCAGGGCTGCAGGGTGGATGATAGGAGTAGTAGCCCTAATGAAGTGATAACTGAAATCACGAAACCGGTAGGCAAATTACCCATTAAACAGAGTTTTATACATCACTCTGTTTGTCTTCACTGGAGGTCAGTGCGGTGGATCTATGAAACCCAGCACTTTCTGTTAACCCTTTGGATCCTTACTTTTGCTGGGCACCTGCTGCGACCATAACAGAGAGCGGAGTTAGTTGGTTGTGACTTGCACAACCAAATCAGGTGAGTCCTTCCACTAAAAGGGGGCACTGAGGATAATTGTACAAAAGGAAATTACTCTATGTGCGCTCCATTTCCCTTTTTAACGCCCCCTTCAAGACACACACCCTTACCGAATCGGTGTTAACAGTCTGACGCCACCCAGTTTACCGTATATACTCGTGTATAAGCCGACCCCCCTACTTTTGCCCCCAAAACCTGGGAAAACCTATTGACTCGTGTATAAGCCAAGGGTGGACCCCAGCATAGGTATACAGCCCCCAGCAGTGTGGTATACAGGCCTCCCCAGTGGTAGTATACAGTAGCCTCCCCAGTGGTAGTATACAGCAGCCTCCCCAGTGGTATATACAGGCCCCAGCAGTATATACAGTAGCCCCAGTGGTATACAGCAGCCTCCCCAGTGGTATACAGCAGCCTCCCCAGTGGTATATACAGGCCCCAACAGTATATACAGCAGCCCCAGTGGTATGCAGCAGCCTCCCCAGTGGTATATACAGGCCCCAGCAGTATATACAGTAGCCCCAGTGGTATACAGCAGCCTCCCCAGTGGTATACAGTAGCCTCCCCAGTGGTATATACAGCAGCCCCAGTGGTATACAGCAGCCTCCCCAGTGGTATATACAGCAGCCCCAGTGGTATACAGCAGCCTCCCCAGTGGTATATTCAGCAGCCCCAGTGGTATATACAGCAGCCCCAGTGGTATACAGCAGCTTCCCCAGTGGGTATATACAGGGCCCCAGTGGGTATATACAGGCCCCCAGTGGGTATATACAGGCCCCCAGTGGGTATATACAGGCCCCCAATGGGTATATACAGGGCCCCAGTGGGTATATACAGGGCCCCAGTGGGTATATACAGTCAGGGCCCCAGTGGATATATACAGTCAGGGCCCCAGTGGGTATATACAGGGCCCCAGTGGGTATATACAGGCCCCAGTGGGTATATACAGGCCCCAGTGGGTATATACAGTCAGGGCCACAGTGGGTATATACAGGGCCCCAGTGGGTATATACAGGCCCCAGTGGGTATATACAGGCCCCAGTGGGTATATACAGTCAGGGCCCCAGTGGGTATATGCAGGGCCCCAGTGGGTATATACAGGGCCCCAGTGGGTATATACAGGCCCCCAGTGGGTATATACAGGCCCCCAGTGGGTACATACAGGACCCCAGTGGGTACATACAGGACCCCAGTGGGTACATACAGGACCCCAGTGTGTATATACAGGCCCCCAGTGGGTACATACAGGGCCCCAGTGTGTATATACAGGGCCCCAGTGTGTATATACATGCCCCCAGTGGGTATATACAGGCCCCCAGTGGGTATATACAGGCCCCCAGTGGGTACATACAGGGCCCCAGTGTGTATATACAGGCCCCCAGTGGGTATATACAGGCCCCCCACTACTCCCTTTCTGCTGCACACGTCACCTGTAAAGGAATACATCATACTTACTTATCCCTGCCGGCTGCCGCTGTCGCCGCTCTGCACCGCGCTCCGGCTTCATCCGTCTTCTTCCTGGTTGTGACGTCATTGCCTGCGCCTGCCGGTCACAACCAGGAAGAAGCCGGATGAAGCAGGAGCGCGGTGCAGAGCGGCGACAGCGGCAGCCGGCAGGGATAAGTAAGTATGATGTATTCCTTTACTGGTGACGTGTGCAGCAGAAAGGGAGGAGTGGGGGGCCTGTAGCTGACCGGATAGCAGCGTAGCGGCACTGGGTCCGGGCCCCCCACAAGCGCCGGGCCCCAAAGCAACCGCTACGTCTGCTATGCCGGTAGTTACGCCCCTGCTCACCTCTATGACACTGTAGAATCCCTCCGGGCGGCAAATGGAAGGAGACCTGACACCAGATCAGCTCAAACAGTTCTTTCCTTGCACCAGGTGGAAAAGGTACACAGTACAGTCTTGATTAACGGGGATTGTGGCCGCAGATTTTGGAGGATCTTCCAGAGTCTGGCAGTGGTACCCTTAATATGACATTCCTGGTCCTGTTCCTCTCTCTCTGTGATTCCCCCTCTTGAGTAAAGTCTCTAGTCCTCGGGGTCTGTTACCTAAAGTCTCTTTACTTGTCTGTGTCGTGAACCCAGCAGCAGGACCGATGTAGGACTTCTTTAGGGGTGCTTTGGCTCCCTTATGTTGGGCCCACAGCCTGCCGGTCTGCAGTTAGGGATAGACCTTTGACTAACCACCTCGGCTCAGGTATACCGGTGGTGACCTGTGTCTCCAGCTGGCTCCAACCAGTCCTGAGTCACCCCTCTCCTAAGAGATGCCCTCCTATCACAGCCGCAGGGTCCCCTGCGTCCGTCGTCCTTGCTGTCTCACACCGTCTCACTTACACTACTCTCACTGCCTGTCTCTTGCTCTCTAGGCTCCAACCCCTGGGACCTACTGAATATACGGTCCCCTGTACTAAAGTGGCCTACTGTATGGGTGTTGGGGTGCTTACTCTGTAGGATCATCCATATCCACAGCTACAGAGGCACTACACCTTCTGTTTGGGGTGCAGTACCTCCCTGTGGCGCCTTGCCATAGGGGCGCGCCACACATTCATTAAGAAATCATCTGTATCTCCATTAGAAAAGATCATACACATATAATGCAACTTTCTCCTATTTCAGCCTATAAACAAAGCCCTTCACTTCTCTTTAGGCCTGCAATCTGGCAGACAATATACAAGGTGAATAGCAGGGACAACAGAGGGCAATCCTGCTTTTTTCCCCAGCACTAACTAAAAGAATAAGACAGAAAGCTGTTCTCCCTGATTGATAGCATGTGGATTAGAGTTCGACCCATGAAAATAATGTTACTTCAATGACAGGGGTGTAACTACAATAGGTGCAGGGGTTGCAATCGCACCCAGACCCTGATGCCTAGGGGCCCCAAATGTCCCTTTGGCATATAGAAAAAGACTATTGCAATTAAAGATTTGCAATAACTGGGGGCCCCCGTTGGAGCTTTTGCATCGGGGCCCATGAGCTTCAATTTACGTCACTGTTCAAAGCCCATTCCTCCACATGACTGACCAAAGTTTTTGCAGTGTCCTGTGAGAGCACTGCTCGACCCTTACATTCGTTGGTCACAATTCTGGATATAATGAATCCTTTCCTGGTTTGGGGAGAAGTACTACAGCAGTTCACACACTGACCTCAGAAGTTCACCCATAGCTGCGCCTGGTCTAAATAATCAGCGATTCATGCAGGATCCTTGGAGAGTTTAGAGGAGTTCAACTGTTTATATCATTGAAAAAATTCCAACAAAATATCCCCCAAGTCAGTAACTACAGCCTCATCAGAGGGCTTAGTTGCAGAAATATACTGTATTGAATATTATCCATACTCTCATCCTCATTGTAAAAGTTTGCTTAATAAAGAACCTTCTATATTCTTCCTGCTCAAGGTATGAATAATCAGGAGTTTTTGTGTCACTAAACATTAACCATTATGAATCAGAGTAGGTGACCTCAAAAAATGTTGTTCAGTTTTGTAATTCATGGGTAAGAAAACAGCTTTATCATTTAATATTTGATACTTATTTAATCAGAATACCGCTTTACAAGGACTTTGTTGTATTCCACATAATCAAAAGACCAGATGAGCCAACATTGTCCTAAAAAATATGTTTCAATTTCTCAAGGATCTTAATCTTTTAACTGAACAAAGCCTGCTGTAACGCCAGCCTGTTTGTACCTTGTTTCCCTGGCGTTACTTTCCATGTCTGTGCTTTTACCCAATGCTCCTTCCCCCCTAACCACCTGAGTGTTGTCTATTACCTGTTACAGTAAGGATGCTGCTTAGTTCCTTGCTTCACTGCTTAGCCGTACGAGTGTTGTAAGGTCCTTGCTGTGCTGCACGACCACCTGCATGTGCGGTCCCTGGTTACCATTGTGGAAGCTATCCGCAGGTCGAGAGGTCCTCTGCTTGCAGGTGCATGTGTCACAGTTGCCGGGCTGGGGAACTCGACCATCTGGGCTAAGTCTGTTGGAAGTCACGGTGGCGGACCCAGAGGTTGTGGCTCATAACGGACTTTTTTAAAGGGGAATTTAAAGGGGAAATGTTTTTGTCGTCATGCGATCTGAAGTTTCTGGTCAGGGATGACCAGCGCTGCATATTTTAGTCCCCAGGGGATAGGTGGACAAGCAACTAGTTGGAGCACTCCTCTTAGAAAGAGCGGGCCCCTGAGGTGTAATGAAAGTGAAGTAGTGATGGTGGTGGTTGTAGTAGCTGAACGTGCATAGGTGCAGAGAGGCGCAGGAAAGACTAGACAGACACAGAGTTCTTGCAGTTCTTATCAGCCACTTTTACTGTAGTTCAGTGCAGACATAACCCAGCTGGGGTACTGTGTTCACCAGGATTGCAGCTTGGTCAGCTCACAAGTAGTCTGGGTTCACTCTGCTGTGACACATAGGGATGGGCGAGTCTACTCGCTAGGACTCATTACTCTGCGAGTAGTAAGGGACTCGCAGGACTTGGTACTCTGCGAGTTTCCCAGCGATTACTCGCACAGTAACGAGTCCAATGCAAATCAATGGCAATCCTAGTTTTGTCAGAGACTCTGACAAAACTAGGATTGCCATTGACTTGCATTGGACTCGTTACTGTGCAAGTAATCGCAGGGAATCTCGCACAGTAACGAGTCCAGCTGTCTGCTCTGTGCCGGCTCGGGTCCTGTGGGCTGCCGCAGCTCCAGGGTCCTAGAGCCCGCCTGCTCTCCCTGTGTACAGACATGAATGTCTGTGCACAGAGATGATGTAGCAGAGCTGAGATTGTTCTCAGTCTGCTCACTCCCTGTGCATAGACATCTATATCTATTGTGAGGCACCGCCGGTATGATCCTCATGGCCGGGCGCGGTCACATGCAGGATCAAGGTATGATCCTGTGCACACTGGCCGGTTTGACTGATAATGCTGTGTGAACCAACTTTGGACAGGGTTTCATGAGCCTAATGAGCGGCAGTGAGAGTGAGATGAGATCGAGGAGTCCCTAAGGAATGTAAGGGCTGAGTGCTGACAACCCGGAACACAGGGAGTTAACCTGAGCTGTGTGAAAGGCTGATTACCGGCAGCTAAAGGGGTGTGTCCATGTGGGAGTGGCTGGCACGATAAGAGGCAGCCAAGTGAGTGATTGAGTCATTCAGATTGAGATTGATTCTGGAAGCTGAGATCCTGCTGAGATTCATCCAGAGATTGCCAGCCTGAGAGCATGTGGCCTGAGAGCAGCCTGAGTGCAGAGCAGTCCAAGGCTCGGTGTGTGGACACGGGAGCATGCTAGCTCCATGCCCGTGCCGAGGTCCGTGGTCGTGTCCGCACCTGGAAGGGAAGCTGTGGTTGACCCGTGGACGCTAGACCGGACGTGGTTCACCTCACGTCCGGGAAGGAGCCTGTGGCGATGCCTGGTGGAACCTGTGACACAGGTAGCGAGACCCGGATCCGTGCCCGGTAAGAAAAGCAGTTCATGAATGATTGTGGGAACTGTGCACCGTGTGTGTAAATCATGCTAGGCGAGTATAGACCGCCCTTGGGACCGACTCAGTGGAGTCAATTAAAGGTCCTGATGAACCGGAATGAATGTAGCCCTTCGGGAGGCGAATGTATGTAGCCTTTGGAGGCAATCGTATGTAGTGTGCCAGGCAGGCATAGACCGCCTTTGGGTCCGAGTCAGAGTACTCAGTTAAAGGACCTGATGAATCAGAATGTGTTTAACTATGTGTATGAGGGCTTAGGTAATGGCCCTGAATGGGAGATGATGGCCTATATGTAAGACCCATGTATAATGATGTGGGGAGAGAGTGACCCAGCTAGTATGGATGATGTTGGAGGCGTTCCGTCCCTGTGGGACGAGAGGGAGGCTTGCCCTGCTGCTTGCAGAGGGTACCCGTCCCTCAACCACGACCTCTAATGGTGTGGGTGTGCCTGTGGTGCCAGAAACAGGGGTAATAGGGCTCCTAGTAGGTATCGGATGAGGTTCCCGGGTACTATGGTTTGCCAGTCCCTGTAATGGGCCATGGAGGGGCCACAGTCCATGGATGTGGGCTGTGAGCAGGTGTGTGATCCATGGACGTTTGAATGATGGATCACATACGGTATGTAAGGTCCCGGTCAGGCAGGAATCCTGACTACGGGTGAATGTATATCATCATGCTGGGGGACTAAAGCCAGGCGGCAGGTACCGCCATTGGGACCCACAGGGCCCGTTGAGGCGTATGTAACGAAGGTCAGAAGCAGGGGTTAAAAAGGGCTCCTAGAGTGGGGACATCATGGTTGAACCAGGTGGACTCTGACCGGGACGTAGGCGGAGATGCGTCCAGGAAAGAGCCTCTTGGGGATACATGACATACCTGGTACTCAGGTTGCTCAATCCCTGTTATGAACCCGGAGGGGTCATCGTCGTACTGTAACGTATGTATAGTGTGAGTAGGCCGGAGGCCGTAGCCGCCACGGGAGCTGTTAGTAGAGCTCCAATGGGGACAGAGATGGTTACAGGTCCCGGGTTACTATAAGATGTTATGTGCAATATAAGTGTTATGTGATGTTAAATGTAAATGTATGGTGTATTTATGTAAAGTGTTTATAATCAATGTGCTATGTGTTAAACATGCTACCCGGGTTCTGTTATTATATGTGAAAAATAAACGGGTAGACATTGGTTAAACTTATAAACACGTGTTGTTGTCGTTTTGCAAGCGGGTTCCCCGGGTGCTGCCTCACACTATGCACAGGGATGTAGCAGAGAAGACATCGCGTTTTGGACTACGTCGGACGGAAGAGGATTTTTTTAAATAAAGATGGAGTCCCTAATGGCTAATAAAAAATTTTTCCTCTGTGTTGTGTTTTTTTTAAAACAATTTAATAAAAATTCATGGCGGTCATGTCTAATATTGGCGTGACCGCCATAAATTTCGGGCTTAGGGCCAGCTGATAATACAAAGCTGGCCTTAACCTCATTATTACCCAGTGAGCCACCCGCCACCAGGGCCACTGGAAGAGCGGGGTTCAGCGCCAGAGGATGGCGCTTCAATGAATGCGCCATCTTCTGGGGCGGCTGCAGGCTGCAATTTGCAGCGGGGGGTGCCCAGAAAGCTTGGGCCTCCCTGCGCTATGGATTCCAGCCCCCAGCTGCTTAGTTGTACCTGGCTAGACATAGAAATTGAGCGGAGCCCCACGCATTTTTTTTTTATTATTTCATGAAATTCATGAAATAATAAAAAAAAAAGGGCTCCCCTATATTCTTTTGTCTGGCCAGGTACAAATAGGCACCTGGGGGTGGGGGGCAGCCCGTCGCTGCCTGCTGGATTCGACTGGTTACAGAAATACGGCGAAGCCCACGTCAAATTTTTTTCTGACAAATCCATAAAACAATATAAATAAATGGGACTGCATCTTTTATAACCCCTGGACCATGGGCAAGGGTTAATAAAGATGCAGTCCCATTTAGTTACATCCCAGTGACCTCCAGTTTCTTAGCTAGTCCTGAAGATATCCAGACCGAATTGGGTTTGGTACCCCTATGCAGCTCTGGACAGCCTGGACAACCGGTTGCAGATTCAGGTCCTCAGGCCTAGGATTTGCAGCTGACCAACATGTGCCCTGCTCCTTCCCAGCTCCGGACGTCTCCTAGAACTTACTCCTCTCTGTTTGCCTCCCACCCCTAACCTAACTCCTCCCTCCAGCCAGCAGATGGGGACTGGTCTGAATGTGAGTCTCTTCTGCCCAGCATTTCCCTGGCCTCGAGTTTGGATAGTGTTGGGGGTCTCAGCAAAGTTTTCCCTTCTTACCTGTGAGCATGATGTCACACCTATTGGATAGGTGCAGTACCATAGTGGCGACTGAACTGATTGGCACCACACATGACTTTCCATGTGTGCCTAGGTTTGCAGCCGCTGCCAGGTGCCCAAAGTCTCAGATCCTGTGTTGTGTATACTGGTTCCTGTTGTTCCTAGGCCCAGACCTTCCTTGCTTTAATTAGGGGCAGTGTGTGCACAGATATTGCTGTCCCTAGCCTATTGCTGAGGGGCAGCTCCTATTTAAAGTTCCTCTTCCCTTTTGGGCATCGCCAGACCTTCTCATTAGGTTGCAGAACCTACTATGTGTGTTTGGTCCAGCATGTTGCTTCTGGCGTCCCTGTGTCTCCAGCTCCAGAACTGCCTGCAACCAGTTCTGGGATAGCTGATATCTGCCTATCTATGTTCCTGGACCCGTCCTGACTATGTGTTGGTACCGAAGTCCTTGCCTTTGAATGCGGATTCCTGCTGTGTGATATTCCTGAAGTTTTTCTGTGTCTAGAACCATGTATCCAATGACTGTGGGTTTCCGGTGTCTTGAGAATAAATCTCTGTTCGTCTTTTCAAGATGGAGTCTGGTGTTCTTGCTGAGCATGTACTGTGCTGTGCTCATGCTACTGTGCTGTGCTCTCACTGTCCAGCTCCGGTCCACTCCTGAGGTGCATGTGCCTCACAGCTCTGGTGCATGCTTGTTGTGCTTGCACTGTTTTGCTGTGCTCACACTTATTAGCTCTGGTGCGCTCCTGTAGTACCCATGCCATGTAGCTCCAGTACACTCCTGCGGTACTTGCACCATCTTGCTTGGATTCTTTTCATCCAGTGTCCAATGACTGATGTCCAGAGCCTTATGATCACTGCCTGGTGCCTGGAGCCTGTATCCGATATCCAGAGCCTGATGACCACTTTCTGGTGCCTGGAGTCCGATGACCAATGTCCTGCTGGTGCCCTAGATGTCCTGCTGGTGTCCCAGATGCCCTGCTGGTGTCCCAGATGTTTTGCCGAAGTCCTAGATGTCCTGCTGGTGTCATTACATTACTTGCCTGGAGCCATGTCCGATGTCCGGAATCCAGATGTCCTGCCTTTGTCATAGATGTCCAGCCTGTGTCCAGATGTTCACTCCAAGGTCCTGGTTGTCCAACCGGTGTTCCAGAGTCAGTCCCACACGTGTTCTTGGATGAGCTCCTGCTCTATTTTCCTGGGGAGTCTCCAGCCTTGTATCCTGGTCACGGCTCTGCCTGAGTATCCTGGATATGACCTGCTGATGTCCTAAGTGGCCCTGTAGGTCTTCCTGGACCCATGCTCTCTCTGTTCCGCCTGTGTCCCAAAGTCCGGCCTGTTCCCTGGGGTCATTCCTGTGATGATGTCTGCTCTAGGTTGGTGTTTGATGTTCTCTTGCTGTGTAAGTGACTCACCCAACCCCGGGGCCATGGGGTACTCGGAACCGGGATGTTTTTCTGCCGAGGTAGTCACAGGGGTCGAGACCTGGCTTCCGTAACCCCAGGGGAGTCAGTGCTCACTCTCTGGCTGGGGATCAGGTTGTGGGATGTGTTGGATGGGAATAAAGTTTATAGGGAAAATGTTCATGATGCCACCTACAGTTTTCGGTTTGTAAGAACCAATGCTGCAAATCAGACCTCCTGGATTGTTGGGATGGCAGCTTGATGTCATGGTTCCCTGTAGGTGGAGCGGGAACCCAGGAGCAGAAATGTTTACTTGCGATGGCTTTGTCAGGCCTGATTCACGCTGAGCCTCTTTACCTTGTCTACTGTAGCAGTTGGCAGCTTCGCAGGCAGGGAATAGCACAGTTTCAAGCAGTGTTGGAATTTTGTACCTGGTTTACGCACTTCAGTTGCAATTGGCCACCGGGAGCTTCACTCTACCAAGTCCAGCCTGGCCTTTCCACAAGGAATTAAGGGATAGCTCACCCAGGAACCCTTTGTGTGCCTCTTCATTTTCTGGTCTCTCACTCCCAACACCTTGTCTTTGCCTCTCCTGTCAGCGCCTTCACATGCAGTACCCTGATCTAGCAGCCACGGGTCCTGTCTCCTGACCTAGTTCAGCTGCCTTCTCAGCGGGTGCGTCAGTTTGTGGCCAACACTCTTGTAGACTGCATGGCCTCCGGTTCGGTGGTTCATGCTTACAGCGTCCATGCCACATTTAGGGCTGGTTTCCTTGTTCTTGACCAACTCTGACTATCTTAGTCCTGGATCTGGGTGCCCAGGTTGTCTCTCTCTCTACCTGTGCGCCTGGGGTTTTCTCTGTTCCCCTTCTCTCGCCTGCACACTTTTCATTCATTCACTACTCACTTACTAACCAACTCACTAACTCCCCATTGTCTGTTGTTCCCTTATCCCCTTTTGACTGGGCCCTCCCCCCGGGTTTGCCCATGGTCCTCTGGGTCCTAAAGTGAGGGTGTGTTTGGTGGGGGCCTAGGTTCACCATCCGATTTTCTCTTGGACTGGGATACCATACCCGTTCAGTGAGTAGAGTACCCCTTTGTGGCAACCAGACCGGTGGGGCACTACACAAGCGCTTGCCTGAGGTCTCAGTGAGAGGTTCTCATGATATGCTCATGCCAGACGACCTTGGACTGCATCAATCCATGATGACCTCCTGTTATGCTATCACCTGACGTCTGCCTACCTAAGATGATCCCCTTGCCTGATGTGTGGAATCAGGACCCTGGCATAATGTGTTGTAACTGTGTACCTTCTACTGTGGCTATGTTTATTAATCTCTATATTCATTATACCTGAAGTTGTGTCATTTAGTTCTGCATGTTGCCACATTGCCCTCATGCTCAGCTAGCACAGACCCCAGTCTCTGCCCTCCCCTAGTCTGGGTAGGCCCGGGACCACCCTGTGGTCCAGTGGGTCCATATACAATTACCACTTCATATGCATGCCCCACGTCACTGTGGCCTGGTGACATGGGAGCATAAGCAAAGCAAGTCGCGTCCCAAAACACCTTAAAGAGTCAGGAAGTTAAGAAGAAAATTGCTGGGCTCGGACTATCTAATATCTTTCTCTAGTATAAGCTATTTTCTCATATAGTCCCTTTATTACTTCCCTCTCTACACTATATAAGTGCTATTGTTTTTTTTTCCTACTTCCCCTTTTTCCCCTTTGATGACATACCATGTGATACCCAAGTGCATGCTAGGATCCTCTCACGGAGCATCAGGCATCCCCAGACACTTCCTCAGCTCGCTCCTGACTCCCTGTGATGCTGGTTCAAGGGATGGGGCTGTTCCACATCTTTACTATGGTCTCCAGCCCACCCCCCCTGCAGATTGACTTCTCAGCCCTCCCTCCTCCCTGTAGTATAAATTCTCAGCCCCACCCCTTCTCCCCCGCAGTCCACCCTTTCAGCCTACCTTCTTCTCCCCTTCCAGCAATGTGTGTTCTCAGCCACCCCCGTAGTCACCAGCTCCCTGCACTGTGTCACATCTTCCCTGATACAATGCGTCCCTGCCTTTGTGAGATGCAGAATGTCAAGCCAGCAGTAAAGGAAAATATAAACACTGCCAACTGTGGAAGCTCCCTGGAAGACCTACTGACGATACTTATGCATATTGATTGATGAGTGGGAGCTCCCACAGTGGGTGGTGCTTATGTTCTCCTTTACTGCCAGCCTGACATTCTGCATCTCTTAGAAGCAGGGACGCAGGATATGAGGGAAGATGTGACACGGTGCGGGGAAAGGGTAACTACAGAGATAGGTGGGCTGAGAAAACACTCTGTTAGGAAGGGAGAAGAAGGGGTGCTGAGAGGGCAGACTGTGGGGAGAGAAGGGGGTGGGGCTGAGAATTTACACTGCATGGAGGAGGGGGCCTGAAAAGTCAATCTGAAAGGGAGGGTGAGCTGGAGACCATAGTAAACATTTGGAACAGCTCCGCCCTTGGAACTAGATTCAAATTGACACTGGCTTCAGGGGTGGGCTGAGGAAGTGTCTGGGACTGTCTGATGCTCCTTGTGAGGATCCCAGCATGCACTGGGGCATCACACGGTATGTCATCAAAGAGGAAGTAGGAAAAATAATGTAACTTATAAAGTGTAGAGAGGGAATCATTAAAGGAACTATATGAGAAAATAGTTTACATTAGAAGGATATATTAGATAGGAAGTTAAGAAGAAAATTGCTGGGTTTGGACTGACCCTTTACCTTTCTATCAGAGTGAAGAAAGGATCCAGCGGAGAATTTCCGGAATGCTTATTTATTCGTCATATAAGAACCTCCACATAACAGTGGGGTGTGCATCAAGCCAACATGTTTTGACTTACACAGTCTTACTCATGGCATGAGCTGCCTCTCCCTACCCCTCTCCTATTTGCTATTTTAACTTTCTATATCTCACCCTGTGTGATACAAATGAGACAAGTATGAATGTGTGACTGGGTTACGATAGGTATCCAGTTTTCAGAATAGGTGATTATGGAGATCCTGATGCCCATATGCTACCATCTTACAGCGTTATGCTATGATCATGAAGATTTAACTTTGTGACAAGCAACATATTGGAGAACCTTCAAATGTTATACTATAACATTCCTAAGGTTGTTGTAATCAGTCACAGACAACTTTTGAAGCTCTGTGCTATTGTCAGAAGACATGCCAGGGGCAAACAAACCTTGGGTCGGTGCAAACAAAACCTAAAGTTGGTGTAAGCAGCAACAGACAACCTTGAAGCACTGTACCATTGTCAGACAACAACCTACCGCGCAATTGCAAGAGACTGATGATCCTGCTTAAACATATTGCACAAGATGTGATAGGGGAGGATGTGGGAGCTGTGTATAAAGAAGGGGACCCTGTTCAGCGAGGTAGGGACATTCCAGAAGTTATCGTGGACGCACTGTCTCTGTGATGACAAGACAAGAGTATTTCCTTCTTGCTGACACTGTGGTCCCTCCGGTGGAGAAGTGATGTTACAATACTCGGTATGTATTGATACTTATTTCTCCACATACTATAATTCACCTTAATTGTATGATTTACATGAACTGAATTATAGGAACAGGGTAATATTATATCTGCCATTACATACTTTAGCATTATCCTGAGGCAATCTTAATAAATTGTTACATTATTGTTTTACCATAAAAAACTATATTCAGTGTGCCTAATTTGTATATTAGTGAGGGCTACATAAGTAAGGGCGTATCCTGGCAACTAGCCAAAATGAGAACATCAAGGACCACCAATAATGGGGGGGGGGAGTTATCAGTTAACTACATCATAAGGTATTCTACTTAGGCATCTCAGATAGTGAGAATTTATTCCGCACAGCTAAATCTACTATCTGGAGAGAACAGGAATATCACTTTCATACTAGGTGCTAACATACCTGTCTCTCTTGCTAACCTTTCTCTTCCAGAATGAGATGCTTTGAAAGGGTATATTCAAAAGAAGGGCCATATTACAAGGGGCATATGTGGCCATCAGGGGTGTAACTACAACAGGTGCAGGGATTGCAATCACACCTGGGCACTGGAGCCTTTATGGCTCCAAAAGTCATTTTGGCCTATAGAAATAGACTATAACTATTAAAGATTTGCAATAATTGGAGGTCTTGTTTCAGCTTTAGCATCAGAGCTTATGAGCTTCAGGTTACGCCACTGATGGCCTTCCAGTTCTCCAATAGCCATGGGGTTTTTCTTTGTCAAAAAAATTGATGGAGGCTTGTGTCCATGATAGAGAGATTAATAAAATCACAATCTGTAATCCTTATCCTTTAGCCCTTATACCTGACGCTCACGCATGTAGCCATAGACTTCCCTAATGCACAGCTGGGTTTCCACAGCAGGTACCTACTACATGCAACATTTTCCACCCCGGCACAGTAGGGGAACTCTACTAACCGCCTTAAGGTGAGTTCCGCTATAAATACTGCTGCTGGGGGAGAAGTTAGTTAGAGTGTGCAGATGCTAGGAGAGCTGCGAAGACCTCCTGGTGGTCGGTGCCGCAGTTAGGCCCGAGCCAGTGACCCAGAGTGGCCCTTCTGATGTCCCACAAGCCTGAGTGGGGACAGAAAGCAAGGAGCAGAAAGCCAAAAGGGAGTGAGGAACTAGTGGAAGTTCGCCCAAAGACATACCGGACATGAGGGATCCGCACCTGTAGGATACTTCAGGACTACAGAAAACCCCGTCACACCATGGAGACTTCAGTCATCCGGTCCCCCTGTGAGTCCAGAGAGAGGGAACCAGACACCACAGTGTAGCACAGCACAACAGTGATCAGATAAGGTAACCCATGGACCGCAAAGGAGGAGAGAGCAAGGACAGGAAGAGAGAGGAGGCCGGTCTGGCTGCATGCAGGCTGGGCTTCAGCTACCACAGAGGAACAGAGGAGGCCTTATACCCACTTGCTTTGGGACCCACTGTGCACCTGGTTCCCTGTCAGTGCCCTGGACATCTTTACCTGCCATACCAACAGTAAAAAGGTAAAAGAGACTTCTGCAGTGTGTGTGCGTCTTTCCTCTCCGCTCCCGGCGTCCCTCATAGACTGCTCCATCACTCTCCATCCCGACCTACAGCTCCATTCCAAGCTGCCCCTTTACACTACGTTGCCCCGGAGGAATCGCCCTACCTGTAGGGGGCTTTGCCAACTCAGCTGCACTACTGCCCAACTCCGGCGGACTGTGGCGGCGCTGGTGACCCATCACCAGATACTACAGGTGGCGTCACATGACAAAACTCTAATCCCCCGTAAATACAACCCTTTTTGAAGTGTCACCCAGGCCACGGGATCAGGCGCTGCCACTCGTGACATTCCTAAACAACCACCAAGCCTGGTACCCGAGTACCCCAGGGCCTGGGGCTCAACACTGACCTGTTTAATCAACTAGGAGAAGTTAAATGGTTTTCTAAACTTCATCTGAGAGGGGTGTGTAGCCTCATACCTGTTAGGCAAGGTGATGAGTGGAAAACTGCTTTCAATACACCTGAGGGTAACTTTATAAATTTGGTGATGCTGTTCAGGTTGACTAATTCTCCGGCAGTATTTCAGAACTTCATAAATTATATTGTTGGCTCTCTGGTGGGTGGACTTGGGGTAATTTATTTGGATGACATTTTATTTTACTTGAAAAATAGCATATTCGCCAGGTTCTTCAAATTCTTTGGGAAAAATATTTTTTGCCAAACTGGAGAAATGTCAATTTGAGGTTCGGTAGGGTAATTTTTTTAGCTGATGTGGTCTCTACATGAAGGTTTTGGATTGTTCTCATTAAGGTATAAACTGTCCTTAATTGGGTTCAATCAACTAAGCTTATAGCATTGAAGAGATTTTTAGGCTTTCCGAACTACTGTCAAAAGTTCATTATTAACTTATTGTCATATTTATGCTTATTGACTGGTGTAACCAAGAAGGGTACTGAATTTTCCTCCTTGTCTAATGTGGCTGTCAATGCTTTGCTGCTTTTCTATATACTATTGTTAATTTGGTGGGTGGCACAGATCCGTGTATGATATCGTGGTGCATACAGAGACTAGCTTCTGTCTAGATGTGAATGCTTTGCTGCTCTCACAAAAGCCATCTTGAACTCTCCGGTTCTCTGTCAATCCAAGGTTGATTTGCCTTTTTTAGTCAAGTCATATCTTCTGTGGAGAAGGGCGCTGTCCTTTCACAAAAGAAGGATGGTTACCTTCATCCTTATGCTTTTTTTTCTCAGAAGTTCTTGCAAGCAGAGTATAATTATGAAATAGGAGTCCCAGAATTCCTGGAAGTTATGAGAGCATTTGAGGAATGGAGACATTGGTTGAAGAGGGCCAGACATACTTTACCCATTAGAAAAATCTACTATATGTTGACACTGCAAAATGCTTAAATACTACCTAGGGCAGGTGGACCCTTATTTTTCGCAGTTTAGTTTATTAGTGACTTATCCTCGGATCTAAGAATGTTAAGGCTGTTACATTGTCATGTAGCTTTGTTCCAGGTTTGAGGGACAAAAATCCTTTCAAGATCCTAAGTGAATGAGTGGTGTTGGGTGCCCTTTGGATTGATCTTATATAGAGCAGTCAGGATGCTCAGTGTATTGCACGGGAAGGCTTAACCCTGAAAAGCTTTTAGTACTGTCCCCTTTAAGCACAGCTCTACCTAATAAAATGGATGATTCTGTATTGGCCAGAAATCCAGGTTCTTCTGTCACCTGGAGAACTATTTCTAGGTACTTTAGGTGGCAGAATGCTCATAAGGATGTAATTGAATATGTCCATAAATACAGAGTTTGCTCAAAGGATATAGCCTCTTACTAGGCCCCAGAGGGTTTCCTCCAGCCTAATGAGGTCCTGTATCAGTCTTGGACTCACTAGTCCATAGACTTCGTAACTGATTTGCCTAATTCTGGTGGTAATATTGTAGTGTGGGTGGTGTTGGACAGATTTAGCAAGATTGTTTATTTATGTTCTAAAATTGCCTAAGTCTAAAAGTTTAACTACATTGTTCATATTGCACATCAGTAAATTACATGATGTCCCAAAGAACATTTTTTCAGATACAGGGGTTCAGTTTTGTTGCAATTAGTGATGGGCGAATCCTAAATTACTCAGAATCGCTTGACTCTAGTGAGTCCGAGCCCAGGACTCGCTACTCGTTGCGAGTCTAGCGAGTCCAATGTTAATGAATGTGGAAGCGAGTAATAGCGAGTAGTGTGAGATTTACAAATCGCAGATGTGTCTCTGAAGCTTCAGCCTGAAGCAATCCTAGTTTTGTCATTTATTTGCATTGGACTCGTTTACTTTGCAACTGTAATCGCTGGGAAACTCGCACAGATAAGAGTCCTGCTTTCTCCTCTGTGCTGGCTGCCAGCTCCAGGGTCCTAGAGCCCGCCTGCTGCCTGATGTAGCAGTGCTGAGATTGTTCTCAGTCTGCTCATTCCCTGTGTACAGACATGAATGTCTGTGCACAGAGATGATGTAGCAGAGCTGAGATTGTTCTCAGTCTGCTCATTCCCTGTGCATAGACATCTATATATATGCCCAGGGGATGTAGCAGAGAGGACATCGCGTTTTGGACTGCGTCGGACGGAAGAGGATTTTTTAAATTAAAGATGGAGTCCCTAATGGCTTTTTTTTTTTATTTCTAATAAAAAATTTTCTTTGTGTTGTGTTTTTTTTAAAACAATTTAATAGAAATTCATGGCGGTCATGTCTAATATTGGCGTGACCGCCATAAATTTCGGGCTTAGGGCCAGCTGATAATACAAAGCTGGCCCTAACCTCTTTATTACCCAGCGTGCCACCGCTACCAGGGCCGCTGGAAGAGCGGGGTTCAGCGCCAGAGGATGGCGCTTCAATGAACGCGCCATCTTCTGGGGCAGCTGCGGGCTGCAATTTGCAGCGGGGGGTGCCCAGAAAGCTTGGGCATCCCTGCGCTGCAGATTCCAGCCCCCAGCTGCTTAGTGGTACCTGACTAGACATAGAAATTGCGCAGAGCCCCACGCATTTTTTTTAAATTATTTCATGAAATTCTGAGATTCTGACTCTGACTCTGAGACTCTGACTCTGAGACTCTGACTCTGAAATTCATGAAATAATAAAAAAAAAATGCGTGGGGCTCCGCGCAATTTCTATGTCTAGCCAGGTACAGCTAAGCAGCTGGGGGCTGGAATCCGCAGCGCAGGGATGCCCAAGCTTTCTGGGCAACCCCCACTGCAAATTGCAGCCCGCAGCCGCCCCAGAAGATGGCGTGTTCATTGAAGCGCCATCCTCTGGCGCTGAACCCCGCTCTTTCAGCGGCCCTGGTGGCGGTAGCACGCTGGGTAATAAAGGGGTTAATACCAGCTTTGTTATACAAGCTGGTATTAAGCCCGAGATTCTTAATGTCAGGCCACGTTTGACCCAGCCACTAAGAATCTCCAATAAAGGGTTAAAAAAACACAACACAGAGAAAAAATTTTATTTGAAATAAAAAAAAAAGCCATTAGGGACTCCATCTTTAATTAAAAAAATCCTCTTCCGTCCGACGTAGTCCAAAACGCGATGTCCTCTCTGCTACATCCCCTGTGCATAGTTAGATGTCTATGCACAGGGAATGAGCAGACTGAGAACAATCTCAGCTCTGCTACATCATCTCTGTGAGCAAGCGGGCTCTAGGACCCTGGAGCTGCACAGAGAAGACAGCTGGACTCGGCTCGCAATGTAACAGCAGTTATTTGCGAGTTTCCCTGCTATCACTGGCACAGTAGCCGAGTCTAATGCAAACAATGGCAATCCTAGTTTTGTCAGCGTTTCTGACAAAACTAGGATTGATATTGATTTGCATTGGACTCGTGCGAGTAATCACTGGGAAACTCGCAGAGTACCGAGTCCTGCGAGTCCCTTACTACTCGCCGAGTAACGAGTCCTAGCGAGTAGATTCGCCCATCCCTAGTTGCAATATGTTTAGTGCAACAAATCCATTCCTGTGTATGTAAGTGTTCTATTGCTAGGTTTGTGTATTGTCTATAAAGTTAGATAAAAAAAAAAAACACTCCCAGAGGCTCACACACAGGAAAGACCATGTGACTGTAATCAGTTTCCTGTGTTTGTGCATGAGAGGAGAAGCAGCCTGCTGATCCTGCACAGAAACACTTAAAATATGTATATTCCTGATTCCACAAAGCCTATCATATCTGTACCTGTTTATTGCTAATTAAAGCTTTGTTCTGTTGTCAACATGCTTTGAGAGAATCCTGAATGATCCTCTGCCAACAAGGTTTTAGCTAGCTGTTGGCTTACTTTTTTGATTCAAATTAGGTATTAAGCTTTCATGCTCCTTGGTTTGCCTTCCTGAGGTGAATGGACCGGCAAATAGAATGAACCAAGAGGTAGAACAGTAGTTAAGATGTTTGTTTCATCTAATCAGGAGACTTGGGTGGAATTTCTTGCCGAGTTTGTTCTCAATAACCACACCTCTTTGACTACTGGTACCAGGGCCTTTATTTTTGCTGTGCGGGTTTTTGTCCAGTTTTGGGGAATTGTTCTGGTTTACAGTCCTCTGTACCAGAGGAGGAGAAATTTTCTTTTCGTTTAATTAAGTTCTGCAGGGAGGCTGACAAAGGTCTTTTGGTAGCTTGTGACCATGCAAAAAGAACTGTAAACCACAGATGTAGGAGGGCTCCTGCCTTTAAGGTAGGAGAATTCGTGTGGTTGTCCTAAAAAAAATCCATCTTAAAGTGCCATCTAGGACATTTGGTTGCCCCAATTTGTTGGTCTGTATAAGGTAATTAAAATCCTTAATCTCAAAACAGTCAAAAGTCAGCTCATGATGGTATAGAGGATCAATAATTTATTTTATTCCTTTCTACTTAAAAGCTTTGAGGGGATGCCTGATACTCTGGAAATAATTACGGTGGATTTAGAGGAGGATCAGGAGTATGCGGTCAAGCGTCTTCTTGGTTCCAGAGATGTCAAATGCCAGCTGTAGTCCCTAGTTAAGTAGAAAAGTTACAGTCATGAGGACAACTGGATTAATGGAGAAAATTTACATGCTGATCATCTGGTAAGAGAGATCAGTCAGTGGCATTAGAGGATAGGGATCTTTGTTGGTCCAGTGGTGTGGTATACAAGGGTGGAACACTATCAAGCCTCAGAATTCAAACTGGTGAGCCTATGTTGTGTGATAGGCTTCTTTCTCCATTGAGCCACAGTGGGTTCTGCTTTTTTCTGGGTTCTTATTATCTGTTGTCCTTGTTTGATTTTTTTTTCGAACAGCAGATGTTTTGATTTGTTAATCCAGTCACCTATAGAGTTTGGCTATTTAAAGGGATTCTGTCACCTCCAAAACGCCTCCTAAGCTATCAAAACATGTCCCTGCAGCATATTATCACTAATCTCACACTCCTTTTGTCACCTAAAAGCATCCTGTGAAAGTGCATAAAAACGTTTTAATACTTACTAGTGATGAGCGAGTACTAAAATGCTCGGGTGCTCGAAGCTCGGGCCGAGCATCCCGAGATACTCGTGTACTCGGCCCGAGTACCGAGCCCAATGTTATCCTATGGGAGACCCGAGTATTTTTATGAAATGACTGCCGGCAGCATGGAAAAACCCTAAAAATGTCACAAAAGTCTCAGAAGAGTGCTCAAATGACATGGCAACACCATGGGGAAGACCCCTGGAAGCATTTCTCACTCAAAAGTCACAGCTGTGAACAATGTTGTCCGAGTTTCACGCCAATTTTACGCAGTCACCAGAAAACCTTCCAAAATGACACCAAAATTAATATTTAGGGTGGAAATGTTAAGGGCACATACCCAATAGTGAGATACAGCTGTTGTATGTTACTTTTTGTGATTACATGAAAGATTTTACGTGAAAACATTGTGCGGTACTCCGATGACCCTGAAAAGAGACGTACATGAAGCCCTGTCTTGAAATAATGTGCCCATTTTGAGGAACTGGGTCTATTGTAGTATTTTCCTTTGCCAGGGCAGTCCAAAATTGGGAGGCTCCACACTGTCCATGGATAGAGACGTGCAGGAGGGCCTGTAAACATGAAGTGGGTGTATTTTAGTATAGCCCTTTGGCCAGGGCAGCCAAAAATTGAGAGGCTCCACATTGTCCCAGGATAGAGACGTGCAGGAGGGCCTGTAAACCTCAAATGGGTGTATTGTAGTATAGCCCTTTGGCAGGGCAGCCAAAAATTGGGAGGTTCAACAATGACCCATGCATACAGACATGTAGTAGGGCCTGTAACCCTCAAGTGGGTGTATTGTAGTATAGGCCTTTGGCAGGGCAGCCAAAAATTGGGAGGTTCAACAATGACCCATGCATACAGACATGCAGTAAGGCCCGTAAACCTCAAGTGGGTGTATTGTAGTATAGCCCTTTGGCAGGGCAGCCAAATATTGGGAGGTTCAACAATGACCCATGCATACAGACATGCAGTAAGGCCTGTAAACCTCAAGTGGGTATATTGTAGTATAGCCCTTTGGCAGGGCAGCCAAAAATTGGGAGGTTCAACAATGACCCATGCATACAGACATGCAGTAGGGCCTGTAAACCTCAAGTGGGTGTATTGTAGTATAGCCCTTTGGCAGGGCAGCCAAAAATTGGGAGGCTCCACATTGTCCCTGGATAGAGACGTGCAGGAGGGCCTCAAAACATTTTTCCCATTCAAAAGGAGCGGGTCTCCTGTCGTTGTAATGCCCATTCTAAAAGAATGGGCGAAAAAATTTACCACTGCGGGTATACCTCAAACAACAGCCTAACTATTGTAACGGTCATCATGGTGCCACATGAGGAGAAGGAGGAGCAGTCCAGCGATTAGCCAAAGTCCAGAAGTGTGTACCCATGGGTGAGTGGAGGTACATGGCAAATTCCCAGAACAAAATTTTAATTCAGTTGTCATTTGCTGGTGGTGTGGTGAAGTCTGGCCCAATCCAACCCTTGTTCATCTTGATCAGAGTCAGCCTGTCAGCATTTTCAGTTGATCAGTTATGATTCCACCTGCAGCACTGAAAACACGCTCTGATAAAACGCTAGCGGCAGGGCAGGCCAGGACTTCCAAGGCGTAGAGAGCCAATTCATGCCACGTGTCCAGCTTGGAGACCCAATAATTGAAAGGCACAGAGGAATCTCGCAGTACAGTTGTTCGATCTGCAAGGTACTCCTTCAGCATCTGCCCAAACTTAGCATTTCTGGTGGCACTACCCCGCACCTCAGGGGCTGTGGTACGTGAGGGGCTGAGAAAACTGTCCCACATCGTAAAGACTGTTCCCCTACCTCTGGCGGATTGGACTTGTGCCCCTCTCGGCCGTACGCCTTGGTTGTCCACCGATTCCTGACCTATGCCGCTAGCGTTTTGTGAGGGGAATGATTTGCCTACTTCCGTGACTATGGCCCTGTGGAACTGCTGCATTTTGGCTGACCTCTCCGCCTCAGGAATGAGAGACATAAAGTTCTCCTTGTAGCGTGGGTCTAACAGTGTTGCCAACCAGTACTGATTGTCGGCCAAGATGTTCTGAACGCGAGGGTCACGAGCCAGGCAGCTTACCATAAAGTCAGCCATGTGCGCCAGACTCTTAACAGCCATCACTTCAGTATCCAGACCAACACGATGACTGAACATGCTGTCCTCCTCCTCCTCCTCCTCCTCCTCCTCCTCATCTCCCCTGTCCTCCGGCCAGCCATGCTGAATCGAGGGTATGAGTGGTGTGCATGTCATATCCTCAATTTGGCCAGAGAGTTGCTCCATGTCTTCATCCTCCTCCTCGTCATAGTCCTCCACTGCACGTTGTGATGAGATGAGGCTGGGCTGTGTGTTTTCACCCACACCCACTACTGTTTCTTGCTCCAAGTCATCGCGCTCGGCCTGCAATGCGTCCTCTTTGATTTTCAGCAGAGACCGTTTTAGAAGGCAGAGTAGTGGTATGGTGACGCTAATAATGGCGTCATCGCCGCTCACCATTTTGGTGGAGTCCTCAAAGTTTTGGAGGACGGTACATAGGTCCTACATCCATCTCCACTCCTCAGGTGTTATGTGTGGAGTTTGACCCATTTCCCGACGGCTTAGGTGATGCAGGTAGTCCACAACTGTCCTCTTCTGCTCACATATTCTGACCAACATGTGCAGAGTTGAATTCCAACGCGTGGGGACATCACACACCAGTCTGTGGGCCGGAAGACGCAAACGGCGCTGAAAGCCGGCAAGGCCGGCTGAAGCAGCAGGTGACTTGCGAAAATGTGCAGACAGACGGTGAACTTTTACCAGCAGTTCAGACACCTCTGGGTATGACTTTACAAACCTCTGAACCACCAGGTTGAGCACATGGGCCACGCATGGAACATGCGTCAGCTGGCCTCGCCTCAAAGCTGCCACCAGGTTCCGGCCATTGTCACACACGACCTTTCCTGGCTTTAGGTTCAGAGGTGTGAGCCAGTGATCTGCCTGCTGTTTCAGAGCTGTCCACACCTCTTCTGCATTGTGGGGTTTGTCACCTCTGCAGACTAGCTTCAGCACAGCCTGTTGCCGCTTTGCAGAGGCAGTGCTGCAGTGCTTCCAGCTTGGGACTGGTGTGGAGGGTACAGTGGATGAGGATGCACAGGAGGAGGAGGCTGAGGAGCATGACATTCCAGAGCTGTAGAGTGTCGGTGAAACCCTGACAGAGGTAGGGCCTGCTATCCTTGGTGTGGGAAGGACGTGTTCCGTCCCTCGCTCAGACTGGGTCCCAGCCTCCACAATATTAATCCAGTGTGCCGTCAAGGAGATGTAGCGGCCTTGCCCACAAGCACTTGTCCACGTGTCTGTGGTTAGGTGGACTTTGGCTGAAACAGCGTTGTTCAGGGCACGTGTGATGCTGTTGGACACGTGGTTATGCAATGCGGGGACGGCACATCTGGAGAAATAGTGGTGGCTGGGGACCGAGTAACGTGGGACAGCAGCCGCCATCAGGTCGCGGAATGCTTCCGTCTCCACCAGCCGGAAAGGCAACATTTCTAGCGCTATGAGTCGCGAAATGTGATCATTCAGGACTGTGGCATGTGGGGCGTTGGCAGCGTATTTGCGCCTGCGTTCAAATGTTTGCTGAATGGATAATTGAACGTTGCGCTGGCACAAGGACGTGCTTGATGGTGGTGTTATTTGTGCGTGGGCAACTTCAGGTGCAGGGCCGGAGGCTTGTTCGTGGCCAGCATGGACAGGGGATTGGCTCGCACGCACAACAGGCGAAGACGTAGCAGTGACATCAGCAAGCACCGCTCCTCGACTCTGTTGTACTTCCCACAAAGTCGGGTGCTTGGCTGACATGTGCCTGATCATGCTGGTGGTGGTCAGGCTGCTAGTTTTCGTACCCCTGCTGATACTGGCATGGCAGGTGTGGCAAATGGCCTTTTTAGAGTTTTCTGGAGCCAACTTAAAAAACTCCCAGACTCGGGAAGACCGAACATTTGCACAGGCACCTTGAGTCGTGTTGTTGTTCCGGGGAACGGTTGCCTGCCTTCTGCCTGCGGACACGACCCTGCTTCGTACTGCCTGTTGGGATGCTACGCCTCCCTCCCCCTGTGCACTGCTGGCCTCGCTCTGCATATCCTCCTGCCATGTTGGGTCAGCTACTGGATCATCCACCACGTCGTCTTCCTCTTCCGCACCCTGATCCTCCTCATGACTTCCTGGCAATTGTGTCTCATCATCGTCCACCCCTTGTTGAGACACTTTGCCAACGTTCCGTTCGTGAGAACGTGGCTGCTCAAATATTTGGGCATCTGTACATACCATCTCCTCATCACCCACTTCAACAGGAGGTGGCAACAGGCCAGATTCTGCGAATGGATACGTGAACAGCTCTTCCGAGTGTCCTAGTGTGGGATCAGTAATGTCCGTGGACGTGTACTCGGCCTGGTGGTAGGAAGCAGGATCAGGTTGGGAAATGTGCGGTGCAGTATCACGGCTACTGACACTTGACCGTGTGGAAGACAGGGTGTTTGTGGAGGTGCCCATCTGACTTGAAGCATTATCCGCTATCCAAGTAACAACCTGTTGACACTGGTCTTGGTTCAACAGCGGTGTACTGCTGCGGGCCCCAAGAATTTGGGACAGGACGTGCGAGCGAGGAGATGTGGCCCTTTGTTGTTGCGAAATTAGTGCTTGCACACGACCTCGGCCTCTGCCTGCACCACCATCACGTCCACTTCCTTGTTCCTTGCCAACGCCCTTGCCAACGCCCTTGCGCATTTTGCCTGTATACAGCATCAACTGTCTGGTGACTGTAGAGGTCACAGGAGATTAGGATTTTAGGCCCTAACCTGTATCAAGGTAGTAATTACAACAGTCTGGTGACTGTAATGGTCACAGGAGATTAGGATTTTAGGCCCTAACCTGTATCAAGGTAGTAATTACACCAGTCTGGTGACTGTAATAGTCACAGGAGATTAGGATTTTAGTCCCTAACCTGTATCAATGTAGTAATTACACCAGTCTGGTGACTGTAATGGTCACAGGAGATGAGGATTTTAGTCCCTAAGTCCTAACCTGTATCAAGCTAGTAATTACACCAGTCTGGTGACTGTAATGGTCACAGGAGATTAGGATTTTTTGTCCCTAACCTGTATCAAGGTAGTAATTACATCAGTCTGGTGACTGTAATGGTCACAAGAGATGAGGATTTTAGTCCCTAACCTGTATCAAGGTAGTACGTACACCAGTCTGGTGACTGTAATGGTCACAGGAGATGAGGATTTTAGGTCCTACCCTGTATCAAGGCAGTAATTACACCAGTCTGGTGACTGTAATGGTCACAGGAGATGAGGATTTTAGTCCCTAACCTGTATCAAGGTAGTACGTACACCAGTCTGGTGACTGTAATGGTCACAGGAGATTAGGATTTTAGGCCCTAACCTGTATCAAGGTAGAAATTACACCAGTCTGGTGACTGTAATGGTCACATGAGATTAGGATTTTAGTCCCTAACCTGTATCAAGGTAGTAATTACACCAGTCTGGTGACTGTAATGGTCACAGGAGATGATGATTTTAGTCCCTAACCTGTATCAAGGTAGTACGTACACCAGTCTGGTGACTGTAATGGTCACAGGAGATTAGGATTTTAGTCCCTAACCTGTATCAAGGTAGTAATTACACCAGTCTGGTGACTGTAATGGTCACAGGAGATTAGGATTTTAGTCCCTAACCTGTATCAAGGTAGTAATTACACCAGTCTGGTGACTGTAATGGTCACAGGAGATTAGGATTTTAGGCCCTAACCTGTATCAAGGTAGTAATTACACCAGTCTGGTGACTGTAATGGTCACAGGAGATTAGGATTTTAGTCCCTAACCTGTATCAAGGTAGTACGTACACCAGTCTGGTGACTGTAATGGTCACAGGAGATGAGGATTTTAGGTCCTACCCTGTATCAAGGTAGTAATTACACCAGTCTGGTGACTGTAATGGTCACAGGAGATTAGGATTTTAGGCCCTAACCTGTATCAAGGTAGTAATTACACCAGTCTGGTGACTGTAATGGTCACAGGAGATTAGGATTTTAGTCCCTAACCTGTATCAAGGTAGTACGTACACCAGTCTGGTGACTGTAATGGTCACAGGAGATGAGGATTTTAGGTCCTACCCTGTATCAAGGTAGTAATTACACCAGTCTGGTGACTGTAATGGTGACAGGAGATGAGGATTTTAGTCCCTAAGTCCTAACCTGTATCAAGCTAGTAATTACACCAGTCTGGTGACTGTAATGGTCACAGGAGATTAGGATTTTTTGTCCCTAACCTGTATCAATGTAGTAATTACATCAGTCTGGTGACTGTAATGGTCACAAGAGATGAGGATTTTAGTCCCTAACCTGTATCAAGGTAGTACGTACACCAGTCTGGTGACTGTAATGGTCACAGGAGATGAGGATTTTAGGTCCTACCCTGTATCAAGGCAGTAATTACACCAGTCTGGTGACTGTAATGGTCACAGGAGATGAGGATTTTAGTCCCTAACCTGTATCAAGGTAGTACGTACACCAGTCTGGTGACTGTAATGGTCACAGGAGATTAGGATTTTAGGCCCTAACCTGTATCAAGGTAGAAATTACACCAGTCTGGTGACTGTAATGGTCACATGAGATTAGGATTTTAGTCCCTAACCTGTATCAAGGTAGTAATTACACCAGTCTGGTGACTGTAATGGTCACAGGAGATGATGATTTTAGTCCCTAACCTGTATCAAGGTAGTACGTACACCAGTCTGGTGACTGTAATGGTCACAGGAGATTAGGATTTTAGTCCCTAACCTGTATCAAGGTAGTAATTACACCAGTCTGGTGACTGTAATGGTCACAGGAGATTAGGATTTTAGTCCCTAACCTGTATCAAGGTAGTAATTACACCAGTCTGGTGACTGTAATGGTCACAGGAGATTAGGATTTTAGGCCCTAACCTGTATCAAGGTAGTAATTACACCAGTCTGGTGACTGTAATGGTCACAGGAGATTAGGATTTTAGTCCCTAACCTGTATCAAGGTAGTACGTACACCAGTCTGGTGACTGTAATGGTCACAGGAGATGAGGATTTTAGGTCCTACCCTGTATCAAGGTAGTAATTACACCAGTCTGGTGACTGTAATGGTCACAGGAGAATAGGATTTTAGGCCCTAACCTGTATCAAGGTAGTAATTACACCAGTCTGGTGACTGTAATGGTCACAGGAGATTAGGATTTTAGTCCCTAACCTGTATCAAGGTAGTACGTACACCAGTCTGGTGACTGTAATGGTCACAGGAGATGAGGATTTTAGGTCCTACCCTGTATCAAGGTAGTAATTACACCAGTCTGGTGACTGTAATGGTCACAGGAGATTAGGATTTTAGTCCCTAACCTGTATCAAGGTAGTACGTACAGCAGTCTGGTGACTGTAATGGTCACAGGAGATGAGGATTTTAGTCCCTAACCTGTATCAAGGTAGTACGTACACCAGTCTGGTGACTGTAATGGTCACAGGAGATTAGGATTTTAGGCCCTAACCTGTATCAAGGTAGTAATTACACCAGTCTGGTGACTGTAATGGTTACAGGAGATTAGGATTTTAGTCCCTAACCTGTATCAAGGTAGTACGTACACCAGTCTGGTGACTGTAATGGTCATAGGAGATGAGGATTTTAGTCCCTAACCTGTATCAAGGTAGTATGTACACCAGTCTGGTGACTGTAATGGTCACAGGAGATGAGGATTTTAGTCCCTATCCTGTATCAAGGTAGTACGTACACCAGTCTGGTGACTGTAATAGTCACAAGAGATGAGGATATTAGTCCCTAACCTGTATCAAGGTAGTACGTACACCAGTCTGGTGACTGTAATGGTCACAGGAGATGAGGATTTTAGTCCCTAAGTCCTAACCTGGATCAAGCTAGTAAGTACAACAGTCTGGTGACTGTAATGGTCACAGAAAAGCTTGGACTCCGATCTGGATCACCCTGCCTATATCCTCCTAGATTAGTCCTGAGAAGGACTGTTGTGGTCAGCTCAGCAGCAGTTTGCAGCCCTGCTCCAGATCTACCTATGAGGGCCGCAAATCTGTCCCTAATCAGCAGCAGATACTCTCCCTACACTCACTGTCTGGATGCCTGTGTGCAGAGCACAGCGCGGCCGGGTCTTATAAAGGCTCGGTCACGCTGTGCAGGCCGGCCAATCACTGCAATGCCACAACTAACAGGGCTGTGGCATTGCAGTGGTCTGCCAGCCAATCCCTGCACGTGGGCTGGCTCTCAAAAGAGCGCCGACATGCAGAGATGACGACCACGAGCACAGCACGAGTATCGCGAGATTACTCGGTGCTCACCGAGTAGCCCGAGTACAGTGATACTCGTGCGAGTACCGAGTAGTGGCGAGCATGCTCGCTCATCACTAATACTTACTCATTAGTGATTATAATTAGCAAGGGCTATATTCTTTAGTGCCCAGGATGTTTTGTTTTACAGGCTCCAGGATCCACCCTCTCTCTGTCTGTGTGCTCTGCTTGTGCAGGCTTTACCCTCCCCCCTCTCTATCACTCACAGAATGCAAATCATTAGTCCTGCCTTCAGCTCCACATCACAGCAGCACAGATAGAGAGGGTGGATCATTCAGGCTGTAAAACAACACGCCCTAAGGGCTAAAGAATATAGCCCCTACTAATTATAATCACTAATGAGTGAGTATAAAATCGTTTTTATGAACTTTCACAGGATGCTTTTAGGAGACAAAAGGAGTGTGAAATTAGTGATAATATGCTGCAGGGACATGTTTTGATAGCTTAGAAGGCGTTTTGGAGGTGACAGGATCATTTAAACCTTCTCCTGGCTGATCTTTCCTGCTGGTGAATTTTTTTGTGGATTCCACTTTATTTACAGCTATACTCCTGATGGATTTCTGCCAGTCAGATAGAGATCAGTTATGTATCTTTGCTGTTTCTACTGTCTATCCTACTTCTTCCTGCTTTCTCTAAGGAGGTAGAAGGCCATTCTTTCAAGAAGTAGTACGTCATTTTTTAAGTTTGTGTTCATGGTTTATGTTCTCACTCAGGTATCCTTTCCATTTTCATCTGTCTTCCTGATTAAGTGTTATAGAGCTCTCTCCTTCCCCCAGTTCCTAAGGATATGCAAAGTACACTTGACAGCCAATTAGTAAGCCAGGAGTTTTTATCTCTTAGTTCTGTGATTAATTTTTACAGTTAATACAATATTGGGATCCATTTAATCCCCACATTTTCATACATGAGTGTAGACAAGTCTGAGATCCCATTTTTTACCCTATCAGGGTTTTCTTTGTAAAGCTCTGAAGGATGGAATTCAGACTAGTCCAAAGTAGCAGATTATGATATTGGATTAAAAAAAAACATTAAAAAAGTGAGTAACTCCATCAAGGTACCGTCACACAGGGCGATCTCCCCGGCGATGTTGCCGGCGATGCGCGGGAGCGCGCATCCCTGGCAACATCGCCGGAGAGATGTCACACGGAGCAACTTCCCGGCGATATCGCCGGCTAGTTGCCGCGGCTATCGCTTGCTGGGTTGCCCAGCAACCCAGCGAGCGGTAACCCGCATTGTTGTAGATAGGCGGAATCGCCCGCAACATTGCAGGTTGCCGCGTTACACAGGGCGATCAGCCATGATCGCCTCATCAACATCACCAGGTTTCCCAACAATGTTGGGAAACCTGGCGATGTTGCTCAGGCGATTTTTCTCCTGATTATCGCCCTGTCACACGAGGCAACTCTCCGGCGATGTCGCCGCAACTTGGCCACGCCCCTCAGTTGCCGGCAACATCACCGGCGATATCTCCCCATGTGATGGTACCTTCAGGGACACATTTGACACTTATGTGGCGCCCCACTGGTCGGGACGCCACATAGCATACTGGAACCGTAGGTGGCATTACAAATCAATTTTATTTTTGTTTTTACCACTTTCCCCGACTTTTTAAGCGACCACCAGGGCCACAGGACCTGGCAGAGGCCCCAGTGACATCCATCGTGAATTAACGCCCGGGACTGGGTACTCCATGGCCCTGGGGGGGGTCAGCTTGCTGGCATCATGAACAGGATACTGTGCCCATTACCGACAGTTACTGTGCACCCTAAACTGTGTTAAAAAGACTTTATTTGCAGGACTTGAAAATTACGAGGTCAGAGACTTAACGCCGTTTGCAGGCCTGGGGGCGTGCCTCGGCCCCTCATAGCGGGAGGGTCCTGCAAGAGGTGCAAGAATACAGACCCACCCGAGATACCCAGGAAAAAGCATGGGGGTGGGCCTGAGACTGAACCACCCCTGCCAGAAGCTATAAGCTGGTGGCAGGAAGGGCGAGGGTAGAGAAAGATGAAGGAGTAGATGAAGCACAGGTGTGGTCAACGGGTCAGTGACAATGGCATCGAGAAACCAGCAAAACCCAGCTCGCAAGGTGGAGGAAGCAGGCAGCCCTGCAGGTGTTGAAGAGGGTGCCGTTTCACTCCTGACCAGGGATGCGGATGCCAAATTTTGGGAGGCCGCCCTGAGAGACCTCCGCACCCAGCTAAATGAGACATTGGACTGGGTCTTCAGGCGCTAGTGCGCCGATACACACTATGCCTTGACCCAGTGTGCTGTGCAGAGGGAGCCCGGTGACCCAGAGCTCACAGAGATTTTAGTCCTGGAACTGAGGGCAAGATACCAGTCCCAGGGTGGGCCTGAGGTTGCCAGAGATGACCAGCAGCCAGATCTGCAGCCCGCCCTTGCAGGGGGAGTGATGCCCAGAGCCAAGCCCGAGGACCCAGAGGAGCCTGCCGAGCCCAAGGAGGACTTCCTGGAGGTTACCGCAGAGGTGCCTGACGTGGTGGTAGAGGCTGAGAAAAAGGAGCCAACCAGCCATCCGGACCCCGTGGAGGAGGACGAGCCCGAGGGAGATGACACCGACCTCTCGCAGGAAATCGGGGCATCCGGGCAGGACCATGTTCCAGCTCCGGCCCCGGAGTACGATGACTATGCTTACCAGCGCTTCCAGGCGGAGAGACAATGCTGCCGAGTGCGCTGGTGGGCACATGAGCAGGAGAACCTCCTGGCTAAGAAGAGAGCCGGGGAACGTCCCACAAGAGTGTCCCCAGAGGTGCGAAAATCAGGTACTGTGGTGGTCTTCAACCTTGACAACGGGTGGTGGTTCATCCGCGAGCATGGGCCTGGGGAGGAAGTGTTTGTGAGTCGGAGGGACGTAGAGTCCTACTTCCTAAAAGGACACCTGGATCAGGACTTATACTGCCATGTTAAGGTGACCTATGAGAGACACCTGGGACTAAAAGGGTGGTATGCTTTGAAGGTATACCAAGCTGCAGATGAAAACTAGAATAAGAGTATTCTCATGTAAATAGTTGTTGTTGCTGTAATGAATAAATAATGCCGATGGACAATCTGTGAACTTTATCCCAGTTGAGCCTCTGGACATTAACCTGTCAAGCCATTGGATTCTGTGAGAGTGTGCAATTTAATCAGCCAGTGGTCAAAAGTACACTGCTGAAAGTGAGGGACAATAACCACTGGGACTGTACCTGAAACTCGGCCCTGTTTTCGGCCGGTATTGTGTTTTTGATTATTTACACCTGTTAGTCCCGTTGACAATGAAACGTTTAAGTAAAAGTACCTACCGTAAGGGAAGAAAAGCGCTGCATATGGTTATTGTTATGTAGTAATAAAAATGTAAATTTAACTGTGTACGGGTCAGGTCACTCACGGATTAGTGAACTTAACCAAGGGGGAATGTGGCCCCCCACTGGTCGGCCACGTAGGGGTACTGCAACCCGATAAGAGTGTGTGGTATCCTTGTGACTAGGGAGCTGGGATGTCACATAACTGACCCTCACAACACCCATTCACACATACCCTAGTGTAGTGGACCGTGGGTGAACCTGCTGTGGGAAGACTCAGTCCTGTAGTAGTAGCTTAGGAGGGTAGAAAAGTGTGTGGGTGGGAGGAGCATGAGGTCAGAACAAGACAGTCTGAGGAAGAGCTCCGTTGGGGAGTGAGGATTGAAGCACCGCGGAGGGAGATCTTAGGGGCACCAGGCATCACTTTTATTTTTATCTTTACTACTTTCCCTGACTTTTTAAGCAACCACCAGGGCCATGGGACCGGGAACAGGCCCCAGTGATATCCCCCGTGAATCGACGCCCGGGACCGGGATAAGGAAAAGGCGCTCTGATATGGTCGGAACTGGCCTGAGTATGTTTTCACAACATTGCTGTTTAAAGGAAAACTGTCAGGTCAAAAATCCATATGTAACTGCTATCATTTTCTAATTCCTCATTCTAAACTCTCTCTATTGATGTATTTCTTTTATTTATATTCCCCTTCTATCTTCTGTAAACTTCAAATAAAGAGATTCATTCCGTCACTCACAGTGAATGATCCACTTAGTTCTCTGCTGTCCACTCCCCATAAGATGAATATGCATGTTACATATTCACATTATTACACAGGAGATCACTTGGGGGGTGGCTGTATCCTCCTCTCTGCTCTCTGTGTCTGCAGCCAAAAAAGAGGTGAAATACAACACAGAGACTGCCACAGCAGGATACCTACTTACAGAAACAGATGGAGTCTAGATAAGTCAGATCCTCATCAGAACAGAAGCTCCTATGGAAACTGAAACTACACTGAACTGAGAGCAAAGGGAGGGAGCAAAGGGAGGAGGAAGGAGAGAGCTGCTGAGAGGGGGTGCATAATTACATGACAGTTTATACAGCAGCTAGACTATTCCTGTTTGCTTATAATGGAGAGGACTAATCCAGGAGCTCACTGCGGGGTCTGACAAAGCTGATAACATGGAAACTACAAACAGTACAATAATGATTTTACATGTTTTAGAAAGTCTGTCCAGGCACTGTTCAAGGGTAATATTAGTATCATACTGAAAAATGATCTGAAAGTGTGAAAGTGTCCCTTTAAATGTTGTATTTTATTATCTCATGTTTAACAGGAAGTCTATACATGTGATAACACATTGCAGTATCCTACTGGACCTTCTGGCATAGAGAAAACACTGTAATATTTTCTTCCAAAGTCTGAAAGCAATTTGTTTCCACTTGAATCTACAAGTTTAATGGCTGAGAAGTCTATAAACAGGATTATCTTCGAAATCAGCAGTAAAACTTAATTGCAGCTATTGGCAATTAGATTAATAATTTAAGAAATGAGAATTTTCCATGACTACAAATAAAGTCATATAAATATAATTGTTAAGGTTTTTGCTAAGTTTGGTTAACCCTTTCTATAAACCAATGACTAGCCTTAAATAGTGTAAGGTTCTAGATTTAAAAGCTATTGGATTGTATATCTGGGTGATTGCTTGACCCAGCAGTAAACATAGAGTTAAGTGTAGGTTAGCACTGTAGTAGTACACACTGGGTTAACTGCACCTAGGTCTGTGTGAATGCTGATGGCTCATTGCTTCCCAGGTGGGTGTGGCTGGCAGGGATATTAGGCTGCCCAGGACTGAGAGAAAGAGATCAGATCAGGATGATTGTTTGAGATCCCTTTGGGACGTGGAGGGAGGCATGCCCTCTCCATGCGGGAGGCACCTGTGCCTCTGATGAGTGTGTGAGCCTGTGGCCAGACAGCGGGTTGAGATGGCTCCTGGAGTTGGGGGACACTGGCCGAATCTGGATGGTGCTTGCTCGGATGTGGGGATGCAGCCGTAGTCCCGGAGACCTACCTTGCATGGAGGTTTGGAGGCGGCTGGTGACCTGGAAACACATGGTGAGGAGTCTTGGGGAAGCCTGGTTTACCCGGTAGCTCAGGTTTGCTGTACCCTGGTCTGAGTCCATGGATATTTTATGATGGACTGTGCATGCATGTGTATGGGCCTGAGTAGGCTGCAGTCCATGGATGTGGTATGATGGACTGGATGTACACATGTATGGGCCTGGTACTAGGTGGAATTCCATGTAGCTTATAATAAACAATATGCATGGGTAAGACTAGGTATGTCTCAAAGGCCAGGCATCAGTAACCACCATTCGGACCAACTGTCAGGTCGTGATGGTCCTGTTGTTCCATATATGTGTATGGGACTGGATGTACTGGATGTGCCCCGGATACCGGGGGATCCCTTAAGGTCTCATATGTACTGGTCAAAAAGATTCCTGTTACTATGATGGGCCCTGGGTATAAATATCCCTGTAGAGGTATTGCGCTCTGTTAATGTGATAAATGTGTGGCACCCCAGGGTCTAAGTGCCACTGTGTCATCACTGCCCCTGGGTGGTGGTGTCACGCTGAGAGTAACAAAAAGGATCTTCTCATCAGGCAACCCACCAACACATTCACAGCGCCTTCTGCCTCCAGGCCAGAAGGGGGAGACCAAACCCAGGTTCAGGGTGAGCTCTCCTATAAACTCTGGTCTGCGGTGGAGCCAGTCACTGCAGTTCATAGGAGGACTGTGAAGAGGACCTGGGAGCAGTGCTAAGCTCGGCCCAGGGTTTCAGGCCTAAGGCTAGGGTCTGAGGAGAGTCGCAGGAACTCACCTGGGAGGCTGAGTGATCCCATACTCACCCCAGAGGAAAGCCCAGAGAACGGACACCATTAGGGATGGGCGAATCTACTCGCTAGGACTCGTTACTCGGCGAGTAGTAAGGGACTCGCAGGACTCGGTACTCTGCGAGTTTCCCAGTGATTACTCGCACGAGTCCAATGCAAATCAATATCAATCCTAGTTTTGTCAGAAACGCTGACAAAACTAGGATTGCCATTGTTTGCATTAGACTCGGCTACTGTGCCAATGATAGCAGGGAAACTCGCAAATAACTGCTGTTACATTGCGAGCCGAGTCCAGCTGTCTTCTCTGTGCAGCTCCAGGGTCCTAGAGCCCGCTTGCTCACAGAGATGATGTAGCAGAGCTGAGATTGTTCTCAGTCTGCTCATTCCCTGTGCATAGACATCTAACTATGCACAGGGGATGTAGCAGAGAGGACATCGCGTTTTGGACTACGTCGGACGGAAGAGGATTTTTTTAATTAAAGATGGAGTCCCTAATGGCTTTTTTTTTTTATTTCAAATAAAATTTTTTCTCTGTGTTGTGTTTTTTTAACCCTTTATTGGAGATTCTTAGTGGCTGGGTCAAACGTGGCCTGACATTAAGAATCTCGGGCTTAATACCAGCTTGTATAACAAAGCTGGTATTAACCCCTTTATTACCCAGCGTGCTACCGCCACCAGGGCCGCTGGAAGAGCGGGGTTCAGCGCCAGAGGATGGCGCTTCAATGAACACGCCATCTTCTGGGGCGGCTGCGGGCTGCAATTTGCAGTGGGGGTTGCCCAGAAAGCTTGGGCATCCCTGCGCTGCGGATTCCAGCCCCTAGCTGCTTAGCTGTACCTGGCTAGACATAGAAATTGCGCGGAGCCCCACGCATTTTTTTTTTATTATTTCATGAATTTCAGAGTCAGAGTCTCAGAGTCAGAGTCTCAGAGTCAGAGTCAGAATCTCAGAATTTCATGAAATAATTTAAAAAAAATGCGTGGGGCTCCGCGCAATTTCTATGTCTAGTCGGGTACAGCTAAGCAGCTGGGGGCTGGAATCCGCAGCGCAGGGATGCCCAAGCTTTCTGGGCACCCCCCGCTGCAAATTGCAGCCCGCAGCCGCCCCAGAAGATGGCATTGTTCACACTCAATTTGCGTTTTTCCATGCAATTTCCCAGCATGTTAAAAACGCATGCGTTTTTGTAAAGTGGTTTTTTGTTCATTTTTGGCCATTGTGGAACCCTGGGTGCGTTTTTAAAAAAGCGTGCGTTAACGCATGGGTACCTAATAGTGGTTGCGTTAACGCATGCGTTTTTGTGATTTGGGGCCAAAATGATTTCTTCCCACAAGTCTTCACTTAATAATCATGTTTAGCCACACCCCTCACACTACATAAATCCAGCTGGTCACTTGGGGGGTTAGAGCACCTTCCTTAAGGAACACTTTGCTTCTGTTGAGTCAAGCCATGGATTTGCTCTACCTGGAAATGGATGTGTTGCTGCTGCGGATGCGCTACGTTGCTGCGCGGCGACGTCACCTTCGTCAGGCTCGCCGGCCCCGTTTGTGGGTGCATGAAGTAAATCTTCTGCGGGATCAACATGGAGCATACCATGTCTTATTTCCCCAACTCCGGCGCTTCCCACACAAGTTCAAGCGGTATCTCCGCATGACAATTGCCCAGTTCGACCATCTGCTGGAACTTGTGGGCCCTGACATCACCCGCCAAGACACCCATTGGCGGCCAGCCATATCCCCAGAGGAAAGACTGGTAGTCACACTCAGGTAATTTTTGTGGACCCTTATGTCTCATGTATGTTTGGATGTGTCCTGAATGGCCATTTGCCCATGTGCTACCAAGTAGTCCGCCCTTACACACATACATGTGCTGTTGTGATTGCTTGTGCCCTAAGGGTATGTGCACATTGGAAGGTTCTGCATCATTGCAGACCGTCCAAAAACCTGAGTAGATAAGAGCATTGTCCCTCGTTTTCAAAGCGAGTTTCTAGGCTACAGGTTTTTGGCCACTTGTAGGCTAGACACGCTGGAAAAACGAAGTCACATGCTATATTCTTGTCAACCGTTTGTAAACCGGTTAAGAAAGTGGAAAGGAGAAATGAAATCAAAAGGTCTAAGGGCCCTTTCACATCAGCGTTTTTTTTTAAATCGCGGCAGATGCGGTGAAAAAACCGCATCTGCCGCGATTACCGCATACCGGCTGCACTTGTGGCGCGGTTGCGGCTTTTGCCATGCAAAGTATAGGCGGACTTGCGGCAGGTGCGGCAAGTGCGGTTTTGCACTTGAGCAAGCTCCGATTTTTGCACCGATAAAAAAATCGGGCAGATTCGGATCGGACCAAATCGGATGGCATTTAGTGCACATCCGATTCGGTCCGATGCCCATAGGGCTGCATGGGGTCCGAAAATCGGTCCGATGCTGTCCGATTTTTATCGGACAGCATCGGAACTGATAAAATCGTTATGTGAAAGCAGCCTAACAGGTTGACTCCAGGTAACTTGCTGGTTGCAGTGAAATCATGGAGAAATCTTCCATTTGTACACCGCAAAAAGATACAACCAGTTCTCCATGATTTCCCTGCAACCAGCAAGTTACCTGGCGTCAACCTGTTACCTGTAGCTGCGTGTAAAGGGGCCATTAAGTATTTAGGAGACTTGCCCAGTATTTCTCTCTGTGGCATGTGTTCCTGAAAATATGTCTGGCCATCCTCCTTGGCATATGTTGCCGTTTGCAAATCTTGCCGGCATTTGTTTTTTGACATTTTTCTGTTGTGATGTTACAAGGAACGTCCCCGACTAAGGTTTGTTTTTGTTCTCTCTACTTTATTTTTGGCTACGGGAGAATCATACATCTCCCTCCATTTTCAGTTCCGGATGGGAGTGTCGACCATCAGCGGGGTTGTGAGGCAAACCTGCGATGTGCTGTGGCAGAAACTTCAGCCACTTGTGATGCCATCCCCCACCTGTGCGATGTGGCAAGAGTCTGCGGCGGAATTTCGAAGGGTTGCAAACTTTCCGAACTGTGTGGGTGCCCTCGATAGCAAGCATATTGCCATAAAAAAGCCTGCCAACAGTGCGTCCCTCTACTATAATTACAAGCACTTCCATTCAATTGTTCTTATGGCGATTGCTGACTCACATAGCCGCTTCATTGCGGTTGATATTGGGGCGTATGGCAGATTTCATGATTCAAGCATCTTTCAGGACAGTCCCATGGGGCGGGCACTGTATCGTGGGTCTTTTAATATACCACCACCATGGCCATTGCCTGGAACATCTTCTCCCCTAGTCCCTCATGTGCTGGTAGCGGATGCAGCGTTCCAACTGCACAGAAATGTAATGAAGCCGTATGCCAGACGCACACTCACACCTGCTCGGCAGACATACAACATGCGTTTAAGCCGTGCCAGGCAGTATGTAGAGTGTGCGTTTGGCATATTGGCAACAAGATGGCGTGTCTTATTAACCACTATTCTGCTGAAACCCAGCAATGTGGACCGTGTTGTGAAAGCAACAGTATGCCTCCACAATTATCTGGCCACTCCAGAGGCCACCGATGTTGATCCTGCCGACTGGTTATCCACTTTGGTGCCCCTAGAAGCCCACAATGTACGAGCCCCACTTGTGGCCACTGAAGTCCGTGACAAATATTGTAATTATTTTGCCCATCATTATCCATGTTTATTTTCTGTCTACCTAGCCTTACTGAGCTGTTTTTTTTCCATTATGTTTGCGCTACTTCATTACACAGTGTGTGTTATGTTTGTGTTCTGAGTAAAGTCGTATGTGCTTGGGAAGGTCAGACGTGTCTCTTTTCCTTTCAGAATGTGATGGTTAAAAACTGGAGGTGACAACCCCTGCCCTCCAAGGAGCATCACAGAGGCCTTGCTCACACACCAGCCCTCTCCTTATTAATGTGGTGTGACCTAAATCATTAGAGCGCAGGTGTGTGGGCAACGCCTCTGTGAAAGAAAATAATGGACAGCCAAAACCACAACTGTTTTCCAAACAATTTACTCCACAAAAAAAGGGAAATGTGTGTGTAACAATGAAACAACAAAATCAACAACAACCCGTTGTAAAAACCACATCCCGCACACATTCCTGTAATCATGGCTTCCCTTCATCATCTCCGACGATCGTGACATCCAGGGAGATGGGTACACAATAACGAGTTATGGTGTGGTGTAAATCTGCCATTAAGGCATACCGATCACGGGCACCTAATTGGTCCAGATCCGGGAGATATGTTCTGATGAAATTGAGCCAGGGATTCTCATCCCGCTGTGGTTGTTGGTTAGCTATAGCAGCCAGCCTGTGCTCAAGCATTTCCCTCTGGAGAGCCAAGCCTTCCTGGACCCGCTCCAACCCATTAAGGATAATGGTTTCGGCCTCATCCCGGCCAGCCCGCCTCCTTGGCCGGGTAACTCGTGGTGCCGATGTGGCAGTGGCAGGTTCAGCAGGGGGCACATTGGTCTCAGGTGGTGGGTGGTTTGCAGGTCTTACTGTCGCCTCTGTGCCTTCGACCACATCCGGGGTTGCCTCAACCTCCTCCTCTTCGGCGCTGGTGTTGCCCAGGTCCACCACAGTTGTGTTGCTGTGTGTCCTGTTTGGAACAATTATCAACATGAGTACTGACCTCTCAAACGTTAGGGAACACATTTCAACCCTGGCAGACACTTACTCTCGCCCCTCATAGGCCTTTGCCAGGTAGCGCAGCTGGCTAGCATATTTGTAGCGGACGGGTGGCTTCTCGGCATCCCCCCGCATGTACTTGGCCATGTCACGCACATCCCGCCTGATGCGGTCTTTCATGGAACGCCACCTCACATGGATCTTGTCTTCTACAGTCAAAAGGTTTCATTACAAACACCGTCAAAATAAAGGTCACAACTACAACAACATCACCAGATACTTGTGTGTCGGCCTAACATCATCAATGACTCTTACCAGTGGCTCCCCGGAGGCTGGGAGACATATCATCAAGATCGGGGTACATGTGATAGTAAATTCTCCCCCACAAATCCTTCTGCACCGCTGTGTTGCTGTGGTGGTGATGTGCCAGGTCCCAGATTGGTACGAAGTCCTCAATAATTCGGATTAAGGCATCATTGTCAATTACGATTTTATCCAATGGGGCTGGACTTGCCCGACGCCTGTCCCCCTATTCAAGAGCAAAAATTACAACATCAAATATAAATCCTAAACCATTCTGTGGATGTTTGGAACCTCAAGAAGGATACATTTACAGGACAAATTGTTGTCAGATTGGCTAAAGACACATGCTGGCATGAAGCATCAAACATTAAGCACCAATGTAGCAGCCAAGCCTAGTTATTTGTGGTAATGGAGCAACAAATTTACTCACCCCTGATGTGGCAGCAGTGGCCTTGGGAGCTGAGTCCTTTGGTGCTTTTCGCTTAGTGGTGTGTGGCTGCTTGCCCTGTGTTTAGTATGAACAAATACAACTTTAGAGGTTAACATCACACAAGGAGTGCTACACATGTCAACTAAATCACAGCAAATAGCATTGGGTCCTCAACATGCTGCAATGTTGGTACACATAATTCCTATATTGTCCAACACAGGATTGCAGCCCACCACCAGCTTAGAAAAACAACCAGGTTGGCAACCCAGAGTGAGAGACACCATTGCCAGGATACATTTATGTGTCCAGTTAGTAATAAATAACCCTTGATTGGAGGGTGGCCACAAATGTGAACTAAGAAAATGGTCCTTACCTTAGACCGCCCTTGTGAAGGGACCCTCTTCTTGGATTTTTTCCCTTTTGAGGGCTTGGCTCTGGAGCGATGTCTCCTTTTTTTGCGCTGAAAGGTGAAAGTGATGAATCATTAGTCAAGATTGGGACCCAACCAGACTACACACACATGTGGTAGTGGTCAGACATGTTGCCACGCCGTACCAATGTGCCAACACTACACCATCACTGACCTCGCCCATGGCCAAAATCGAAGTTAAAAACTACTTACATGATGGGAGGTGGACTGACTGGATGATTTTGAACCAGAATCCGAGTCCTGTGAAGGTAACATATGGTATAAATATGGGCCCAACAGGCATCCTCTCATATGGATGTGTGGATTTAAAAAAAAAAAAAAAACTGCTGTAATGGAGTGTGTCTAGAGTTTAAGGTTGTCTGGCCAAACTTGGTTCACCCTAAACCAAAACCCTTACAACATGCACAACCATGAAACATGTTACAGGCACATGTTGTGAGGACCAAAGATCCTTCAGTTAGTGGAACAAGATATTACATACAGCTACCAAAGTGACATGCATGCACAGCATGGCCAATGCATAGGGCATGTGGTGCGAAGTGTGGATGTATCCGATTTGTACTGTGACCAGTGTGACAAACAGGAGACATGAACAAATAGGCATAGGGCAACATCTGCACCCAGCCCTGGGGTGCTATCATGCCCTCCAGTCCTGTGTGCATGGCAGCCAGCTGCAGCTGGGGACACGTCCCGACCACGCAACCTGCGGTCCAGACGTGTCATCAGTGGCAAAGGCTGCCACTGCACACTGAACCTGATGACATGCTAGCCCCCCAGGCCTGGGTGCACAACTGCTCTGTGGCTGTGAGGGTCATCCCCAACATAACCATTAAGTAAAACACGCCGCAGTGTTAAGCGGCACTTAACAAGGATTAGTGGATCCTGATCCGGGGACACATCCGGTAGTTATTTGCAAACCAGGAGATGACATTTACACATGAGCCCTTTAAGAAGCTCAACCCATCATAGGAATGTGGGCAACAATGTGGATTTCCTAACATATTGCCGCTACAAGATAATTACAAACTTGCATTGTGCGAACATGATTCCAACATTGCCACACATGAAAACCGGTGCAATAGGCAACACATCACAAAACATTAGTAGTGAGTGCAAAGGGTGGCACACTGCCTGCTGCAGGTTGGTGTCTAATGGACACATTCCATTTGTGGCATGTGACTACGACCTGCAGCAGGGAGGGAGCCCCGTGAGGCGACAAACCCGAACAGCAGTAGCAAAACTCAGGATGTATGAAGCGGACACACACCAATATTAACACACCAAAAATATGTGATGATAGCCAACATAATAGTGGTACTTACTGAGGAGTCAGATGACGTGTCCTCGGGCTCCGTGTAACCCTCACTGCGTTCGTCCGAATCGCTCATCTGTGTAGAGAACATATGCAGGACACATGACATGTGTGTTCCATGATGACAGCACACATGCACGGTAACAACATGGCAGACACATGTATTTACCTTGGTGAACAACAGCACAGCACACAAGTGGCACAGGAAAGTCAGTAGGCTGGCCACATTTCCTGGTGTCAACCCACCCCCTTTTAATTGGCTGCAGGGGGTCACATGACAGGTCCAGATTTCATTTTTGATGGCCATGGGCACTAAGGACAAAAACGCATGCGTTAACGCATGTGTCTGTAATGTCATTGCGTTAACGCATGCGTTTGCCATAGGGCCCCATGTTACAGAAACGCATTGCGTTTTTTTCCAGCAGACAAAAACGCTGCATGCAGCGTTTTTTGGAATTGAGGAAATAAACGCAAATGAAGCTGAAAAACGCAGCTACACTCAAATGTACCCTGCGTTAACGCACCTGCGTTTTTTTTAACAGCCCAAAAACGCAGAGATGGTCAAAAAAACGCATGTGTGTGAACATAGCCAATGGCGCGTTCATTGAAGCGCCATCCTCTAGCGCTGAACCCCGCTCTTCCAGCGGCCCTGGTAGCGGTGGCACGCTGGGTAATAAAGAGGTTAGGGCCAGCTTTGTATTATCAGCTGGCCCTAAGCCCGAAATTTATGGCGGTCACGCCAATATTAGACATGACCGCCATGAATTTCTATTAAATTGTTTTAAAAAAAACACAACACAAAGAAAATTTTTTATTAGAAATAAAAAAAAAAGCCATTAGGGACTCCATCTTTAATTAAAAAAATCCTCTTCCGTCCGACGCAGTCCAAAACGTGATGTCCTCTCTGCTACATCCCCTGTGCATATATATAGATGTCTATGCACAGGGAATGAGCAGACTGAGAACAATCTCAGCTCTGCTACATCATCTCTGTGCACAGACATTCATGTCTGTACACAGGGAATGAGCAGACTGAGAACAATCTCAGCACTGCTACATCAGGCAGCAGGCGGGCTCTAGGACCCTGGAGCTGGCAGCCAGCACAGAGGAGAAAGCAGGACTCTTATCTGTGCGAGTTTCCCAGCGATTACAGTTGCAAAGTAAACGAGTCCAATGCAAATAAATGACAAAACTAGGATTGCTTCAGGCTGAAGCTTCCGAGACACATCTGCGATTTGTAAATCTCACACTACTCGCTATTACTCGCTTCCCCATTCATTAACATTGGACTCGCTAGACTCGCAACGAGTAGCGAGTCCTGGGCTCGGACTCGCTAGAGTCAAGCGATTCCGAGTAATTTAGGATTCGCCCATCACTAGACACCATGTCCAAAACTGTGCAGGGTCTTACGTCCCTGCAGTTAACACCGGAAGGTGGGGAATTCCAGGTTTCCCAGCCTCACTGTGCCTGGAGACACAGCAATGGAAAGAGTTCAGGAACATACACCCGTGGCCAGGGTTAGAAAGGACTCGAGTTGCCTGTCATAACGGCACCTCACTGGAAGAAACAGGGTCAGCAGCTTAACTGAGGGAGCCAACACAAAGAGCACAGAAAGGGAGCCAAAGACCGGGCTGGGTGAGAAAGACCCCAAGGACTCCGCGGACAACTGCTCCTAACCGGTATCATCATCTTCAGTAAAAGACTGCTTGAACAACAAAACCATGAGTCTGCCTAGTGCTTGTGCCCGTCATTCTGCACCCTACACTCTAAACTACCATCACTGCCTCAGGGACTGCTCTGCCAGTGGAAAACCACTCCATCCCAGCTCCATCACCCCAGAGGTTCTGCAACAGCGGTGGCCCACTATAGCCACACACCATGGGTGGCGTCACGAAACTCTCCCTTTCTATAATCCCTTTCCCTTACCAAGCCAGAAACTCCCCTTTATAAGCTGATCCTAGGGTCACAGAAGCCCGGGCATCTGCCCCTGTGACTCCCCAGAGATATTATTGCCCGGTTCCGAGCACCCCACGGCCCTGGGGCCCCTCAAATGTAAATACTGCTATATATGTTGTTCAAATGTAAATACTGTCTTGTAGGTTGTACAGAGTGTAGATATGGCTAGATGGCCGGGACCGCCAAAGGAGCTACGCTTAGTGCTCCTGATAGTCGATGGAGCTGTTGGTAGTGCTGTGATTATGTATTGTGCTGAACTGTGATTAATGTTCGTGTGATATGTGAATCATGTATTAGGCTGTGGTCACAGTACCATTTTTCACATGCATTTTTGGAGACCTGCGTTTTCAAAAACGCATGTAAAAAACGCACCCATAGGCCCCCATGTTAAAAAACGCATGCCCTAATAGCCAAAAAGCATGTGTGACTGTCCCAATGCGTTTTTGGAGCATATACGCAGAAAACGCACGTTTCCGGAAACGCATGCGTTTTTTTTTAACATGGGCTCCTATGGGAAACGCATGCGTTTTTGAATGGCACTAAAAGGTACTAAGTGTACATGCGTTTTTGCATGCGTTTTCCATAGGAACCCATGTTATAAAAACGCATGCGTTTTCTACAAAAACGCATGCGTTTTTCAAAACGCTCAAAAAAATACTACAAGCACTATTTTTAGGTGCAGATTCAAAAACGCACCCAAAAACGCAGGGAGCCATCACACACCTTACAAAACTCATGCTGACATGAAAAAAAGCATGAGTTTTGTTAAATCACTTAAAAAAACGCATGGCAACTGTGACCACAGCCTAACTTTGGAAAAAAAACACTGTTGTTGGTATCATTCCGTTACCAAGCGAGTCCCCTAGGCGTGCGCTGCCTCAGTATTGATATTTTTTTTAAGTAAAATAACAGAGAATATTAAAAAAAAATGCATGTCAGATGCTCAGACTTGTTGTTAAATATCTTTGTCCTCAGTGAATCTGAATATACATCTTATATATAAAACCCGAAGGCCACTTCCGGAAAAGGCGACGCCCACTTCCGTGATGGTCTTCGCCCAGGGCTGGTGACGTCATCCAGTGCACTGTAGCCGCACGCAGCCCGGCTACAGGCAGCGGCACAGGAACGTTCCGATCTCGGAAGTTCCGTGTGCCCTCCAGCCACTTCCCTCCACCCTCCAGACACTAGCGCACATACTGGGGGGGGCAGGGGGGCCCATTGCCCGCCACCTCGGGGGGCCACACACACCATGGAGGTACCCGTGCTCCCTGCCGCGCGCCTAGAGAGGAGGGAGGGCGGGACTTCCTCTCCTGCAGCTCTGTCGCCCCTCCTCTCCTCCTACAGTACACCTGATGCCCGGCCCGCGGTGAGTCTGCAGCCCCACACGCTGCTCTGCCCTCCAGCCTGTGTGCCCCCTCTGTCCTCCACCCTGTGTGCACCCTCTGTCCTCTGCCCCCTTCAGCCGTCCTCTGCCTCCTCCAGCCGTCCTCTGCCCCCTCCAGCTGTCCTCTGCCCCCTCCAGCCGTCCTCTGCCCCCTCCAGCCGTCCTCTGCCGACTCCAGCCTCCATCCGTCCTCTGACCCCTCCAGCCTCCACCCGTCCTCTGCCCCCTCCAGCCGTACTCTTCCCCCTCCAGCCTCCAGCCGTCCTCTGACCTCTCCAGCCTCCAGCCGTCCTCTGCCCTCTCCACCCTCCAGCCGTCCTCTGCCCCCTCCAGCCGTCTTCTGCCCCCTCCAGCCGTCCTCTGCCCCCTCCAGCCGTCCTCTGCCGACTCCAGCCTCCATCCGTCCTCTGACCCCTCCAGCCTCCAGCCGTCCTCTGACCTCTCCAGCTTCCAGCCGTCCTCTGCCCTCTCCACCCTCCATCCGTCCTCTGACTCCTCCAGCCTCCAGCCGTCCTCTGCCCCCTCCAGCCGTCCTCTGCCCCCTCCAGCCATCCTCTTCCCCCTCCAGCTGTCCTCTGACCTCTCCAGCCGTCCTCTGCCGACTCCAGCCTCCATCCGTCCTCTGACCCCTCCAGCCTCCATCCGTTCGCTACCTCCTCCCCAGCCTCCACCCCCGCCCTCCAGCTACTCCTTGCCCCTCCCACCTCCATCCTCCTCTGACCTACCTACCGTCCAGCCTCCAGCCGTCCTCTGCCCCTCCCTTCCCCAGCCTCCTCCCTCCAGCTGTCTTCCTCCAGCTGCCTGATCCAGCCGTCCTCTGCCCCTCCAGCCGTTTTCCTCTGCCCTCCCCTCTCCAGCCGCTCCTCTGCCCCACTCCAGCCCCCCACCTCCCTTGCCCCCACCCTCCCTCCAGCTGTCACTCTCCCCCTCAGCTGTCCCTGACCTCTCCAGCCGTCCTCTGCCCTCCCAGCCTGCAGCCGTCCTCTGCCTCACTCCTGCCTGCAGCCTCCTCTGCCCCTCTCCAGCCTGCAGCCATCCTCTGCCCCTCCAGACTCAGCCCTCCTCTGCCCTCTCCAGCCTCCAGCCCTCCTCTGCCCCCTCCAGCCGTCCCCTGCCCCCTCCAGCCGTCACCTGCCCCCCTTACAGCTTCCCTGACCCCTCCAGCCGTCCCTCCTGCCCCCTCCAGACCAGTCCTCTGCCCCCTCCAGCCTGCCCTCCTCTGCCCCCTCCAGCCCTCCTCTGCCCCTCCAGCCGTCCTCTGCCCCCTCCTCCAGCCTACAGCCCTCCTCTGCCCCCTCCAGCCTACAGCCCTCCTCTCCCCCTCCAGCCTACAGCCCTCCTCTGCCCCCACTCCAGCCCTCCTCTGCCCCCCCCAGCCTCCTCTGCCCCTCCAGCCTACAGCCCTCCTCTGCCCCCTCCAGCCTCAGCCTCCTTTGCCCCTCCAGCCTACAGCCCTCCTATGCCCCTCCAGCCTACAGCCCTCCTCTGCCCCCTCCAGCCCTCCTCTGCCCCTCCAGCCGTCCTCTGACCCCTCCAGCCGTCCTCTGCCTCTCCAGCCGTCCTCTTCCCCCTCCAGCTGTCCTCTGACCTCTCCAGCCGTCCTCTGCCCTCTCCAGCCTGCAGCCGTCCTCTGCCTTCTCCAGCCTGCAGCCGTCCTCTGCCCTCTCCAGCCTGCAGCCCTCCTCTGCCCTCTCCAGCCTGCAGCGCCTCTGCCCTCTCCAGCCTCCAGCCGTCCTCTGCCCTCTCCAGCCTCCAGCCGTCCTCTGCCGCCTCCAGCCCGTCCTCTGCCGCCTCCAGCCATCCTCCTGCCCCCTCCAGCTAGTCCCCTGCCACCTCCAGCCGTCCCCTGCCCCCTCCAGCCGTCCTCTTCCCCCTCCAGCTGTCCTCTGACCTCTCCAGAAGTCCTCTGCCCTCTCCAGCCTGCAGCCGTCCTCTGCCTTCTCCAGCCTGCAGCCGTCCTCTGCCCTCTCCAGCCTGCAGCCGTCCTCTGCCCTCTCCAGACTCCAGCCCTCCTCTGCCCTCTCCAGCCTCCAGCCCTCCTCCCCCTCCAGCCGTCCCCTGCCCCCTCCAGCCTACAGCCCTCCTCTGCCCCCTCCAGCCTACAGCCCTCCTCTGCCCCCTCCAGCCTACAGCCCTCCTCTGCCCCCTCCAGCCTACAGCCCTCCTCTGCCCCCTCCAGCCCTCCTCTGCCCCCTCCAGCCGTCCTCTGCCCCCTCCAGCCTACAGCCCTCCTCTGCCCCCTCCAGCCTACAGCCCTCCTTTGCCCCCTCCAGCCTACAGCCCTCCTCTGCCCCCTCCAGCCTACAGCCCTCCTCTGCCCCCTCCAGCCCTCCTCTGCCCCCTCCAGCCGTCCTCTGACCCCTCCAGCCGTCCTCTGACCCCTCCAGCCGTCCTCTGCCTTCTCCAGCCGTCCTCTGCCCTCTCCAGCCGTCCTCTGCCCTCTCCAGCCGTCCTCTGCCCTCTCCAGCCGTCCTCTGCCCTCTCCAGCCGTCCTCTGCCCTCTCCAGTCGTCCTCTGCCCTCTCCAGCCTTCCTCTGCCCTCTCCAGCCTCCAGCCGTCCTCTGCCCTCTCCAGCCTCCAGCCGTCTTCTGCCCTCTCCAGCCTCCAGCCGTCCTCTGCCCTCTCCAACCTCCAGCCGTGCTCTGCCCTCTCCAGCCTCCAGCCGTCCTCTGCCCTCTCCAGCCTGCAGCCGTCCTCTGCCCTCTCCAGCCTCCAGCCGTCCTCTGCCCTCTCCAGCCTCCAGCCGTCCTCTGCCGCCTCCAGCCGTCCTCTGCCGCCTCCAGCCATCCTCTGCCGCCTCCAGCCGTCCCCTGCCACCTCCAGCCATCCCCTGCCCCCTCTAGCCGTCCCCTGCCCCCTCCAGCCACCCCCTGCCCCCTCTCCAGCCGTCCCCTGCCCTCTCCAGCCGTCCCCTGCCCTCTCCAGCCGTCCCCTTCCTCCCCCAGCCGTCCGGGTGTGGCGACATGTTGACTCAGGATCCAGGCGCCGGAGAAGACGCAGGGTCGGTGGTAAGTATAGCGGAGTCTGTGTGTGTGTATGTGTGTGTATGTGCTGACCACTCTGCCCACGCCGCTGCGCTGACCACTCTGCCCACACCGCTGCGCTGACCACTCTGCCCACGCCGCTGCGCTGACCACTCTGCCCACGCCGCTGCGCTGACCACTCTGCCCACGCCGCTGCGCTGACCACTCTGCCCACGCCGCTGCACTGACTAATCTCACCGCGCGCAGTGCTAGCCAGTGAGCCACCATATACTCTGCTACCCACAGAGCCGCCTGTATACACACAATTAATTTCACCGCACTACCCTAACTATTAGTAAATAAACTATACATGGATTCTAGACTACCCGATTCTTTAGAATCGGGCTGCCATCTAGTTATTTTATAATCATATTTTACAACTACCCAAATCTTACAATTTGCCACTTAAATTCTCCATTTAAAGGACTGTAGAAGTTAAAATTGCTCAAGTGCTGTAATGAGGGCAGCTGTCTCTATCCAGTCCTAAATGTCTCTGAGGCACTTCTGTCATCTTCACTCTGCGCCAAGACGTCAATGGACAAGTAGAGTTCAGATATCACAATGCGCATGTGTTCTGACATTTGTAGCCTACTTAAAGGCAATTTGCCAGTAAAGGTACCGTCACACGCGGCAATATTGCTGGGCAATTTCACTGGCAATTTGCTGGTTGCAGTGAAATCATGGACACATTGTTCTATTTTGTTGCTGTGTACAAATGGAACAATGTGTCCATGATTTTACTGCAACCAGCAAATTGCCAGTGAAATTGCTTAGCAATATTGCCGCGTGTGACGGTACCTTATTTTTGCTACCTCATCTGAAAGAGTCTCTGAATCCAACAATATTTCACTTAGATTACTGGCTGTAGCAGTTCTGATACAATCAAAGCATTTAGATTTAGCAATACAACAGAGCTAGGAGAGCTGACCCCACCCTCAGGCTCTTAAAAGAGATTGTGCATTGACAATGAGGTGGCACTCAGAGAAGAGGGTGTGTTGGACAGGTATGTGCATAATAAAGTAGTCCAGTAATGATAATCACCACGTGATAAAGGCTTTGGTTTATGTAAACAATAGCACACAGCCTGTTAGAGAGGCATAGTTGATTTTTGTTCTTTAACCCCTACAGAATGCTGTACTCAGCTTACATAGCAAATACCTGCAGACAGATTTTCTTTAATGGTAGACGCATTGAAGTTGAATAAAGATTACAAAAGACAGAATTTGAAGCAAAACTAACTTACCTTGAATAGATACATTCACCTCTACTCAATTTTTATTACATCATGGTGTAGAAGGACTATGAATATGCATTATACTATATAGATGACTTTGGGGTGCAATATACTATATGGAGGACTTCAGGCATGCATTATTCTATATGGAGGACTATGGGGGTGCACTGTTCTATATGAAGGACGGTGGGGGTGCATTATTCTATATGGAGGAATTTAGGGGTGCAATATACTATATGTGTAGGACTATGGGGGGGGTGCATTATAATATATAGAGACAATTATACTATGTGGAACCCATTATAATATTTGGAGGGCTCTATGGGGGTATGATAATACTTGGAGGGCTATGACGGAGCCTTTATACTTTATGAAGGGCAATTTGAGGGTTTTGTTGGAGGCCATTATACAGTGTGAAGAGGTGTAGGGGAGATTATACTTTATATACATAACCTAAAATAAGAGCCTCTCAAATTACACAGGTAGCTGGAAAACCCAAATCATTTTACCCCAAAACAGTGATGATCTATTATCTGAACATCACAAAACCACACCAATTACGTAATATTATACAAAATATCACAAGATTTATTTTAGAAAATAGACAAGAAAGCAGTGGGTAGTAAAATACACAGATCAATTTGGAAAGTTTACACAAAAAATTACTTTTTGGTACAGTTGTTATAACCCTAAAAAGGAGAGAAGACAAGTCGTGCGGTAATCCAAACCGGAAACCTTAATCATAGATAGATTTTTGAAATATTGTTATGCAGGGCTCTAGACCCCAATTACGGGCCTGAACAATGATATCCAAATGTATCTATACTGCATAAACCATGCAAATGCTAAATGCCACAAAAGACACACACCATGAAAATATTAGAAAATCAGGCTGCAGCCACTATATGTAACCTAAGGTGATTCCCCTAGCCTACCCTATAGGTGGATAGATATCTGCATTTAAATGTAAAATGCACATGATTTACCTTGTGCCATGGTGCGGAAATCTAGGTAAGGTGACCAATGTGGAGCCGCACGACTAGCCCACCTCGACGATCGTTTCGTCACAGAATGACTTCGTCAGGAGTTCCTGTTTATTTGCCTTTAGCTATTTTCAGGAGTATGACTTATGGATTTTTTTTCTGCCAAATCCAACTTTGTTTCTAAGAGACTTTTAAGGTACTGTCGCACGCCGCCATACGGCTTCCATATCGCCGGCAATTTTACGTGAGCGAGCACGTTTTGGGCACTTTTTTTCAGATCGCCGTCAACCTGTCACACATAGAGATCTTGCCTGCGTTCTACGGCGATCCTGCGTTCCGGAAATCGCCTGCAGAAGACCGGAAGCAATCTTCCCTTCACACATCGCCGTGTCACACGCCACAATCGTAGCAGCGATGTCGCCATACTGTTTTGATAGGGGCATGCTAGAGTGTTTGTAACCGCGCCCCTATCACTGTGATTGGTAGACGTCACTGCGTTTCCATTGGTCAGCCTTGCGTGAATGCATGGGTCATGAAATACGGTGCCTCAGACACGGCCAGCCAATCGGATCGCAGTGTCACCCACCAATCGCTTCAGGTGCGACGTGAAAAACACAACATCCAAGCACGCCTGCTTGATTTCTTTCACAATCACTGTGTACGTCGCCCTCGCCCTATCACACCGCACCATGCGCTGAAATTGCCTGGTGGAAGAAGCCTGATTTCTCTGCAGTGCAGGGCAATCAGGCGACGCTCCACCGGCGATTTATCGACGTATAATCTCCCAGTCACACGCCACTACGCACAGGCGATGTGGTTTCCACATCGTCGAATTCGGGAATTGCCAACCAAATCTCCGGCGATATGACAGCATGTGACGGTACCTTTAGGCAAAGACCAAAGAATCTCTTAGATTTTGTATCCAAGGCCCATCAATGCCAAATCATCTGCAGACTCTAGCACCCAAAATACAAGTGAGCATCATAGCTGTGCCCTTATCTTAGTTTAATATTCAGAAACATGGCCGGTGTCAATTGTAACACTGACCAATGCGCTCGTTCACTTTGGTGGCCAATCTATTATGTAATTTATAAAGCACCTCCAAACTGGAAGTACATATCTGATTGTGTAAATGGGGCTTAAAAGGGCCATGAGCTTGGCACCGAAACAAAAATCCCCCCATTCAGATAATATTTCACATGTTAATATCACTTAATAGTAACTAGTAATGTCCTGTATTAAAATCTCATCTGACAATGTGTATATCAATCAATTTGATAACTCTGTAACCTTGCATCAGAACTCTGCGAATATATAAAAGGTACAATTAATTGCCGCGTTAACTTGCTTAGGTATTACGCAAGGTTTTTTTGACATTTAATACATTCAGATCTTTCTTTGTTTAATTTAATAAAACTTTACGGCAGACACTTGTCTTGTATTCATGCATAATCGCTAACATTTCTATTGACAACTAATGATGTTTTCTCAGCCTGATTATTAAATTAGTATAATACGTTTTTTCGGCTAAAACAATGGGTACTAAGTGTTTGATGAACCCTTTGCCTCCTACGTGCAAGAAAAACATCACTTTCCTTTCTTATTGGATGACACCTCTATTATGACTTTGTCTCTATCCAATTATTGAAACAAATAAATAAAGATTGTTATTTTCAAAAGCTTTTTATTACAGCTTTTCCACTTAATAGAGCCCAAGTCTCTGATTATACTATAACATAGCAGAACACAATGCTGTGTAGACAATGCATATTGCGATGCCTCTAGCTGTCAATTAGACAAAGAATTCAAGTAGATACAGCTGCATACTTCCTACCCCCCTTGCGATCCCTTCTCTCTTTTTATTCTGATGTGGGATGCACTAAACCACTCAATTATGCGATAAACAATTCAGTCCGTCAACAACACGCTTTTGCACTTTTTGAAATGGTGTTTAGAGGTAGATAAATGAAAACAAGCATGGCAGCCTGCCACCGTGTATTCTGCTCCCTGGATCTTTGCAGGGCACTGAGCAAGAAGAGACTTAGCATAAGTGTTTCCTGGAGCCCAAGACATGTCATTTGTGAGCAGACAATAGCGGTTTGTTTTCTAGATAGCTGATGTCTAGTTTAATGCTAGTTGGCGTTTTCAAGCAGTAATGGGTTCACAAGCTGTTCTGAGCATTGCGTAGGGTATTTTTTCTGTCCGCCAACCTTTTACTAAAAATCAGAAAATTTAAAGGGCCATATAATAAAGGATCATTGGGATGGAAGATTATTTCCAAAAATAAGTCAACTTCCACATGTAGAATTGAGCATTGCCATTTAATTCCTTGGTCAATATTGGGTTCCTCAGTAACTGATACTAAGCTGAGCATGCTCAGACTAATATACAGAATAAATCAAGATAGTAAAAACTTAATTTTGCCTCCTGCTGTGTTATCACCATCCTACATTCAGATCTGCCAGATGGATTTATACTATAGTCTGTATAGTTCCTTTTAGCAGTGAACGGGTTAGTTTCTCCATCAGAAATCAACAGAGCTGTTAGTTTAATTTGATCTCTTGCTGTGTTAATTGGGCTGCATGAAGGAGAATGGTGAAAATGTTTAATTAAACTAGTTTATAGCTCTATCTATCTATCTATCTATCTATCTATCTATCTATCTATCTATCTATCTATCTATCTATCTATCTACAATGTGCAATATACTGCTCAAAAAACAGAAATGGAACACTTAAACAACACAATGTAACTAACTCCATTTAATTCACGATTCTGTAAAATCAACCTTTCCAGTTATGAAGCAAGACTGATTGTGAATCAATTTCTCCTGAAAATAGAACAGACAACAGGTGGAAATGATCAGCAATTAGCAAGACACCCCCTATAAAAGAGTGGTCCTGCAGGTAGTGGCAACAGACCATCTCTCTATTCTCATCCATTTTGGCTGTTGTTTTGGTCACTTTTGCATTTTGTCATTGCTTTCATCCCTAGAGGTAATATGAGATGGTGTCTACAACCCACTGACGTTAGTCAGGTAGTGCAGCTCATTCAGGATGGCACATCAATGTGAGCTGTTGCAAGGTTAGCTGTGTCTGTCAGCACAGTGTCCAGAGAGTGGAGAAGATACCAGAAGACAGGACAATATGCCAGGAGACCTGAAGGGGGTTGTAGGAGGGCAGCAACCCAGCAGGAGGACCATTACGTCCTCTTTTGTGCAAGGAGGAACAGAAGGAGCAGTGCCAGAGCCCTGCACAAATGACCTCCAACAGGTCACTAATATCCATGTGACTGCTCAAACTGTCAGGTACAGACTCCATGAGGGTGGTATGAGGGCCTGATGTCTACAAGTGGGAGTTATGCTTACATCCCAACACCATGCAGGGCGATTGGCATTTGCCAGAGAGCACCAAGATTTGCAGATTGACATTGGCACACTGTACTCTTCATGGATGAGAAGAGGTTCACACTAAGGGTACCTTTACGCGCCGCAACTTTTGGCGGTGATCGGAGGTAATCTAACATGCATGTGCATATTTTTCATGGTTGCCTCAGAACGCCAAAGGCACTTTTACATGCCGCAATTTCGACCTCAACCTAAGGCAATGTGATCCCCGGAAGTTGCCACACCAACAGTCCGGTGGAGTACCCTCGCCGCTTCTTACGCCGCAATCCCCAAAGGAATGTGGGCGTACATGTTTATCGCCGCAAGAACATAGGTGTGACAGATGGGTGTATTCCGCTCCCCAAACACGCTGATTAGACAACGCAATAGCGTTATGATTGGCCTGCCTGCGCAGGAAGGCTGCCTAATACATTACACCATTGCCATTGTGTAGAGTGAATGGACAGCTGTTCAAATATGGCGCCCTGTGAAAGGACAGCTAATGGAAACACAGTAGCCACCACCTATCATCGCTGACGGGGCGCGGTCTCCAGCACGCTGTGGCACACCTTCGGGATATCAGTATGCGATGCTGATTCCATCCCTATCGCCCTTTCACATGCCAAAAGCAGGGAATATCCCCTTCATGATTGTCTCTGATTTTGGAGCAGTGCTGTGAAATCAGAACCAGGCGCAACCTTTTTGATCGCCGCCAGATTCCCTAATTACACGCCGCAATTTCGAGGCAATTTCACGGCTATGGTGACGGGGCTAAAGGTTGCCTGTCAGATTTCTTGCCGCGGTTGCGGCGTGTAAAGGTACCCTAAGACGTGACAGAGACAGGAGACACCATGGAGAATGTTCTGCTCCCTGCAACATTCTCCAGCATGACCGGTTTGGCAGTGGATAAGTAATAGTGTGGGGAGGTGATGCGCTCCAGGGCTGTGGGGTACTCGGAACCGGGCTACAGTGTTTCTGGGGAGTCACAGGGGTCGAGACCCAGCTTCTGTGACCCTGGGTTCAGTGTAAAAGGAGTTCTTGGCTAATATAGGGAAAGTTAATCGTGACACCACTCGTGATTTGTGGCTATAAGTTGCCACTGTTGCTTTAGAACCTCTGGGGATGTTGGATGGGCAGCTGGGATGTAGTGGCTCCTCACCGGTGGAGCAGATCCCCAGGGCAGTGGATGTTAAATGGGTATAAGGTGCAGGATGGAGGGTGTAAAGTAACTGACAGACTCACGGTTTGTTGGGTCCTCAAGTCCTTTACTGGTGATACCGACACAGGGACAGATGGTATTTCTGGAAACCGGCAACCTGGGAGCAACTTGGCAACTCACTGGGCAAGTTCTGAGACTTCTCTGCTGTGCTTTCTTAGTAGGTGCTGCTTAAGCTTAGCTGCTTAAGCTTAGCTGCGACCCTCTCTCTCCCTCTCTCTCCTGCAGTGTGCTGTATGGCAGGTAGCTCCAGTCCTTCTCCAGCCCCGCTTCATGGGTGACTGCTCCTGGGCCCTCAATGCTGCTGTGCCTCAGGGCACTTTGGTGTGGATCGGGGACTTGGAATACCCCACCCTCCGGTATTGGTTGCCGGGACGTTAGGCTCTGCACAGCCTTTGACTTGACTGGCGTTTATTCCTCTGGGGTGTGCTCGACACCGCTCTGCTCCCCAGGTTCTTCTCGACTTCCTCATACCCTTGCCTATGGTTCACTCAAGCCTGGCTCTCCTGCAACCAACGTAGCACTGCTCCAGTCTACAGGGTGTCTTCCTCAGACCTCCTAGGAACTGAACTGACTCACTCTGCCCCAGACCAGAATTTATAGGGGAGCTTACCCTGAACCTGGGTTGAGGTCTCCCCCTTCAAGCCTGGAGGCAGAAAGGTGTTGTGTGCTTTGGGTTTTGCCTGGTGTGAAGTCCCTCTGTTGCTCTCAGGTATAACACTCCCCCCCCCGAGAGAGATAATGACATAGTGGCATCTGGACTCTGGGGTGCCACAGAGGCATTTCTTTGGAAGGCCTCACAGTCCTTCATGTGCTAGTCAGAGGTATCCTGACTGCCATGCATGACAATGCTAGGCCTCATGTGGCTATAGTGTGTCAGCAGTTCCTGCATGATGAAGGCATTAATGGACTGGCCTGCCTGTTGTCCAGACCTAAATCCAATCAACCCCATCTGGGATACTGTATATAGAATCAGAATGGTAGGGTTGAAGGGACCTCCTACACAGGGGCGGACTGGGTCAGGTTGCAGGGAGGCATTTGCCCCCCAGGCCGGTGGATTCAGGGCCGCTGTTAGGGCCAGACCGAGGCTGTGTGTGTTCTCGGGTGAGTAAGTCCCGCCCTCCCACCTCAGTCATCCACCCCGCCCCGGCCTGCTGCCTTTGCATCTCCCTTCACAGGCCGCGGCAGGCAGCTGAAGGCTCACTCCACTCAGAGGAGGGAGGAGGACTGGAGGAGGAAATTTGAATATCTCGACACCGGCACATCGCTGCGGCCGGCGGCTGGTGCTGGGTGCGGGCGGCTCCCGGGTGCCGGCTGCTGGCGGCTGCCTGGTGACGGCAGCTGGTGGCTTCCAGTTGGTGGTGACTGCTGGGTGCTGGCAGCTGCCACCTGGTGCCAGCTGGCAGCTGCCACCTGCTACCGGGTGCTTGCGGCTGCCACCTGGTGTCGGGTGCTGGCGGCTGCCACCTGATGCCAGGTGCTGGCGACTGACACCTGCCGCCTGCTGCTGGGTGCTGGTGGCTTCCACCTGGTACCGGCTGCTGGCGGCTGCCACCTGGTGCCGGCTTCTGGTGGCTGCCACCTGGTGCCGGCTGCTGGCAGCTGCCACCTGGTGCTGGCTGCTGGCGGCTGTCACTTGGTGCTGGCTGGCAGCTGCCGCCTGCTGCAGGGTGCTGGCTGCTGCCAGGTGCTGTCGGCTGCCACCTGCTGCTGGGTGCTGGCGGCTGCCAGGTGCTGGCGGCTTCCACCTGCTGCTGAGGGCTGGTGGCTGCCACCTGGTGCCGAATGCTGGCGGCTGCCACCGGCTGCCTGGTGCTGGCGGCTGCCTGCTGGGTGTTGGTAGCTGTCGGATGATGGTGGCTGCCCCCTGGTGCCGGGTGCTGGCGGCTGCCACCTGGTGCCGGGTGCTGGTGGCTGCCACCTGGTGTCGGGTACTGGCGGCTGGTGCCGGATGCTGGTGGCTGCCACCGGGTGCCTGGTGCTGGCGGCTGCCTGCTGGGTGTTGGGTAGCTGTCGGATGCTGGCGGCTGCCACCTGGTGCCGGGTGCTGGCGGCTGCCACCTGGTGCCGGGTGCTGGCGGCTACCACCTGATGCCGGGTGCTGGCGGCTGCCACCTGGTGTCGGGTGCTAGCAGCTGCCACCTGGTGCCTGCGGCTGCCGGATGCTGCCTGGTGCTGTCTGTCGGATGCTGTTGGCTGGTACCGGCTACCGGGTGCTGGCAGCTGCTGCCGGGTGCTGGCGGCTGGTGCCTGATGCTGGCGGCTGCCACCGGCTGTCTGGTGCTAGCGGCTGCCTGCTGGGTGTTGGTGGCTGCCTGATGCCGGCTGTCGGACGCTGGCGGCTGCTGCCTGGTGCCGGGTGCTGGCGGCTTCTGGTTGCCACCAGATGCTGGCTGGTGCAGGGTGTAGGCTGGGGACGGCAAGCGAGACACCAGGAGCGGTAGAGGAAGAAGTTGGCAGGATCCGGGATCCAGAGTGTGGAGTCAGGTAAGGCGCTATTACAGCCGAAGATAGCAACCTGGGGGGACAATGGGATGGATGGATAGTAGCAGCAGTCTCTATTGTGTATTTTCTATTGTGTGCATAGACTACAGCCATCTCCATTGTCTATATGGCCAGCAGCCATCTCCATTGTCTATACAGCCAGCAGCCATCTCCATTGTCTATACGGCCCACAGCCATCTCTATTGTGTATTCTCTATTATGTGTATAGCTATTGTGTATTCAGCCCACACCAGTCTCAAGTGTGTATGTGTGTAATCCTACTATAAAATTGCCTTATTGCGTCTTTCTTTCTGTAACGGAAATCCTGCATCGCTGATTGGCTGCTCCTCGACGTGGGACAATGCACAAAAAATACAGCACCAGCTCTGCTACATCCTACTATATAATTGTCTAATCGCGTCTTTCTGTGTGTAACGGAAATCCGCCGTGACAGGAGGAGCGGTGACAGGAGAAGAGACGGAGGAGCGGTGACAGGAGGAGCGATGGACGAGTGGTGACAGGAGGAGAGGTGAAGGAGTGGAGACAGGAGGAGAGACGGAGGAGGCGGGATAGGAAGAGCGATGACAAGAGGTGCGATGGACGAGCAATGACAGGAGGAGAGACGGAGGAGCGGTGACAGGAGGAGCGGTGACAGGAGGAGAGACGGAGGAGAGGTGACAGGAGGAGAGACGGAGGAGCGGGGACAGTAAGAGCGGTGACAGGAGGAGCGATGGACGAGCAGTGACAGGAGAAGAGACGAAGGAGCGGTGACAGGAGGAGAGACAGAGGAGCGGTGACAGGAGGAGCGGTGACAGGAGGAGAGATGGAGGAGGGGGACAGGAGAAGCGGTAACAGGAGGAGAGGTGACAGGAGGAGCGGTGTAGTTCACTCACGTTGACTGAACAAGTTCTGTCAGTCACAGTATGTCAACTACATACATATTCTAGAATACCCGATGTGTTAGAATCGGGCCACCATCTAGCGTATAATAGAGTTATGAATGTAAAAAAAAAAGGAAAAACAGCACAAAAATATTGAGAAAAGTGGACTTTTTTGCCTAATGACGGTAGCCACGCATTGGTTCTTGGTTCTGCTCCCTTATCTCTGTAGTAAGCTCGGTTCTGCTCTTTTATCCCTGTAGTAAGCTCGGTTCTGCTTTCTTATCTCTGTAGTAAGCTCAGTTCTGTTCCCTTATCTCTGTAGTAAAGACCGTTGTGCTCCCTTATCTCTGTAGTAAGCTCGGTTCTGTTCTCTTATCTCTGTAGTAAGCTCGGTTCTGTTCTCTTATCTCTGTAGTAAGCTCGGTTCTGTTCCCATATCTCGGTAGTAAGCTCGGTTCTGTTCTCTTATCTCTGTAGTGAGCTCGGTTCTGATCCCTTATCTCTGTAGTAAGCTCAGTTCTGTTCCCATATCTCTGTAGTAAGCTCGGTTCTGTTCTCTTATCTCTGTAGTAAGCTCGGTTCTGTTCCCTTATCTCTGTAGTAAGCTCAGTTCTGTTCCCATATCTCTGTAGTAAGCTCGGTTCTGTTCTCTTATCTCTGTAGTAAGCTCGGTTCTGTTCCCTTATCTCTGTAGTAAGCTCAGTTCTGTTCCCTTATCTCTGTAATAAGCTCGGTTCTGCTCTCTTATCTCTGTAGTAAGCTCGGTTCTGCTCTCTTATCTCTGTAGTAAGCTCGGTTCTGCTCTCTTATCTCTGTAGTAAGCTCCGTTCTGATCTCTTATCTCTGTAGTAAGTTCGGTTCTGCTCCCTTATCTCTGTAGTAAGCTCAGTTCTGCTCTCTTATTTCTGTAGTAAGCTCGGTTCTGTTCTCTTATCTCTGTAGTAAGCTCGGTTCTGTTCTCTTATCTCTGTAGTAAGCTCGGTTCTGTTCTCTTATCTCTTTAATAAGCTCGGTTCTGCTCTCTTATCTCTGTAGTAAGCTCGGTTCTGTTCTCTTATCTCTTTAATAAGCTCTATTCTGCTCTTTTATCTCTGTAGTAAGCTCAGTTCTGTTCTCTTATCTCTGTAGTAAGCTCAGTTTGCTCTCTTATCTCTGTAGTAAGCTCAGTTCTGCTCTCTTATCTCTGTAGTAAGCTCAGTTCTGCTCTCTTATCTCTGTAGTAAGCTCGTTCTGCTCCCTTATCTCTGTAGTAAGCTCGGTTCTGCTCTCTTATCTCTGTAGTAAGCTCAGTTCTGCTCTCTTATCTTTGTAGTAAGCTCGGTTCTGCTCTCTTATCTCTGTAGTAAGCTCTATTCTGCTCTTTTATCTCTGTAGTAAGCTCAGTTCTGTTCTCTTATCTCTGTAGTAAGCTCAGTTTGCTCTCTTATCTCTGTAGTAAGCTCAGTTCTGCTCTCTTATCTCTGTAGTAAGCTCAGTTCTGCTCTCTTATCTCTGTAGTAAGCTCGTTCTGCTCCCTTATCTCTGTAGTAAGCTCGGTTCTTGCTCTCTAATCTCTGTAGTAAGCTCGGTTCTGATCTCTTATCTCTGTAGTAAGCTCGGTTCTGCTCTCTTATCTCTGTAGTAAGCTCGGTTCTGTTCCCTTATCTCTGTAGTAAGCTCGGTTTGGATCTCTTATCTCTGTAGTAAGCTCGGTTCTGTTCTCTTATCTCTGTAGTAAGCTCGGTTCTGCTCTCTTATCTCTTTAATAAGCTCGGTTCTGCTCTCTTATCTCTGTAGTAAGCTTAGTTCTGCTCTCTTATCTCTGTATTAAGCTCTATTCTGCTCTTTTATCTCTGTAGTAAGCTCAGTTCTGTTCTCTTATCTCTGTAGTAAGCTCGTTCTGCTCCCTTATCTCTGTAGTAAGCTCGGTTCTGCTCTCTAATCTCTGTAGTAAGCTCGGTTCTGATCTCTTATCTCTGTAGTAAGCTCGGTTTCTGCTCTCTTATCTCTGTAGTAAGCTCGTTCTGTTCCCTTATCTCTGTAGTAAGCTCGGTTTGGTTCTCTTATCTCTGTAGTAAGCTCGGTTCTGTTCTCTTATCTCTGTAGTAAGCTCGTTCTGCTCTCTTATCTCTTTAATAAGCTCGGTTCTGCTACTCTTATCTCTGTAGTAAGCTTAGTTCTGCTCTCTTATCTCTGTATTAAGCTCTATTCTGCTCTTTTATCTCTGTAGTAAGCTCAGTTCTGTTCTCTTATCTCTGTAGTAAGCTCAGTTCTGCTCTCTTATCTCTGTAGTAAGCTCGTTCTGCTCCTTATCTCTGTAGTAAGCTCGGTTCTGCGCTCTTATCTCTGTAGTAAGCTCAGTTCTGCTCTCTTATCTCTGTAGTAAGCTCAGTTCTGCTCTCTTATCTTTGTAGTAAGCTCAGTTCTGCTCTCTTATCTCTGTAGTAAGCTCGGTTCTGCTCTCTTATCTCTGTAGTAAGCTCAGTTCTGCTCTCTTATCTCTGTAGTAAGCTCAGTTCCGCTCTCTTATCTCTGTAGTAAGCTCAGTTCTGCTCTCTTATCTTGTAGTAAGCTCGTTCTGCTCTCTAATCTCTGTAGTAAGCTCCGTTCTGATCTCTTATCTCTGTAGTAAGTTCGGTTCTGCTCCCTTATCTCTGTAGTAAGCTCAGTTCTGCTCTCTTATCTCTGTACTAAGCTCAGTTCTGCTCTCTTATCTCTGTAGTAAGCTCAGTTCTGCTCTCTTATCTCTGTAGTAAGCTCAGTTCTGCTCTCTTATCTCTGTAGTAAGCTCGTTCTGCTCCCTTATCTCTGTGTAAGCTCGGTTCTGCTCTCTTATCTCTGTAGTAAGCTCAGTTCTGCTCTCTTATCTCTGTAGTAAGCTCAGTTCTGCTCTCTTATCTTTGTAGTAAGCTCACTTCTGCTCTCTTATCTCTGTAGTAAGCTTGGTTCTGCTCTCTTATCTCTGTAGTAAGCTCAGTTCTGCTCTCTTATCTCTGTAGTAAGCTCAGTTCTGCTCTCTCATCTCTGTAGTAGCTCAGTTCTGCTCTCTTATCTTTGTAGTAAGCTCAGTTCTGCTCTCTTATCTCTGTAGTAAGCTCAGTTCTGCTCTCTTATCTCTGTAGTAAGATCGGTTCTGCTCTCTTATCTCTGTAGTAAGCTCGGTTCTGCTCTCTAATCTCTGTAGTAAGCTCGGTTCTGTTCTCTTATCTCTGTAGTAAGCTCGGTTCTGCTCCCTTATCTCTGTAGTAAGCTCGGTTCTGCTCCCTTATCTCTGTAGTAAGCTCGGTTCTGTTCTCTTATCTCTGTATTAAGCTTAGTTATGTTCACTTATCTCTGTAGTAAGCTCAGTCTCTTCCCATATCTGTGTAGTAAGCTTGGTTCTGCTCTCTTATCTCTGTAGTAAGCTCGGTTCTGCTCTCTTATCTACTATATGTATCAGCCTGTTTTTAAATCCTTTTACCTCTGCTGCTTTAATGTAGCAGCCAGTGATAAACTGGCCAAAGTTGGGCTGCCACTGCAACTCGCGGGCCACTACCTTGTGATTGCCCCCCAGGCTGAAAAGTGCCAGCCAGCCCCTGTAAGCACGTGTCACAAAACATCATACGTGCCCTTAACAACACAGTTTCCAGCAAAGTCCACCTAACCACGGACACGTGGACAAGTGCTTGCGGGCAGGGCCGGTACATCTCACTGACGGCACACCGGGACCCAGTCTGACCTTGGGACGGAACACGTCCTTCCGACACTGAGGATTGCAGGCCCTAACTCAGTCAGGGTTTCACCCACAGTGTACAGCTTTGGCATGTCATGCTCCTCCTCCTCCTCCTCTTCCTCCACTTCACCCTCCACACCAGTCCCAAGCTGGAAGCACTGCAGCACTGCCTTGGCTAAGCGGCTACAGGCAGTGCTGAAGCTAATATGCATAAGTGACAAACCCCACAACGCTGAAGAGTTTTGGACAGCTCTGAAACACCAGGCAGATCACTGGCTCACACCGCTGAACCTACAGCCAGGCATGGTCATGTGTGACAATGGCCGGAACCTTGTGGCGGCTCTGAGGTGAGTCGAGCTGACACATGTTCCATGCGTGACCCATGTGCTCAACCTCGTGGTTCAGCGGTTTATTAAATCCTACCCGGAGCTGTCTGATCTACTCGTCAAAGTACACCGCCTGTGTGTCCATTTCAGAAAGTCACCTACTGCTTCTGCCAGCCTTGCCGGCTTTCAGCGGTGTTTGCAGCTTCCGGCTCACAGACTGGTGTGTGATGTCCCCACGCGTTGGAATTCCACACTGCACATGTTGGTCAGGATTTGTGAGCAGAAGAGGGCAGTTGTTGAGTACCAGCATCAACTAGGCCATCAGTATACGGTTCAAACTCCACACATAAGACCTCAAGAGTGGACAAGGATGTCCGACATATGTACCATCCTCCAAAACTTTGAGGACTCCACCAAGATGGTGAGCAGCGATAACGCCATCATTAGCATCACCATCCCGCTTCTCTGTCTTCTAAAACACTCTCTGCTCAAAATCAAAGACGATGCATTGCAGGCGGAGCAGGATGAGTTGCAGCAAGAAACCGTACTGGGTGATTACACACAGCCCAGCCTCATCTCATACCAACGTGCATTGGAGAACTATGACGAGGAGGAGGAGGATGAAGAAATGGAGCTACTTTCATTCGGAATTGACGGTAATACATGCACAACCGTCAGACCGTCTGTTGAGCGTGGATGGCCAGAGGACAACGGAGAGGAGGAGGAGGTCAGCATGGCCAGTCATGCTGTTGGTGAGGACCCAGAAGTCTTGACTGTTAACAGTCTGGCGCACATGGCTGACTTTCTGTTACGCTGCCTGTGTCGTGACCCTCGTGTTATCAAGATCTTGGTGGACACTCATTACTGGTTGGTGACACTTTTAGACCCACGCTACAAAGAGAAGTTTATTTCTCTTATTCCCGAAGCGGAGAGGTCTACAAAAATGCTGCAGTACCAGAAGGCCATAGTGGCGGAATTATTAAAAAAATTCCCTTCTGAAAACGTAAGCGGCAGAGGTCACGATTCAGTGGACAACCAAGGCATCCGGCAGAGAGAGGCACAAGTCCAAGCCAGCAGAGGTAGGGGAACACTCTCAAAGATCTGGGACCTGGGTGTATGGGTAGATGACAAACTCACATTTAGTGGCCAGTGTCAGGCAGCTGGCTGCAAAGGCAAATAAAATAATGGGATGCATTAAAAGAGGCATAGATGCTCATGAGGAGAACATAATTTTACCTCTATACAAGTCACTAGTGCGACCACACTTAGAATACTGTGTACAATTCTGGTCTCCAGTGTATAAGAAAGACATAGCTGAACTAGAGCGGGTCCAGAGAAGAGCGACCAAGGTTATTAGAGAACTGAGGGGTCTGCAATACCAAGACAGGTTATTAAACTTGGGGTTATTTAGCTTGGAAAAGCCTAGGCTTAGGGGTGATCTTATAATAATGTATAAATATATGAGGGGACAGTACAGAGAACTTTCTAATGATCTCTTTACTCTTAGGCCTGAGACGGGGACAAGGGGACATCCTCTACGTCTGGAGGAAAGAAGGTTTAATCATAATCAGAGACGTGGATTCTTTACTGTAAGAACAGTGAGACTATGGAACTCTCTGCCCCATGATGTTGTAATGAGTGACTCACTACTAACATTTAAGAAGGGCCTGGATGCCTTTCTTGAAAACTCTAATATTACCAGTTATATATATTAGATCCTTTGATAGGGCGTTGATCCAGGGAATTAGTCTGATTGCCATATCTGGGTTTTTTTGCCTTCCTCTGGATCAACATGTTAGGCTATGGGTTGAACTAGATGGACTTAAAGTCTTCCTTCAACCTTAAAAACTATGTTACTTTTCTCAGCACCTCCCGTACCACAGGCCCTGAGGTGTGGGGTAGTGTCACAAGGAATGCAAAGTTTACAAAGATGTTGAGGGAGTACCTTGCCGATCGTACTAAAGTGCTCCTAGACTCCTCTGTGCCTTATAATTATTGGGTATGTGTGGCACCCCAAGGGTTAATGTGCCACAGAAACAGCAACACGGGTTTACTCTCCACACAACGCTACACTAGGAAGTGGGAGGAGCTTAGGTGGCACCTGCAAGAGTGGGAGGAGCTAATGTTGTTTACCTCAGAGCAGGAGTGACAGTTAGTCAGTTTTTTAGTTAGTTTGAGTCTGAAGTTGGAGAAGAGTCAAGTGGCAGTGGAGGTCCTGAGAGGTCTGAGGAAAGGAGTCAGAGGAACAGAGGAACATACCCGGGTCAAGTAGTTACCCTAAACTCAGCTCCGGAGAGGCGCTTAGGATGGATACCGGATCCGAGGCTGTGCCTGAGACAGACAGGACAGTGAATACCGGGATAGTGAAGGTCCACCATCTTCACTGTACCATAGCAAAGCAACACGGAGGGGTCAGTGACACAGAGGACTCAAGTTGCCTAGCAGATTGGTACCCATGAGGGGAGACAGGGCCAGCAGTTCAGCTAAAAGCGGCAGCAGGGCCACACACAAAGCGCAGAAGTAGGAAGCCAAGGACCTGGTCAGGGTGGGAGCAACCCGGCCCCGGTACAGACTCTGTGGACAATACTTTGTTATACCATCTGCAAAGTAAAGACTTGGAAAACGACAACAAACATGAGTGTGTGTAATCCTTGTGCTGAAACCCTACTCTCCCTCATAAACTGCCATTGCCTCCTCTCTCATCATCTCTACTGCCACCTCTACTTTCCTGCAACATCTATAATAACCATCACAGACTTTAATTACCACTGCCCCGGGGAACCAGGCTCCACCTGCGGGGAGCTGTTCCATCTAAAGCTGCCAAACATCATCCCCGGAGGTTCTGCAGCAGCGGTGGTCAACCTGACCACAACCCGTGGGTGGCATCATGACAAACCTAATCCCTTGTAAATACACCCCATTTACTTGTGTGAACCCGGGACACAGTCTGGACCAGGACCGCCGTCACATCCCCCAGCAGTACCCCGGTCCGGTACCAAGTACCCCGTCCCAGTGGGCTCCAGAACCTGGCATCACGAACAGGACCTACCGTACCCGGGACCGGGCATTGTGTGCCGTGATTAGTGACTGTTTTGAATCTGCCGCCATTGCTGGGCGCGCGGCAAGCTGAAGTTTAACTGCGCCACAGAGGCTGTAAATTTCAAAATCCGCCATTACAGAGCGCGCGACGCGCGGGAAGAAGAACCGCTCACCGCTCTGACGTCGTCATCCGGAAGGGAAGAGAATCCCTGGTGCGCAGCGGAACCTTTGTGAGACATCCGGACGGAAGCGGAAGACAGGAGGGCGGCACTTAACTTAGGGGGCACAGGATGTCGCAGCCAGCGGTGCCAAGCAGCGGCGGAGCAGCCGGTGAGAATCCAGCACCGGATCAAGGAGCAGCACCCAGCGGTGCTGCAGCTCAAGGAGCAGCACCTATTATGCCGCTCCTGATGCCGTATACTCCAGGGGCAATGTGGCTGCCTCAATACTCCGGTGAGCCTAACACTCTTAATGACTTTATCAGCAAGAAAAAAGCTTACTATGTGATGTACCCCCTCACTGAAGCCCAACGTGTAGGGATGATTATTGGACAATTAACAGGCAATGCACTGCGGGAGGTCGCATCCTGGCTGGATACAGAAAAGGACACTGTAGAGCATCTTATAGCTGGATTAAAAGCAGCATTTGAATCTACAGCTGATACCCAGGCTAATATGAGGTTCTTTGCATGTCAACAAAAGCCTGAAGAGAGTGCCAGAGACTTTGCCTTAAATCTGCAGGAAGCACTCAAAGCACTTAAGCTAGCAGAACCTGCCTTAGCCCTGGGAGCTGACAAAATGTTAATTGATCAGCTCATAGAGGGTCTCTTATCCCCGTCCCACAGAGGACAGTTGAGTATGATGCTCATCCAGAATCCTAAAATGACATTTGCTGAGTTAAAAGACAGAGCTATTCGTCTGCAGCTGGTAGAGGAGCCCCGGAATCTGCAATCTATACAGGACCCTGCAGCATCACCTCAGCAACCGATAGCATCAGCGACATCTGCCATGTCAACGACTGCTGCTGAACACAGAGAGCCTACTTCTAATGAGGCCCTCAACCAAAAGCTAGATGCCCTGACAGACACCATCATCTCAATGGCCAAGGTCATCAAGGAGCTGCGAGAGTCAAAGCCTGCACCCAAGATCAAGTTAGCGACCAGCAGAGAGGATGTCCCGTGGATGAGGCCCAGGAGATATCAAGCGACAAGAGGATGACCCAGCGATCGCTATCAGCCGGATGGACAGCCCATTTGCCGCCATTGCCAGAAACCAGGTCACTTTGCCCGAGAGTGTGCTTTAAACGGAGATTCCCTGGGCAGGCGGGCCGCTCCTCAGGTATGAACTCTAAAGGTCCTTCAGCCTGGTATGACAGATTCGTGGGAGGACAGCCGGTGATCCCTATCGTGTTGAATGGCATTCCCTTTAATGCATTGTTGGATACCGGGTCCCAGATAACATCGATTCCACACGTTCTTTACAGAAGGTACTGGGCTGATTCAGACATTGATAGTGGTCCATCAGACTTTAAAATGAATGTATAGGCTAGTAATGGACAATTAATGCCACAGGTTGGGTTCAGAGAAATGACCATTCAGATTGGAAAGGTAGAATTGCAGAACCAGGGTATTATAATTATAGATGTTGACCGGCGAGATCGTGAACCAGTAATGTTATTAGGAATGAATGTAATTGAAAAGTGTTTTTCCAAGGTAATTACTGTTTTGCAGCAGATCGCCGAGACTGCCGGAACCGGACAGCAGAGGCTTTTGCACAAAGAAATAAAAGCTCTGATGTTAAAGCAGCATGTAAAAATATCCAGAGGTGAAATCGGCAGTGTACGAGTAAGTGATCCAATACCCATTGTACTACCTCCCAAAACTGAAATGTTGGTCTGGTGTAGAGCCGCAATAGACATCAAAGGGCAAGACTATCAAGCTCTGGTAGAACCCGTGTACTCAGACAGTAGACCTACTATACTCACAGCTAGAGGAGTGGTTGAGGTACACTGGGGAAGAGTGCCATTACGCTTACTAAATTGCGGAGAGGATGAGATCACATTACCAGAGTATGCTACCATGGCTAAATTGTACACGGTTGATAATAATGCCATCACAGCCATCGAGCCATTGGACCCGTCAAGTCAGGCGGATGACAATGGCTCAAGGGAAAAGCTGGAGGATTGGTGCCAAAAGCTACATGTAGGTACCAGTTCTACACCTTCCCATCAAAAGCATGGAGTATACCGGGTAGTGAAAGAATATGAGCAGATATTCAGCAAACACCCGTTAGACTTTGGGCAAATCAAAGGGGTAGAGCACACTATACCCACAGGTAACCATCAGCCTATAAAAGAGAGGTATAGACCATTACCACCCGCTCACTACCAAACCACCAAAGACATGCTCAGAGAAATGAAATCTGCAGGGATAATAAGAGACAGTTGAAGCCTCTGGGCAGCACCTCTAGTGTTAGTTAAAAAGAAGGATGGGACCATGAGAATGTGCGTAGATTACCGGCAGATTAACCGCATCACACATAAGGACGCATACTCATTACCTAGGATTGAGGAATCATTAGCTGCATTAAAATCTGCTAACTACTTTTCCACCCTTGATCTGACAAGTGGGTACTGGCAGGTTCCTGTGGCCGAGGCCGACAAGGGGAAGACAGCATTCACTACGCCGATGGGCCTCAGTGAGTTTAATTGTATGCCGCTCGGACTCTGCAACGCACCCGGGACCTTCCAACGCCTCATGGAGAGATGCCTAGGACACAAGAACTTTGAAACTGTCCTCCTGTACCTAGATGACGTCATAGTCTACTCTAAGACGTATGAGCAACATCTACAAGACCTGGCAGAAGTGTTCGAAGCCTTGTCCAAGTATGGCATGAAAATCAAGCCATTTAAATGTCACCTTCTCAAACCAAAGGTACAGTACCTGGGACTCGTCGTGAGTTCAGAGGGAGTAGCACCGGATCCTGATGAAGTCACAGTGATAAGGGATTGGCCAAGACCTACAAACATGGAAGAAGTGAGGCAATTCCTGGACCTGGTAGGCTATTGTAGAAGATTTATCAGTGGATTCTCGAAGCTGGCGGCTCCCCTACAAGACATCCTGGTAGGACAGTCAAGAAAGTCTGCAACCCGTAATCCTGCTTTCCAGTGGAGTGAAGAGAAGGAAGACTCCTTCAACAAGCTGAAAAGTGCACTGACGGGAGAAGAGATTCTGGCATACCCTGATTACCATCAATCATTCATTCTATACACGGATGCCAGCAACGTGGGACCGGGAGCGGTATTATCACAGAAGCAAGGAGGCAAAGAGTTATTGCCTTTGCAAGTAGGAAGCTCCGGCCTACAGAAAGAAATCCCGAGAACTACAGCTCCTTCAAGTTAGAACTACTGGCAGTAGTTTGGGCTGTAACTGAATGTTTCAAGCACTATCTGGCAGCGGCAGAATTCACCATCTACACGGATAACAACCCGTTGACCCACCTGGATTCAGCAAAATTAGGTGCATTGGAGCAGCGATGAATAGCCCGGCTGTCTAACTACAATTTTGTCATCAAATATAGGGCAAGCCGCAAGAACGGGAACGAAGATGCCTTATCCCGGATGCCACACCTGGAAGACGTGGAAGAGGAACCGGAAGAGTTGGAAGAAATTGAACTACCGGCCTTTCATCGTTCAAAGGTAGACAAGTATCAACACGGCATCTACCAAAGAGAACAACAGGCAAGTCTTAATCCGTTAGCACATCATGGATGGGCTGATACCCAAGATAGTGATCCAGCGGTGAAGCTAGTGAAAGAACTGCTTACACAACAAGGTGTGTACCCTAACCAGAATGCCCCGGCAGAGACCCAACAACTCTGGAAAGAGAGAGGCAAGTTGTTCCTGTATCAAGGGAAGCTCTGCAGAAGGCATACCAATCCAAAAACACATGAATTGGTCTGGCAGATAATCGTACCCAAGAGAGATGTCAAAATGGTCTTAGAAGCCTACCACGATGGTGCAGGTCATTTCGGATGGAAGAAGTTGGAAGTGCTCCTGAGAGAGAGATTCTACTGGGTTGGCATGAGAAAATCAATTGAAGATTGGTGTAGAAAATGTGGCCCATGCAACCTCAGAAGAAAAGATCAACAGAGAGCCCCACTCCAGTCCATAGTAACCAAGCAACCACTAGAGTTAGTTGCATTAGACCACGTCAAGTTGTCACCAAGCCGGTCAGGCTATGTCTATGCCTTAACCATCGTGGACCATTACTCACGCTTCTTAGTGGTGGTACCCATCAAGGACCTGACAGCGAACACGGCAGCAGGAGCATTTCAGACCCATTTCTGTAGACCGCATGGTTACCTGGAACAAGTCCTTGCAGATCAAGGTCCAGCCTTTGAATCAGAGATTTCCCAGGAATTCTGCAATATGTACGGCTGTAAGAAGATCCGCACGACAGCGTACCATCCCCAAACAAATGGCTTATGCGAGAAGATGAACCATATTGTAATTGAACTGTTGAAGACATTACCAGAGTCTGAGAGAAATCAATGGCCAGATAAATTACCTGATTTGGTAGACTTATACAACCATGTTCCAGTGAGTTCTACAAACTACACCCCAGCCTACCTTATACGTGCAAGACCCGGTAAGCTACCAATTGACTTAGATATGGGAATCGTGAAACCAGACGTAGAAGTCGAAGTATCCAATTGGGATACCCTACGTCAGCAACAGTATCTCCTAGTACAAGAGTGCGTAAAGAAAAATCTTCAGCAAGCTAGAGCAAGACAAGAGAGAACCTATAACCAAAGTGCTCAAGCAACTCCATTACAACCCGGTGAGCAAGTTCTCAAAAGAAAGAGACGCACTAACAAATTGGATAATCAGTGGGAAACCATCCCATACACAGTCATACCATCCAATTTAGACAATGCTAAAATGTGTCTAATAAGCAAAGATGAAGGAGGAACGTCAGCAGTTGTGTCAAGAGACCATCTCAAACCGTGTCCTGAAACCCTGAAAACACCAGAAGTAATAGTACCCGTACAGGTCCAACCTGTCAAAGAGAAAGAAGATGAAGTATTTCATACGGTGCTAGGAGATTTCCCCATTACATGGCCAAATTACAACGGAGCAGTTGTAGTCCCAATGATTGCTTTCCCTCCAATGGTGGAACCAACACCAGAACCCGTATTACCCGAAGAAGTCCCAAGACCTGAAGAACTGGAAGTAGAACCCGTAGAGGAAGAATCAATTCCTGGTCCCAGTGAGCTTGCCAGTCCTACAGTCAGATCTTCATCTTCTATAGTATAAAACACTACAAGTAGGTACATTTCCACCAGCACCAATAGGCTACATGCAAGTAGTATACCCGTTTTACGCAGATCAGAGCGTAGTACCAGAGGTCAGTTACCAGCTAGGTACAGGGATTAAAAAGCCAAATTAACTGTAAAATGTAAATATGTTTTTGCAAATGTACATAGTTAATGCAACGTTAAAAAAGCCCAGTACCTACAGAGACTATCCTGTATGAACGTCTTGCATATTTTTCGAACTTTTTCCTTTTATTTTTTATGGACTATACTACCACGGACTGGTTGTGGTATAAACTTTCTTGTATATATTCATCAACCCGGAGGCAATAGACTAAACCCCCGGAAAGACTGCTTATTTTGAATTTTTGGACTCTTTTTGAACTTTAGTGATTTTTGGACTTTTTACTTTTAAGTCTCTGTAAATATTAATTGTATTAATTGTTTGTTTCTTTGTTGTTCCACAGTCCCGGAGTACTGTCTTTAACTGAGGGGGAATGTGGCACCCCAGGGGTTAATGTGCCACAGAAACAGCAACACGGGTTTACTCTCCACACAACACTACACTAGGAAGTGGGAGGAGCTTAGGTGCCACCTGCAATAGTGGGAGGAGCTAATGTTGTTTACCTCAGAGCAGGAGTGACAGTTAGTCAATATTTTGTTTGAGTCTGAAGTTGGAGGAGAGTCAAGTGGAAGTGGAGGTCCTGAGAGGTCTGAGGAAAGGAGTCAGAGGAACAGAGGAACATACCCGGGACAAGTAGTTACCCTAAACTCAGTCCCGGAGAGGCGCTTAGGACGGATACCGGATCCGAGGCTGTGCCTGAGACAGATAGGACAGTGAATACCGAGATAGTGAAGGTCCACCATCTTCACTGTACCATAGCAAAGCAACACAGAGGGGTCAGTGACACAGAGGACTCAAGTTGCCTAGCAGATTGGTACCCGTGAGGGGAGATAGGGCCAGCAGTTCAGCTAAAAGCGGCAGCAGGGCCACACACACAAAGCGCAGAAGTAGGAAGCCAAGGACCCGGTCAAGGTGGGAGCAACCCGGCCCCGGTACAGACTCCGTGGACAATACTTTGTTATACCATCTGCAAAGTAAAGACTTGGAAAACGACAACAAACGTGAGTGTGTGTAATCCTTGTGCTGAAACCCTACTCTCCCTCATAAACTGCCATTGCCTCCTCTCTCATCATCTCTATTGCCACCTCCACTTTCCTGAAACATCTATAATAACCATCACAGACTTTAATTACCACTGCCCCGGGGAACCAGGCTCCACCTGCAGGGAGCTGTTCCATCTAAAGCTGCCAAACATCATCCCCGGAGGTTCTGCAGCAGCGGTGGTCAACCTGACCACAACCCGTGGGTGGCGTCACGAGAAACCTAATCCCTTGTAAATACACCCCATTTACTTGTGTGAACCCGGGACACAGTCCGGACCAGGACCGCCGTGACATCCCCCAGCAGTACCCCGGTCCGGTACCGAGTACCCCATCCCAGTGGGCTCCACATATGCAAGCTGGACACGTGACAGGAATTGGCTCTCTACGCCTTGGAAGTCCTGGCCTGCCCTGCCGCTAGCATTTTGTCAGAGCGTGTTTTTAGTGCCGCAGGTGGAATCATTACAGATAAACGCACCTGCCTGTCAACTGAAAATGCTGACAGGCTGACTTTGATCAAGATGAACAAGGGTTGGATTGGGCCTGACTTCACCACACCACCACCAAATGATAGCGGAATTTAAATTTTGTGCCTGTAGATTACCATACACCTACGCACACCCACACATTGGTACAGACTTCATGTGTTTGGATACTTGCTGTACTGCTCCTCCTTCTCCTCATCTGCCACCATCATATAATCAGTGTGACCGTGGTTCATGATGCCACAAATCCATAATTTTTTTACATCATATTTATGATGATGATGCACCTAACCGTTCTAAAGTTAGGCATTAGTTTCATGTATACCCCCCAGGGGTAAATGTTTTAGTCCAGAATGGGCATTACAAGTACAGGAGACCCGCTCCTTTGTAATGGGAACAATTTTTAGACGCTCTCCTCCATGTTTCTTCCCAGGGGCATCGCAATGCCTCCCAATTTTTGGCTTCCCTGCCTAGGGCAATCCTACAAAAAAAACCACTTGCTTTCAATGGGCACATTATTTTAAAAGGCTTTCATGCACGCCTCTATACAGGGGCATCTTGGTGCCTCCCAAACTTTGGCTTCCCTGCCTAGGGAAATACTACAGCAGACACACTTGCTTACAATGGGCACATCATTTAAAGAGGCCCTCATGCATGCCTCTATCCAGGGGCATCTTGGTGCCTCCCAACCTTTGGCTTCCCTGCCTAGAGAAATACTACAACAGACACACTTGCTTAGGCTACTTTCACATTACGATTTTTAGGGAGCCAATGCTGTCCGATATAAATTGGACAGCATCAGCTCCCTTCTGATGCCTGGAATCGGATGCCAAATAGGCATCCGATTCCGGCATTAAATCGTAGCCTCCGGGCTGAAAAAAAGAAAAAAAAAAAAGTTTATGCTCACCTTCCCCTGAGCCCCTGCTGTCTTCCTGCAGGCTCCCGGTGGCTCCCGCAGGCTCCCGCTGTCTGCAGAGGTCTTCTTCTGCAGTATAGGACCTGCGGTGATGTCACAGTCACATGACAGCAGGTTCCACCATGGTAACCCGCGGTCACATGACTGTGACATCACCGCAGGTCATATACTGCAGAAGAAGACCTCTGCAGCCACCGGGAGCCTGCGGGAGCCACCGGGAGCCTGCAGGAAGACGGCGGGAGACAGCGGGGGCTCGGGGGGAGGTGAGCATAAACTTTTTTTTTTTTTAACCCCTTATTTTACAGTTAGGAGCTATTTTAGTGTCCTGAGCATGCTCAGTACACTAAAATCGGGTCCGAGGGGACATCAGATGTTTCCTCAGACCATTCTCCATAGGGCCCCATGTTAAATAGATCGGACTGAATCGGATGTGTACTAAATGCCATCCGATTTGGTCCGATCCGATTCTGTCAGATTTTATTTTCGGTGCAAAAATCAGAGCAGGCTCCGATTTTTGCACCGATAAAAAAATCAGACAGAATCGGATCGGACCAAATCGGATGGCATTTAGTGCACATCCGATTCGGTCCGATGCCCATAGGGCTGCATGGGGGCCAAAATCGGTCCGATGCTGTCCGATTTTTATCGGACAGCACCGGATTTTAAAAATCCGTAGTGTGAAGGCAGCCTTACAATGGGCACATTTTTTTAAAAGGCCCTCATGCACGCCTCTATGCAGGGGCATCTTGGTGCCTCCAAACCTTTGGCTTCCCTGCCTAGGGAAATTCTACAAAAGACACACTTGCTTACAATGGGCACATTTTTTTAAAAGGCCCTCTTGCACGCCTCTATGCAGGGGGATCTTGGTGCCTCCAAACCTTTGGCTTCCCTGCCTTGGGAAATACTACAGCAGACACACTTGCTTACAATGGGCACATTTTTTAAAAAGACCCTCATGCACACTTCTATGCAGGGGCATCTTGGTGCCTCCAAACCTTTGGCTTCCCTGCCTAGGGAAATAAAACAACACAGTAGACCTACTTGCTTAAAATGGGCACTTCATTTAAAGAGGCCCTCATGCACGCCTCTATCCAGTGGCATATTGGTGCCTCCCAATTTTTGGCTTCCCTGCCTAGGGAAATACTACAAAAGACACACTTGCTTACAATGGGCACATTTTTTGAAAAGGCCCTCATGCACGCCTCTACGCAGGGGCATCTTGGTGCCTCCAAACCTTTGGCTTCCCTGCCTAGGGAAATAAAACAACACAGTAGACCTACTTGCTTAAAATGGGCACTTCATTTAAAGAGGCCCTCATGCACGCCTCTATCCAGTGGCATATTGGTGCCTCCAAACCTTTGGCTTCCCTGCCTAGGGAAATACTACAAAAGACACACTTGCTTACAATGGGCACATTTTTTGAAAAGGCCCTCATGCACGCCTCTACGCAGGGGCATCTTGGTGCCTCCAAACCTTTGGCTTCCCTGACTAGGGAAATACAACAACAGACCCACTTGCTGAAAACGGGCACATCATTTAAAGAGGCCCTCATGCACGCCTCTATCCAGTGGTATATTGGTACCTCCCAATTTTTGGCTTCCCTGCCTATGGCAATACTAAAAAAGACCCACTTGCTTAAAATGGGCACATTTTTGGAAAAGGCCCTCATGCACGACTCTATCCAGGGGCATTGAAGTGCCTCCCAATTTTTGTCTTCCCTGCCTAGGGCATTGCTACAAAAGACCCACTTCCTTATCATGGGCACATTATTTAAAGAGGCCTTCATTTACGTCTCTTCCCAGGGGCATGGGAGTGCCACACAATTAAAAAAAAAAAAATCTTTCATATAATCCTACAAAACTAACATACACCAACTCTGTCTCACAAGTGGGTATGAGCCCTTAATATTTTTTCCATGACAATCCGTTTTGGTTTAATTTTGTAACGTTTTCTTGACAGTCCGTAAAAGTGGCGTAATAGTCTTACAACATTGTTGACATCAGTGACCTTGGGGTCTGAAATGCTTCCAGGGGTCTTCCCCCTGGTGTTGCCATGTCATTTGAGCACTGTTCTGATACTTTTGTGACATTTTTAGGGTTTTTCCATGCTGCCGGGGGTCATGTCAGAAAAATACTCGAGTCTCCCATAGGATAACATTGGGCTCGGTGCTCGGGCCGAGTACACGAGTATCTTGGGATGCTCGGCCCGAGCTTCGAGCACCCGAGCATTTTAGTACTCGCTCTTCACTCGTTCAGAGATATGCTTCCTTAAAGGTCGGCTAGTACAGCCAATGTAATCCAGGTTACAGAATGAATAAGAAGCCATTTATACAACAAATGTGGTTGCATAGTTGATATAATTTTTGATTTTATAAGTTTTACCACTGTGTCTGTCCTGGAAGACACGAAAAGAAGTAGACATCTTAGGCTGGCTTCAGACTTGCGGACCCTCCGCCGAGTCCTGCGGAGGGGATCCGCAAGCTGACCACAGCCCCTATGTTTATAATGAGAACGCACTGTGCTGAGCAGGTCTGCGCATGACCGTGCGCTCCCATTAACTGCAATATGTGATTTGTACGCAGGCGGATGCCCGCGCACAAATCATAAACTCTCGTCCGCACCAGGAACGCGACATGGAGGGTCCGCAAGTCTGAAGCCAGCCTTAGTTTGGCTGTAAGATGGTCTTTCTTCTGCAGATGTTACTGTTGCTTTACCACCTACTCCACAGACACAAACTTTTTTCCCCTTTCCAACTGGCCTATTCCCCTTTCCACCAGCAGCAGACCTTTTGACACTCATTTTGGAGGTTAACTAATTGGCAACTCTGTAGCTGTTGGCACAAAAATCTATGGATGGAAACCGAGCAGAGCTGAGTGGTGAAACTGTGCTACTAGGCCCAAACTATTGCCTGTGTTTGATGCAGTAAAGAGTTGTTATTAGATACACAGGCGGTGTAGCTTGCTTTACAGCTGGGCTACTCCACTGACTACCAGACACTGCTACTAGCCCAAAAGGATTGCATGTGTTAGATACAGTTAAAAATTGTAATTAGATCTACAGGTGGTGTAGCTTGCTTCACAGCTGGGCTACTCCGCTGACTACCAGACACTGCTACTAGCCCAAAAGGATTGCCTAGGTTAGATGCAGTAAATAATTGTTATTAGATACACAGGCGGTGTAGCTTGCTTCAAAGGTGGGCTACACTGCTGACTACCAGACACTGCTACTAGCCCAAAAGGATTGCCTACGCTAGATGTAGTAAAAAAATTGGTATTAGAAAGACAGGTGGTGTAGCTTGTTTCACAGGTGGGTTACACCGCTGACTACCAAACACTGCTAATAGCCGAAAAGGATTGCCTGGGCTAGATGCAGTAAAAAATTGGCTACTAAAGACAGGTGGTGCAGCTTGCTTCACAGCAGTGCTACACTACCAGCCCAATAGGATTGGCTGAGCTAGATTTCACCAGATGCTGTGAAAAACACCTGCACAGCACTGGCACAGACCTGCCTGGCAAAAAAGTGCTAGGAACTGCCCTAGCCCTCAAAAGGGCTGATATTACAACTTGTCCCTACTTCTATGAACTAGCACTCAAAAGGGCTGATATTACAACTACTCCCAACTCCCTAAACCTATATCTCTTTCTAACTTGAAATTCACTCGCTATCTGGCTGACTAACTGAAACTGTAAACATGTATAGTGCACACAGCAGCAGCGGTGCCGTCTGACACAGACCTGCAGCAGTGAGGAAATGGTGGCGACGGGGAAAATGGCTGGGTCTTATAGGGCAAGGACATGTGACATACACAGCCAATGACACATGCCCTTGCTTGTGTGCAAAAAATGCATTTTGCTATGTGTGTGCTGATAGGCTGAGCGACTGCACCGCCCCACTGTAAATGCGGGAAAGAAAAAAAAATGGAAATTGACATTATTTCAGCGCAGATCTATCCCCGCCCACTATACACTAAAACTGTATATTAACATTGAATAACAGTATTACTGTGAAAATCCAGTTACACTTTGGTTGAACGAAGCGTTATCGAACATAACTTCGATTTGCCGAATTTGAAGCAAATTGTTCGCATTCGTCGAATGACTCGAACACCGCCCAAAACAGGTTGAATTTGAAATTGGCGAACATTTTGAATCGAACACCGCTCATCTCTACTGCTGACTGGTATACAGCCTCTTGTGGTACATCGAAGTGTGCTATATAACCTGCCTGTATACAGCTAAATTATTCTTAAAATGGACTGTTGTTTTGATGGAGATAAATATTAGAAGACTGTACACCAGCCCCAGATGTGCTGACTGGTATACAGCCTCTTGTGGTACACCGAAGTGTGCTATATACCCCTCCTGCCTGTATACAGCTAAATTAATCCCTAGAAGGACTGTTGTTTTGATGGATAGTTAGATATTAGAAGCCTGTACACCAACCCCAGATGTGCTGACCAGTATACAGCCTCTTGCGGTACACCATAGTGTGCTATATACCCTGCTTGCCTGTATACAGCTAAATTAATCCTAAAAAGGACTGTTGCTTTGATGGATAGATATTACAAGCCTTTACACCAGCCTCAGATGTGCTGACTGGTATACAGCCTCTTGTGGTACACCAAAGTGTGCTATATATCCCTCCTGCCTGTATACAGCTAAATTAACCCTTAGAAGGACTGTTGTTTTGATGGATAGATAGATATTAGAAGCCTGTACACCAGTCCCAGATGTGCTGACTGGTTTACAGACTCTTGTGGTACACCAAAGTGTGCTATAAAGTATACCCTGCCTGCCTGTATACAGCTAGATTGTCCTCAAAAGGACTGTTGTTTTGATGGATTTTGTATCCCGGCAGCTGCACTACCTAAAAGACCCAAAATCTGTCCCTCACTCAGCAGCACCTCTCCCTGCACAAGCTGACAATGTGGAGCAGAGTAACAAGCACAGCGCCGTCAGGTCTTGTATAGACCAACATGGCTGTGGCATTACAGTGTATGGCAGCCAATTCCTGCATGTAGACTGGCTCTGTAAAGAGCGCCAACATGCAAGGAGGTGGACCCGAGCATGAACCCGAGCATCTGTCCGGTACTCATTGTGAGTACTGTGAGGGGTCGGGCGAGCACCGAGTAGCGGCGAGCATTCTCCCTCATCACTAAAATTCACTGCTTCCTACCCCAATAATCTCACTCACATCTTGACGCCAGCTTCAGTGCTGAGAGGTAGTCAGAATTATTGTCAAGAAGTGCAGTGAATATTCAATTACTATAATAGCGGCAGGGGCGGACTGGCCCAGGTGGCAGGGGGGCAAGTGCCCCCTGGGCCGGTGGTGTAGTCCACATCTAGGGCCGCCCCTCTACAGAAATGGGCTGGCCGCGGGCGTCGCTTTGCGGCCGGCGTGGCGATACTGCAGCATACGGCGTCGGAGCTGGTAAGAGAGCCCCATCCCCTGTCTTCATAAATTTCTGATAGCACCACCCCCCCCGTCCTCAAAAATTTCTGATAGCACCCCCCCCCCGTCCTCAAAAATTTCTGATAGAATCCCCCCCGCTCCTCAACTAAGGGCTGACAGTGCGATACTGCCACCCGGGTCCAGGGGCCCCAGCCAGCCCCTGAATAGCGGGCACATTTCTTCGCCCCCAGTGCTGGCTTATGCCTCCTATGACCCTGCTCCTGCCTTCTGTGACTCACTTTTCTGGCACCACCCCCTCTGAGCTGCAGTCAGGTACATCCAGACTATACAACGCACCCCAAACATTCTCCAAAATTTGAGTAGAGAAAAAGCGATTCTTTTAGAACAAAAATTTGATCATTGCCTTTGTACCTGTTTTTTGTTTAGTTGTATAGCTATTTATGCATCCAATTTCTTGTTATAGTTGTGCCTTTCTAGAGGTTTATTTTACACATGCTCACCTGCTTTTTCTGCTTTACTTTGTGGCTGGAGTCCAGCAATTCCAGATGTTTTTACCTGATTTATCAATTGCAACTTGTAAAGGAGTCACAAAAGTTGGTCCAATTCTTCTTCCGCCCCTCTTTGGTGCATTTTTGACAGCGCCAGCACTTTGCGCCTAATTCATGAGTCATGTGTGCCATTTTTTAGAATCAAAGTCCAGATTGGCTTAGATAAACAATGAAGAGATTCCACCTGCATAATGATTTACACAAGAGGATTTCTATCAGCAAGAGCATACTCCTATTAATCTTAATAAAACAGGAGAGACTAGAGTATCATGCAAACAAAGTGTATACAGTTTATTTAGGACAAGAACGTTTGTTAAAATACAAAGACTGTACACAAAGTAACAACAAAAAGTGGTCATTTGTAAACTCTTACAATATACAATGTATCAGAGTTGTATTTTACATAATTTGATTATAAGGTCTATACATGCATTGGGATCCAGAGTCCAGTTTACATATAAATGAACAACATACCGTAAGTCGTACGCATGGTAATACCCCTGAGATCTACATCTCTTGCAGAACTGGCCAGCAAATAAAGTGCATTAAACAATTAATCCTCTAGTAATCCAAAAGGACAAATACGGTAATAAAACAGGTCAGTTCACTACTGTGCACCTAAAAAGCTATTATAGGGCACAGCAATATGCATGCAAAAACCATCTTGTATGATCACAATATACCCATAACACTGATAATGATGGTACCCTCACTGGTCAAATGCCCACCAAAGAAGGAAAAAAGGGCCCCAACATGGCATTTCACTGGATGAGAATGGTAGCACCAGCTTCCTCAGGGGCATATTGCTGCAGTGCCCCAAAGATCTTGTGTGCTTTAAACAGGCCCTCCTATCTGATTCCATCATCCTCCTCCCGCCTCGGTATGGCGCACACCTGTCAGTATTCCGCCGACCGGAAGTGACGTATCTGTCGTGAAATGGCATTTGCCATACAGAAGCAGGGACACGTCACCATAGCTCCCGCGCATACTCACCCCATCTTACTGACGTCAACCTGGCCATGATCAATACTGTCAGAACCATAGGAGCACGCACAGTGGTAGGAGCAAATCAAAATGGGAGGTATTAGTACCACCTTGGGTAACAAGAATCCAGGTACTGAGGAGAAAAGAAGAACGAATGCAGAAAAAACAATACAAAGTGTGAATATATTTAAAAACAGTAAACGTCCCCACAGAAAAGATAACGGAGCATGTAAAATATGGTCCATTACATATAATGAAAATACTAATTGCCAGTCCTTATGTCCGCCTTAGTCCAAAGATATTAGTTTGTAAATCCACTGGAAATCCTAACTTGTTTCTTTTTTCTTGAATTGATCTGGACATAGATCATTGATAGGAGAAAGCAGACAAATAGTGGGGCTCTTCAAGTGCACAAGTTAAAAAGAAATTTTTTATTAAAATCCGTTTTTCCACAACAAGGAAAAGTCAAATAGAGAAACATATGTGGGTGCAAAGGGCAAATCAAAAGCAGGTGATCAGCACTACAAAAAGGACCCAAAAGTCAAGGACTAATTGAGACCCCTTGGGACCAGAGTGTCAAGAGTGACGATCCATTAGGCCTTAACCTGTGCCAGGACTTTACTTAGGTTGCCACCCCTGACTCCACCCTCACCATGTCGATCCCCCTCACTCTCAGACTTGCTGGAATACAATTAGGATTTTGCCTGAAATGGCATGGAATAGCCTTTAATAGTGACATGTCCTCCACCCTCCTGGCCGCCCCATTGTCCCTTACATGTTCCCTCACCCTCCTATGCTGTTCTCTTGATGTCAATCCAACATATATCAATGGACAATCACACTGTTGGAATATGTTTAGTGCAACAACTCCAATCCTGTGTATGTAAGTGTTGTATTGCTAGGTTTGTGCATTGTCAGTAAAGTTAGTTTAAAAAAAAAGAGAGGAACACTCCCAGAGCCTCACACACAGGAAATACCATGTGACTGTAACCAGTTTCCTGTGTCTGTGCATGTGAAGAGAAGCACAGCAGCTTGCTGATGCTGCAAAGAGACATTTAAGATGTATATTCCTGTTTCCACAAAGACCTTCATATCTGTCCCTGTTTGTGGCTAATTAAAGCTAAGTTCTGCTGTCAACACACTTTCATTGTATCCTGAATGATCCGTTGCCAACACACACGTTGCATAATAACGTGCATTGAACTGCACGATATATGTTGTCTAATATCATACTGACGACTGCCATCAGAGGAGGTGAAGGACCTACAGCAAAGTACATTGGGGCAGGCCACGCAGTGGCTGCATGGTAAACATCCATGGTTGGGGCCTCTTGACCTGAAGGGGCTCTTAAATGGAGGCACATAGTGGCTACGGACCGACCCCATTCTGTCTCAGTTTATCCCTGAATGACCACTAATGGCCTCTAAAAGAGCCAAGAGTTTGAAGGATTGGCTCATCCATACCCACTATGTGCCTCCATTTAAAAGCCCCTTCAGGTCCGGAGGCCCCAGTCATGGATGTTTCCCGTGGGGCCACTGCGTGGCCTTCCCCAATGTACTTCCCTGTAGGCTTTTCACCTCCTCTGACGGCAGTCGTCAGTATGTTATTAGACAACAGCAGAGATGTTCTAACTGCATGCAAGTTCAAGGCAGATTGAAACTCTATCAATGACACCTGGTGAAAGGAAGTAGAACTACTTAAAGGAAAACTGTCAAGTCAAAAATTCATATGTAACTGATATTATTTTCTAATTCCTCGCTCTAAACTCTCTCTATTCATGTATTTCTTTTATTTATATTTCCCTCCTATCTTCTGTAAACTTCAAATAAAGAGATTCATTCCATGTGTCACTTACAGTGAATGATCCACTTAGTTTTCTGCTGTCCACTGCCCATAAGATGAATATGCATGTCACATACACCACATAACTGCAAAGGAAATCACTGGGAGGGGGCTGTATTTTCCTCTCTGTGTATGCAGCCAAGAAAGAGGTGAAATACAACACAGAAACTGTAACAGCAGGATACCTGGTTACAGAAACAGATGAAGTCTACATAGATCGGCAAAAGCTCTTTCCCTACCTATCTTCATCAGAACAGAAGCTACTGAAACCTGACACAGCACTGTCTGAGAGTATAGGAGGTGGGAGGAGAGAGCTACTGAGAGGGAGTGCATAATTACATGACAGTTTATACAGACTATTCCTGTTTGCTTATAATAGAGAGGACTAATCCAGCAGTTCTCTGCAGGGTCTGACAAAGCTGTTAAGATGGAAACTACAAATGGTACAATAATCTAATATATAAAGCTAAATGTGTGTATGTGTGTGTGTGTGCATGTCCGGGATTGGCATCTACACCGTCGCAACTACAGCCACAAAATTTTGCACAGTCACATGTCTGGACCCCGAGAGCGTCATAGGCTATGTTGTGAGGCGAAATTTTAACCCCGCGCGTTCCAGTTCACCAAAAAATTTGGCCCTAGCTACATAATGGAGAAAAAGTGACAGTTGCCAGTTGACAGTTGTGAATGAGAAAGGCTTAATGACAGCACCAAAGACTAACAGCATATACCAGCATATAGTCACTAAGGTGGGGCCCTGACATGGAATATTCACCACGCACGTGGACATGTATACACACCACATGCACACAAAGAGTAACAGCTAAGGTGCAGCCCCAACATTGGATACTCACCACGCACCCAAACACAAACACACACACCACAAAGAGACACACACAACACAGAGACACACACCACACAGACACTCCCCCACAGGGACACACACACATACACACCCTATAGGGACACATGCACTCACTCCACAGGGACACACACACCACAGGAACATACACACATACACACCCCACAGGGACACAGAGACGCACACACACCCCACAGGAACACCCAGAACCCATAGGGATGGACACACACCACAGAGACACCCCTCCCCCCCAAAAGTGCACACACCACAGGGAACCCCCCACAGGGGCACACGCACACCACTAGGACATACATACACCCCAGGGACACACACACCCCAGGGACACACACACCACACAGACAGACACAGATGTGCACAAATCGCCTCACACAACTCGCTTCATACATCTGGTATCTTTAATTTCCAAAAATAAACATCTGATTAAAAACAGCCAATGTGCAACACATGTGCCATATAGGGAATTAAGGCAGATGTCAGTCACATGAGCTGTCTTTTATGTGTATGTGTGAGGTAATATATACTGCCCGGCCGGGGGGAGAGTTTACTGTTGACTGGAGATTTTTTAGGCTGCCTATAGCAACCAATCACAGCCCAGCTTCTATTTTCCTACAGGTTATTAATATGACATATTCAAATTCTATTTTGTTATAGCTAACAGCAGTTATTTATTAACCCGGGCGTAGCCGGGTACTACAGCTAGTGATTTTATATGTTTTGAAAAGGTCTGCCCAGACACTATTCAAGGGTAATATTAGTATCATACTGAAAAATGGCCTGACAGTGTTCCTTTAAAGGCTAAGGGAGTGGACAACTAAGTGATCTGACACACCCCTCCACCTACTCGTGCAGAGCCACACACAAATGCAGATTGCACATGTCTGCTCTAGCCAATCAGTGAGACTCACTGACCACAGATGTCATGCAATATATTACTGGCATGGAAGCCATAATTTCAGCAATACAGTACATGGCTGTTGCAGTGATTACATGCCACCTGCATATTAACAAATATTGGGAACACCACTAAAGAGTAAGTGCAGCAGGATATACTGGGGGAAAAAATGGTGAATTGTCTGTTCATTTGTTATTTTATAAATGCCTTAAAAAATAATTTAAATAATAATAATAAGTTAATAATCAGTTAATAGTAAAGAAAAATATAAGATATTTCATACAGTATATCATATAATGTTCTCTTGCAGGCTCAAAAAGCAGCCATGGGGAGGACATTCAATGTATTTCTTTTTTAACATCACAGTTTGTAAAGACACATTATGGGGTGTCTGTATGTCCATGCATGGAACCCTTCAATAGTTTTTGAATAACATTATGCTATTAAACTCATTCTACTTTAAATGCAACTTTCAAAGTTATAATCTTGTGCATTTGTAAGGTTGGCTTCACACCACGGTACAATCAGGTCCAGGGCTGTCCGAGGTGAACCTGACAGCCCCGGACCCAATTTTGACATTATACAGCCCTATGGGGCCGGATGGAGCCGGATGGCAGCTATCTGCCTTACGGTTTCCATCTGTCTGGGAGGATCCGGGTGTATTCGGATTTTTCTCCCGAACACAAAAACGTTGCTTGCAACGTTTTTGTGTCCAGGGCAAAAAGTCTGCCCAAATTGGATCCTCCCGGATGCGGGGCAATCTGGCACTCCCTAACATGGGAGTCTATGGTGCTGGATTGCCCAGATCCGGGAAAATCAGGGAGGATCCGGGATCTGGACACCGGCGGCTGAAGTTCAGCATGAGCTACTCTGAACTTCATCACCAGGGAGCTGTTACCTGTGACGCGGTTCAGCACCATTTCAGCAGGGGACAGCTGAGCTCAGCTGCGATCTCATGCATCTGGCTATAAACAGGACCCGAGGGCATATTTGCCCTCCGCTTCTGTTTGCAAATGGGGTCCGGGGCTCTCAGGTTCACCCCCGACAGCCCTGGACCGTGTTGTGAAACCGCCCTAATTACAAAAGGAAGAAATTCATAAAAAAAATCATATCTATAAAACTTACAGTTCTTAAAATGCATGGAATATCCTGATTTCACATGCTCATGTAAGTATGTGTCCACTTCATGCAGAATGAAATGTATTTAACATTGTTAACCTACTTTCATTTCACTGGCTTGCCGTCTTTGTCCATTTATTGTCCCATTTTTCTTATGTTTTTATGCGAGACACATATTTAAATAGAAGTCAGTCTCCTGCATGTCTACTACTCTCCCTACTCAGTTAATAAACAATTAGAAAAAATGTCATATTCATTAAAGGAATGAAAATTCAGGGAAGCATCAGGTCTTGCACAATTAGAGCTTGGTTGGTTTGGATGGCACCAGCCAGATGGCAGAGGCACAACGCCTCAGGGTAGAAGATGCATCAAAACACTAGTGTGCAGAACAATAGTCATCTCTAAATTTATATCTGAATGACTGTTAGCGGAATTAACTGTGTAGTGTCTCTGGGCATTGTCAGAAACTATTCTCGGCACAGTTCTGTGATACATTAATGTCACGAGGTGGTATACAAAACATCTCAACACTTTGAAGGTTAGTTTTGTAAATATTTGTGCTAATTTCAGGATACCAATTACAGTTTACTTTAAACCATATTTTATTAAAACAATATGTATGCTGTGGAGATGATTGTGCTGTGGCTTAAATGGAGTTTGAACACACGTTGAAACTAGAAAAGACATCAAAAATGGAAACTGTTACTATAGTTGGAGAAATTCTGGTCAAATTAGGACATAGCAAAGAGATAAACTAAGTGATAGGCCAGTGTCACATAAGTGTATAAAAAAGGTCACATTTTTATTCAAAAAGTTTTATGTTTTTCTTTCCATTGTCATCCGTGTGATGTCTTTTTTTAACAGTAGCTGTTATGAACCATTTGCAGGAGCCTTTAGAGTTTAGTATTAAAGAATTTCAATATATCTGTAAAAATCGGATATCATTGTGTGGCATCCGATTTTTTTTCTCATACCCATAGACTTGAAAAGGTGCATGGTCAGACTAGGGAGTCTGGGCTCCACAAGAGGAATTCAGTCCTGGGGTCTATTCTACAAGTACACTCGTACAACTATATGCAAATACCTGTTAGTCATTATCCCCATTATAGTGGAGCATTGACTGTAAAATACAAGAGGCAGCAGCAGGACAAATGTGTGACCGCAGTTCCATTCATCCTCTTTGGAGCTGCCAGAAAAAGGCAAGAACAGCACTTTCAGACACTGATAGAATGAATGGATTAGAGGTTGAGTCAAACACAAGCTCCCATTCTAATAGGGTTAAAAGTTAAATTTGATGCCGATCAGCGCAGGTTCGAGCAGTCGGACCCCCATCAATAAGCTATCATTTATCCTGATGAGAAAGGTTTACTTGTTTTCACTGGAGAAAATGTATGTAAATGTATCTCTGCTGCTGTGTAACAGCTAAAGGACAGGGAGGGGTTAAACTTCCAAGTATTTAATCTCTAATAGAAATAAACATTCTTCTCCTAATTAATATCAGATAGTAGAAATGACCTACATATACAACCACAATTCACTATACCAAGACCAATAATACCATATATAGGGGAAAAATACCACCACATCATGACCAGACTAGATATTACCATCGCATGTTGACCAAATAATACCCCGTACAAGGGACAAATGCCACCATACCATGACAAGACCACATAATACCACCACATAGTAAGCAAATACTAAAATATACAAGAAAGAAATACTGCCAGACTATGACAGAACACATGTTACCACCACATAGTGACTGAATAATATCACATACAAGGGACAAATACCACCACACTATGACCATGCCATAGGATATCACAACATAGTGATCAAATAATGCTATACTAATACACTAATCATGAATAGAAACTACAATGCTAATAACACTAATATTTCACCATTATACACAAAAACTAAGTATATAATGTACTGTATGAGGTACAGGTAATTGTAGATGAGCGGACTTTTTGAAATTTGTGTTTGGTTAGGTTCGCCGACTAGTTCGACAAACAGTTCGTCGAACCTCTCGAATCCCATTGATTTCAATGGGAGGCAAAACCAAAGGCATAGAAAACACCTTCAGGGGGTCCCAAAAGCTACCAAAACATCTCAAATTAGGGGCAGATACCAGGAAAAGTGCTATTTCCAAGACTTACAATTTTTTATCATGGTGCATTATGGATGTATGGGACAGAGCCTGGCCCAGCATTTCAAGCTTCAACATTGATCAGGAACAGGGAGATGAGTGGCAGGTGTAGGTATGGTGCTCAGAGAGCCCTGCTAAATTTACTAAGGACACAACAAAGACACCACAATAACAGTCTCCACATAATCAAAAATTAGGACCAGATACCTTCAAAGTTTAAACGTTTATAATCCAGCTCACCTGTTCCTTTTGTGCTCCAGAGAAATCCCAATACATCCAGAAAAAAACTTTGAAGTCCGGCGCCAAAAGTTCTTAGTTCCACAAAGATTTCTTTATTAATTTACAGCATAAAAAGCATGGAAAATTGAGGCTATAGTATAGTCCGATTAAGTGCAAGCTATCCCGGGCACTGGTTTACATGTTTCGAGGCTGAAACCTAGGTTATGGCTAAGGCTGAAGGCACACTGTCGTACATCAAACACGGAGCTATTTGGGCAGCACACTCGGGCGAATATCGCACCGTGTACTGTATGGGCGCAAGATTTTCTCGACCACATACACTTGCATTCTGCTTGCGCACGTCAGAATTGCGTGCAGTCGCAGCATGCTGCGACTGCACTCGCTTCTGACTCGCAGTGCGAGTTAGGTGCGGGGGACTCGCACCAGTGTGCCCTGCCTGATAGGGCAACACTGGTCCGAGTGCAATGCGAGCTTCCCTCGCCCAGTGTGCCTTCAGCCTAAGAGGCATTTCAGCCTCGAAACATGTATACCAGTGCTCGGCATAGTTTGCACTTAATCAGACAATACTATAGCCTCGATTTTCCATGCTTTTTATGCTGTAAATTAATAAAGAAATCTTTTTGGAACTAAGAACTTTTGGTGCCGGACTTCAAAGTTTTATACCTACAAAGTGGCATCAATTGAGCCGGAATAAAAATTGTAGAATGAGCAGCCTGTGTGCATGGCACAGGGTCTAAAACAGGGCCTGGCTTAGTATTTGAAGGTTAATCATTCATTAGCATGGCTAGGGACACACTGGCATCGTGGATGCGTTTTTTCCATGCATTTTTCACACTTGTCTTTTGTAAAAAAACGCATGGAAAAACGCATTAATAGGCCCCAATGCAAAAAATGCATGGCAAAAGTGCCAAGCGTTTGTTGGATGCGTTTTTTGGCTCAGCACCAAAAAATGCATCATGCTGCATTTTTTGGTGCGTTTTTGGTGAATTTCAAAAATGCATGCGTTTTTGTAACATGGGGCCCAATTGGAAAAGCATGCAAGAACGCATGGCACTAAATGGTACCATGCGTTTTTGCATGTGTTTTTGCTTGCGTTTTTTAAGGCTGCTCCAGACCTAACAGCAAAAACACAGCCCAAAAACGCATGCTGTCAAAAACAACCTTAAAAAACACAGCCAACTGTGACCCTAGCCTAACAGGGTGATGAGTGACACATGTAGGCATCACACTCACAGAGCGCTGCTAAATTCAGAAAACAGACAAGAAGGAGACCCCTAAAAAGAATCTCCATATTTAAAAAAAATTAGGGCCCGAAGTGGCATCAATTGACCTCATTGGAGCTCCATGACTTGTTAATCTTGATGAAAGTTAAGCGGTCTACATTTTCAGGGGACAGCCAGATGTGCTTATCTGTCAGGACACCACCAGCGGTGCTGAAGACACGTTCTGAGAGAATGCTGGCTGCCAGGCATGACAAAAACTCCAAAGCGTGACTGTATTCAGTTCTACTGATGAAAGAGCTGGTTTAAAAAATAAGTGAAATGACTCCCAGAAACTGCTTTTGACAGTTAAACTGCTGCTAAGGTTTCTATGCTGAAGACTCAATGTTTCCCTGGTTAGAAGTGTAGATCTGCCATGCGTACTGAGTGTTGGGGAAAAGAGGTTGTAAGATTGTCTACCAGCTTTTATTAATACTCAAGCATGCGCATGTCCCTGTCAAAGGCAGGAAGTAATTTGCTTAATTTACTTGATAAAAGAGTGTGGCAACCCAGTAGTCATCATTAATTTGCATCCTAATGAGAGGGGCATCAAGTTGCAGATAATGCAGCAAGATGTGTCTGAAGCATCCATGAGGCCTATGCACTTGTTGAGTTGGTGGAGGCTCTTCAGCTGTGTGACTCTGTGGCACCCCATGGGTTAATGTGCCACAATAACATCACATGGGTTCTCTCCCCACTACACACTGACAAACACTAGCACCTCTGGGCCAAGAAGGGGAGCACAACCTGCTTCCTTATATACTCTTGCCCATGAGGGAGAGCTCAGTTCAGCTCGGAGCAGGGCTGTGAAGAGCACACAGAGAGCAGAGTTAGCTCAGTGCAGACCTAGTGAGGGTCAGAGGAACAGGAGAACGATAGACTGAGGAACACGTCTGGGAGCTGGAGTGATACCTTCACTTGCCCCAGAAGAACGCACACAAACGGACACCGGATCCAGTACTGTGTCTGGCACCCACAGCACAGTGAATCCCGGAACAGTGGGATCTCTAGATGCCCCTAGTACCAGTGCAAAGCAACACGGAGGGGTCAGAACAGCACAGAGGACTCAAGTTGCCTAGCCAAGTGGTACCAGCAGAATATAGAGAGAGAGACGTGAGGAATCCCAGCAGCTCAGCTAATAGCAGCAGCCAGGACACACACACAGTGCAGCATAAGGACGCTGACGACCCCGGACAGGGTGGGAAAAGAGCTCAGCCCCATTACAGACTCCGTGGACTATAATCTGTAATAACATCAGCAGTAAAGCTTTGGAAAACAGCAAAACTGTGAGTCTGTGTACTGATTGCGACCTTTGCTCCAGATTCAGCACAGAGAGCTCCCCCCTGCTACAAGCCTGTCAGCTCTGCAACCTCAGGAGAGAAGGAGAAGAGCACCAGTGTCTACCAAACGTGAGTGTGTGTCCTTTAACCCTGTCTCCACCATCTATAACCCCAATAGACTTTAACCCTTACTGCCCCGGGGGATACAGTTCTTCCCACTGGAACTACACCATCTCCGCTGCCATCACATCACCCCCGGAGGTTCTGTAGCAGCGGCGGCTCCCCATCACTGGCCGCACCAAGTGGGTGGCGTCACCCGTGACAAATTCCCTTGTAAATATTTCCCCATCTTATTGTGCGGGCCCAGGGACACGGTCCGGACCAAGCCACCCGTGACTTCCCCGGCACCGACCGGTCCGGCACCGAGTACCCACAATCCACAATCTGGCGTCACGAACAGGATCTACCCGGTCCAAAAGGATTGGACCCTGTGCGCCATCTGAACTGTATATTTGAGAATCCGCCATTTTGGAGTGCGCGGCGTGCGGGAAAAGAAAGGGGGCGGTACCCTGCATTGGCGCGAACCCAGCCTCCTCCCTTGGTGCTGACGACATCCGGCGGGGAAGAAGATCCCTGTTGCACACCGGAACCTTCCATAGACATCCGGACGGAAGCGGAAGACGGAGGGTGGATATTAACTAAGGTGGCCCAAGATGTCGCAGCCCGATGCACAAGGCGGCGACGGAGCAGCCGGTGGAGCTGCAGCGCTGGACCCAGCGATAGTACCTGGCAATGCAGCGGCGCAAGGAACAGCACCAATAATGCCGTTCCTGATGCCGTATACTCCAGGGGCAATGTGGCTGCCCCAATACTCCGGTGAGCCTAATACCTTAGAAAGCTCACCGAAAATAGATAAGGTAATCCTAATTGTAATCGAAGTGTGTGCTTAAGGAATTACTACTAAAATATAATTTTTAATGATACATATTTAAAAGAGGAAACTATAGTTCCAATCAGGGTGTGCAACTAACTTTCTCAGGGGGGGGGGGATTTTGTTAGTGGGATGTTGGGCACACGTGGCCCAACCCTATCCTCTCCCTCACTCACCCTGCCTGGCAACGGAGTTTTATACACATACAAAAACCCCCTAGATGGTGTCCCCGTTCCACGGCGGCTGTCCCTACTGACCCTTAGCTGGTGACTAAGGATGTAGGCCCATTGGTACACTATACCTCCCTAAGGTTAAGGTATAAATAACATACATCTATGCTGGAAGGTATCTCAAACAAAAAGGAGAGACAGTCCTCAGAGTTAAGGGTCTATCCCTTTAACTAGGTGTCCACAAAAATACGGTCACCTGGCGGACATTGAAAACAGCTATATGGGGAGATAGTTCCTTCCTATCAAAGGATAATGGAGGTGTCAGGTGTCATACAATACCGTTATTAAATGCCTCAATTCCCATACCAATACAAAGTGTACTAGCACAAAACCCAGCAGTTGCTAGGAACAAAAAAGAAATCAGTAATGCCTCACCTACACCTTCTATCTCACCCATCAAGCACACAATAACATGTCACTTTCATAATATTGAATTTAAACCCTGAGGAAGTCAGATGTACCAAATGCCGTTAGGGTCACTCACAGGCAGGGCTACCAATGCCCCACAGAATAGATTAGGGTATCACTTATCTTATCCTGATGTTGTCACGCTACGTCTTCACTCGACGCGTTTCCCCCACCATAGATGCAGCGGTGGGTTCCTCAGGAGTGGTTGTTGGCACAAGGTGTTTGTGTCTACCCTGGGGCACCCAGGGCGAAGGGTCCGATACTCCCCCTCTCTCCCTTCACAATGATATGAGCCTAATACCTTAACTGACTTTATGCAAAAGATTAAAGAGTATTATGTGATGTATCCCCTCACTGAAGCCCAGCGTGTAGGAATGATAATGGGACAGTTAACGGGCAATGCATGGCGTGAGGTTGCGTCCTGGCTGGACACAGATAAGGACACTGTAGAACATCTAGCAGCCAGACTGAAAGCAACTTTTGAATCTGCTGTTGATACCCGGGCTAAGATGAGGTTCTTTGCATGCCACCAGAAACCTAAACAGAGTGCCAGAGACTTTGCCTTGAGCCTGCAGGAAGCACTCAAAGCCCTTAAGCTGGCAGAACCTGCTTTAGCCCCGGGGGCTGATAAAATGCTATTTGACCAATTCATAGAGGGCCTCCACTCCCCTTCCCACCGAGGACAGTTAAGCATGATACTGCTGCAGAACCTTGACATGACATTTACTGAGCTGAAAGATAGAGCTATTCGTCTGCAGCAGCTGGAAGAGCCACGAGAATTAACACCTGTGCCCGACACTGCAGCAGCACCTCAGCAGCCGGCAGCGCCAGCGACATCTGCCATGTCAGCGACTGCTGCTGAGGCTGGGGAATATATCTCAAATGCAGCCCTCAACCAAAAGCTAGATGCCCTGACAGACACCGTGATCTCCATGGCCAAGGTCATCAAGGAACTGCGAGAGTCAAAACCTGCACCCAAGATCGAGTTGGCGACCAGCAGAGAGGATGTTCCGTGGATGAGGCCCAGAAGATACCCAGCAGCAAGAGGACGACCCAGCGATCGCTACCAACCAGATGGACAGCCCATTTGCCGCCGTTGCCAGAAATCAGGCCATCTTGCTCATGAGTGTCCTTTAAACGACGATTCCCTGGGCAGGCGGGCCGCTCCCCAGGAATGAACGCTCAAGGCCCCTCCGCCTGGTATGACAAATTCGTGGGAGGAAAGCCGGTGATCCCTATTGTGTTGGATGGCATCCCCTTTAGTGCCCTGCTGGATACCGGATCCCAAATAACATCCATCCCACATGTTCTATATAAAAGGTACTGGGCTGATTCAGACATTACTAATGCACCAAATTACTTTAACTTTGATGTATGGGCTAGTAATGGACAGGTAATACCGAAAGTTGGATTTAGAGAGATGAATATTCAGGTTGGGAAGGTAGAATTGCAAAACCAGGGTATTATAATCATAGATGTTAACCGGCGAGACCGTGAACCCGTGATGCTGATAGGAATGAATGTAATTGAGAAATGTTTTTCCGAAGTGTTAAGTGTTTTGCAGCAAATCGCCGAGACTGCCGGAACTGGACAACAGAGGCTTCTGCACAAAGAGATCAAAGCCCTGATGTTGAAGCAACAGGTAGAAATCTCCGGAGGTGAGATCGGCAGTGTAAGAGTAAGTGATCCAATACCCATTGTAATTCCTCCCAAAACTGAAATGTTGGTATGGTGTAGAGCCGCAATAGACATTAAAGGGCAAGACTATCAGGCCCTGGTAGAACCCGTGTACTCAGACAGTAGACCGACCACACTCACTGCTAGAGGAGTAGTTGACGTACACAGGGGAAGAGTGCCATTACGCCTATTGAACTGCGGAGATGATGAGATCACATTACCAAAGTATGCTACCATGGCTAAGTTATACACGGTTGATAACAACAACATCACAGCCGTCGAGCCCTTGAACCCGTCAAGTCAGGCGGATGACAATGGCTCAGGAGAGAAGCTGGAGGATTGGTGCCAAAAGTTGCATGTGGGTACCAGTTCTACACCTCCCCGTCATAAGCATGGAGTATACCGGGTAGTGAAGGAATACGAACAGATATTCAGTAAACATCCGTTAGACTTTGGGCAGATCAAAGGGGTAGAGCACACTACACCCAGAGGTAACCATCAACCTATAAAAGAGAGGTATAGACCATTACCACCAGCTCACTACCAAACCACCAAAGATATGCTCAGAGAAATGAAATCTGCAGGGGTAATAAGAGACAATTGTAGCCCCTTGGTCAACACCTCTAGTGTTAGTTAAAAAGAAGGATGGGACCATGAGAATGTGCGTAGATTATCGGCAGATTAATCGCATCACACATAAGGACGCATACCCATTGCCTAGGATTGAGGAGTCATTAGCTGCATTAAAATCTGCTAACTACTTTTCCACCCTTGATCTGACTAGTGGGTACTGGCAGGTTCCTGTGGCCGAGGCCGACAAGGAGAAGACAGCGTTTACTACGCCGATGGGCCTCTGTGAGTTTAATTGTATGCCGTTCGGACTCTGCAACGCACCCGGGACCTTCCAACGTCTGATGGAGAGCTGCCTCGGGCACAAGAACTTTGAAACTGTCCTCCTGTACCTGGATGACGTCATAGTCTACTCGAAGACGTACGAGCAACATCTACAAGACCTGGCAGAAGTGTTTGAAGCTTTATTGAAATATGGCATGAAAATCAAGCCATCCAAGTGTCACCTTCTCAAACCAAAGGTACAGTACCTGGGACATGTCGTCAGTTCAGAGGGAGTAGCACCGGATCCTGATAAAGTCACAGTGATAAGGGATTGGCCAAGACTTACGAACATGAAAGAAGTAAGGCAATTCCTGGGCCTGGTAGGCTATTATAGAAGATTTATCCCAGGATTCACTAAGCTAGCAGCTCCTCTGCAAGACATTCTGGTAGGACGATCAAAGAAGGCTTCAAACTGTAATCTCCTGACACGGTGGGATGAGGAAAGAGAAGATTCCTTCAACAAGCTGAAAAGTGCGCTGACGGGAGAAGAGATCCTGGCATACCCTGATTACCATCAACCCTTCATCCTATACACGGATGCCAGCAACGTGGGACTGGGAGCAGTATTGTCGCAGAAGCAAGGAGGCAAACAAAGAGTTATTGCATTTGCAAGTAGGAAGCTCCGGCCTACAGAAAGAAATCCCGAGAATTACAGCTCCTTCAAGTTAGAGCTACTGGCAGTAGTTTGGGCTGTGACTGAACGCTTTAAACATTACTTGGCAGGTGCAGAATTCACCATCTACATGGATAACAACCCGTTGACTCACCTGGATACAGCAAAATTAGGTGCTCTGGAGCAGCGATGGATAGCCCGGCTATCTAACTATAACTTTGTCATCAAATATCGGGCAGGCCGCAAGAATGGGAACGCAGATGCCTTATCCCGAATGCTGCACCTGAAAGACGTGGAAGAGGAACCGGAAGAGTTGGAAGAGATTGAACTACCAGCCTTTCATCGTTCAAAGGTACAAGATTATCAGCCCGGCGCCTACCAAAGAAAGCAGGAAGTACATCTTAACCCGTTAAGACACTACGAATGGGCCGAAGCCCAAGATAACGATCCGGCCGTGAAGCTAGTGAAAGACCTGCTTACGCAACAAAGCGCACACCCTGATCAGAATGCCCCAGCTGAAGCTATACAGCTATGGAAGGATAGAGGCAAGTTGTTCCTGCATCAAGGGAACGCATACCAATCCTAAAACGCATGAACTGGTCTGGCAGATTATCGTGCCCAAGCGAGCCACTCAAATGGTCTTAGAAGCTTATCACGACAACGCAGGTCATTTCGGATGCAAGAAGTTGGAAGCAATCCTGAGAGACAGATTCTATTGGGTTGGCATGAGAAGATCCATTGAACTATGGTGCAGAAGATGTGCCGCATGCAACCTCAGAAGGAAAGATCCACAGAAAGCTCCGCTTCCACCAATAGTAACCAAGCAGCCCCTTGAACTAGTCCCATTAGATCACGTCAAGTTGTCACCAAGCCGGTCAGGCTATGTCTATGCCTTAACCATCGTGGACCATTACTCACGCTTCTTAGTGGTGGTACCAGTCAAAGACTTGACAGCGAAGACTGCAGCAAAAGCATTCCAGACGCATTTCTGTAGACCACATGGTTACCCAGAACAGGTCCTTGCAGACCAAGGTCCAGCTTTTGAATCAGAACTATTCAAGGAATTCTGCAATATGTACGGTTGTAAGAAGATTCACACAACAACGTATAATCCCCAAACAAATGGTTTATGCGAGAAGATGAATCATATTGTAGTTGAACTGTTAAAGACTTTACCAGAGTCAGAAAGAAACCAGTGGCCAGATAAATTACCTGATTTGGTAGACTTATACAACCATGTCCCCGTGAGTTCTACAAACTGCACTCCAGCATACCTTATGCGCGCAAGACCCGGTAAATTACCAATTGATCTAGACATGGGAATTGAAAAACCAGATACAGAAGTAGAAGAAACGGATTGGGATACCAAACGTCAGAAACAGTATCAACAAGTGCAAGAATGTGTAGAGAGGAACCTACAACAAGCAAGAGCAAGACAATAGAAGACCTTTAACAAACATGCTCAAGCAATGCCATTACAAGAAGGTGATCAAGTTCTCAAGAGAAAGAGACGTACAAACAAACTGGATAATCAGTGGGAAACCGTCCCATACACAGTCTTACCATCTAACCTAGACAATGTTAAAACCTGTTTGATAAGCAAAGATGAAGGAAGAACTTCACAAGTCGTATCTCGTGATCAGCTAAAATTGTGTCCTGAAACCCTGAAGACACCTGAAGTCACAGAATCCGTACAGGTCCAACCTATCCAAGAAAAAGAAGAAGTATTCCACACGGTACTAGGAGATTTTCCTAAAACATGGCCAAATTATCATGGAGCAGTTGTCGTACCAATGATTGCATTCCCTTCAATGAGGGACCCAAAACCAGAACCTGTGTTACCAGAACCCGTGTTACCTGAAGAAGACCCAAGACTTGAAGAACTGGAAGTAGAATCCGAAGAGGAAGAACAAATTTCTGGTCCCAGCGAGCTTGCCAGTCCTGCAGTCAGACCTCCATCTGCCATAACACCAAGCACCCCAAATAGGTACACGTCTACTCACACTTTCAGACTAACTCCACCAACATTGCGCAGATCAGAGCGTAGTACGCAAGGTCAGTTACCAGCTAGGTACAAAGAGTAAAATGCAGAATTAAATATCTAATGTAAATATGTTTGTTTAAATGTAAAGTAAACGTAAACCGAACCAGTAGACTGTGTCCAAGAGGGTGGAGGAACTGGATTGACCCCCATGTACATTAAGTTAGGGAAAGAAAGTGCCTGGGGGTGGTGTAGAGAATTCAGGCCTCCTAAGCAGAAACGCCCGTGGACAAATGTATATAGTTATTGCAACGTTAAAAAAAATCCCAGTACCTACAGAGGCTATCCTGTATGAACTTTGAACTTTTGTTATTTACTTATGGACCATATATACCACGGACTGGTTGTGGTAAGAACTCTCTTGCATATATTCATCAGCCTGGTGGCAATAGACTAAACCCCCGGAAAGACTGCTTTTTGACTTTTCGAACTCTTTTTCACATTTTAGTGATTTTTGTACTTTTTCATTTTAAGTTTATGTCAATATTAATTGTGTTTAATTGTTGTTTACTTGTTTTTACACAGTCCCGGAGTACTGTATTTAACTAAGGGGGAATGTGGCACCCCATGGGTTAATCTGTGAAAGAAAGAATGCGCATATAGGGTCTTATCTCAATTAAACACTTTCACTTGTCGATGTGGAATTGCTCACCTTTAGCAGTTGTGAAACCCACAACTGGTAGAATAGCGTACAAAGCAGCTGCTGCAGGGACCGCACTCTCAACAGTGACCGTGGTCGTGATGTAGATTCTTGGACAAAGTGCTTCGGTGTCCGCGCTGCTGCTCCGAGACCAAAGAAACACAGACACAGGAATGTCTGGTACAGCTACAGCCTTTATTTTCCGACGCGTTTCGGAGCCTCCTCCCGAGCTCCTTCCTCAGGGAACATGTGCCACAATAACATCACATGGGTTCTCTCCCCACTACACACTGACAAACACTAGCACCTCTGGGCCAAGAGGGGGATCACAACCTGCTTCCTTGTATACTCTTGCCCATGAGGGAGAGCTCAGTTCAGCTTGGAGCAGGGCTGTGAAGAGCACACAGAGAGCAGAGTTAGCTTAGTGCAGACCTAGTGAGGGTCAGAGGAACAGGAGAACGACAGACTGAGGAACACGTCTGGGAGCTGGAGTGATACCTTCACTTGCCCCAGAAGAGCGCACAGAAATGGACACCGGATCCGGTACTGTGTCTGGCACCCACAGCACAGTGAATCCCGGAACAGTGGGATCTCTAGATGCCCCTAGTACCAGTGCAAAGCAACACGGAGGGGTCAGCACAGCACAGAGGACTCAAGTTGCCTAGCCAAGTGGTACCAGCAGAATACAGAGAGAGAGAGAGAGACGTGAGGAATCCCAGCAGCTCAGCTAATAGCAGCAGCCAGGACACACACACAGTGCAGCATAAGGATGCTGACGACCCCGGACAGGGTGGGAAGAGAGCTCAGCCCCATTACAGACTCCGTGGACTATAATCTGCAATAACATCAGCAGTAAAGCTTTGGAAAACAGCAAAACTGTGAGTCTGTGTACTGATTGCGACCTTTGCTCTAGATTCAGCACAGAGAGCTCCCCCCTGCTACAAGCCTGTCAGCTCTGCAACCTCAGGAGAGAAGGAGAAGAGCACCAGTGTCTACCAAACGTGAGTGTGTGTCCTTTAACCCTGTCTCCACCATCTATAACCCCAATAGACTTTAACCCTTACTGCCCCGGGGGATACAGTTCTTCCCACTGGAACTACACCATCTCCGCTGCCATCACATCACCCCCGGAGGTTCTGCAGCAGCGGCGGCCCCCATCACTGGCCGCACCAAGTGGGTGGCGTCACCTGTGACAAATCCCCTTGTAAATATTTCCCCATCTTATTGTGCGGGCCCAGGGACACGGTCCGGACCAAGCCACCCGTGACTTCCCCGGCACCGACCGGTCTGGCACCGAGAACCCCCGTCCCGTGGGGGCTCCACAACCCAAATCTCCAAAATATTGTAATTTCAACACTGCCTTATAGCAGAGAGTCATGGCAGTGCTGTATGGAGGTTGGTTGTATTCTGTCTGAACTGATGAAACATTAAGGGATAGATTAAGGCCGCAGTTGGAAGCCATAGAGGAAATGGACAAAGCAGTGGATGAAGAGGTACAGGTAGATGTTTTTTTCCCAAAATGCTTGGGGATTTGAAACTTGGGGAGTAGCCCCTTCATTGCCCAGCCACCAGAGTTATCCAGTAGCCAGTGAGAGAGATGTAATGCCCCTGGCCATGTTTGCTCATCCAGGTGTCAGTGGTGATATGCACCCTGTCGCACCAGAGTTTCTCAAGGAATGGGTAATGTTGTCTGGAACATGCTAGTGTAGGGCAGGCACAGGTTTCTTAACAGAAGTAATGGCAACACTGAGCAACTGATACTAGGGGGATGTGATGGCCATCAGCTTGCAGAAACCATCTTTATCCACCAGGCGGAAAGGCAGCATTTCTGTTGCCAACAGATGGGAAATGGTGATATTTAAGCTCTTTGCTGTGGGATGTGAAGGAGGAAATAATCGTTTCTGTGACCACAGCTGCAAGGACCAAGTGCTCACTGCTGTGCTGAGAGAGGGTGGAGTAGGGTGTACCCGACAAACTGCTGCACTGTTGAAAGAGGTGCAATCAGAGATGTTTTGGTGGGTTTAACATGTGGTGTGCTCGGTGTCTGAGATTGGTCAAAATCAGCAAGTGCTGTCACTCGCCCTAACTATAGTGGGACAACCAGTGAAGATCCTACAGCTGTACATCTGTCAGACAACACTTGCCACAGTGATGGAGAAGGAAGAAGCAGCAGAAGTTTTATCACAAAATTTTTCCCAGAGTTAGGCTGGGGTCACACTTAAAAGGCACAATGCGGTAACCGCATCTATTACGGATGCTGTTTTTACCGTCAGCCTTCATACTATCTTTTGATAGTAAAATTGCAACCCTCATTCCGCATCTGGATGCATTAATGCATCCGGTTTTGAAATGTGGGTTTTTGCAATTTTAAAAACCGCATCCGGATTCGGTACCGTAAGGTACATTTATGTACCTTGCAGTACCAGATCCGGTTCCCATAGGCCCCTTTTTTAAAAAAACAGATCTGGTTTTGCAACTGCTCAGAAAAATGCAGCCTGCATGATTTTTACCACAGGTTGGAAAACCGGATGTGGTAACCGGAATGCAAATAGTGAAATCCGGTTTTTCTATTGAAGCCTATGAGCTGCGGACCTGGATGCGGTTTTGAGCATTTTTAATGCTCAAAACTGGATCCGGATGTAAAAAAAAATACCACAGGTGTGACCCTAGCCTAACACATGGTTCTGGGCCATGTGGTGGTTCATGAATGTAGTAGTTAAAATTATGTTTTTTTGCCTCTACTTAGTTTTTTAATATAAAGTTTGCAAATAACATGAGTTGGGTCATCATTAGTGGTGTCAAAAAAGCCCCAAGCTAGGCAAACCTTGCTGCATCGGACAACTGCAAACCTGTGACCGCTGCTTTCTAGAGCCAGAGTTGTGGCTGAGGATGCAGTCGTTGTCATCCTTGCAGCCCTCAGTCTCTGTGCAGGAACTTGCAACCTAACCTCCTTGTCTTTCTCCTAAACCTCCTCTGGTGAGCTACTCAGCTGCATGACTCTCGGTTGATTCCAAGTAGGATCTCGAACCTCATCACCATCCTCACTGTTGTCTGATTCCTCGCCATGTGTCACCCTCCTCTTCCTGCCCTGCTTGCACAGTACAGTGTAGGTGCTTCTCAGGTTTCTGAGTCTCATTATCATCATCACTTCAACCCCTGGGTGTTACTTTCTTGCCCAAGGGTCTGGATTCTGTTGGGACCATACTTCCTCTGACCCGGATTAAACTACAAAAGATTTTGGGCATTGGTGAAGATGATTTCCTCCTTTGAAGTATATGAATCTCTGTAGTAGATCTCTGATGCCCATTAAATTGAACGTGTGAACATCTCTGCAGAATCACCCATTTGTGTTTCCCCACAATATGTTGTGCGGTTGCACAGTATGCATGGGTATTTGGGGCGCTGCCTCTATAGACTGTACAGTTTGTGATGTGCAGAAACTGGAGGACACGCTACTTGATGCAGCGCTTGCCATGTACTGGAGCAAAAGCTCTTTCCTGGCCTCATCCACAACTTGTATCTCTCTGCTGCTGGCAAACAAAGAGACAGGAGTATGTCCAGTAACAGAAGTTGTCACTTCACTTGGGATACGACGAGCCAATGTTTGGTCAGTACTGCTTTCAGTATCATTAGCAGTAGCACCTACCCTGCATACACCTCGAACACCAAGCCCCCTTCCCAGTGGCGTAACTTCAAGCCCAGGGGCCCCGATGCGAAAGCTCCAACGGGGCCCCCAATTATTGCAAATCTTTAATAGTATTAATCTTTTTCTATAGGACAAAGGGACTTTTGGGGCCCCCTAGGCTGCAGGGCCCGGGTGCGATCGCAACCCCTGCACCTATTGTAGTTACGCCCCTGCCCCTTCCCCTTTCTACTACCACAACCTCGGAATTTTCCACTCATATTGAATGCACATAGAATTGTAAAGTACTTGTTGAGGCCAAACACATCCTTCTTAGGGGAAACTGAATGATTTGGCAATAACTGGTTTAAGGACAAACACAGCCTTTTTAGGGGAAACTGAAAGATTTTGCAATCACTGCTTTGAGGCAAAAAAAAAAAAAGCCTTTTTTGTACAAACTGAAGGATTTGAGAATCACTGGTTAGAGGCCAAATGCAATGTTTTAGGGCAAACTGACTGATTTGGCAATAACTGGTTTGAGGGCAAAAAATATGCCTTTTACGGTACCTTTACACACGGCAACATTTCTAGGAATTTCACTGGCAACTTACTGGTTGCAGTGAAATCATGGGCACATTGTTCTATCTTGTTGCTGTGTACAAATGGAACAATGTCTCCATGATTTCACTGCAACCAGTAATTTGCCAGTGAAATTCCTAGAAAAGTTGCCGCGTGTAAAGGTACCTTTAGGGGAAATTGATTGATTTGGCAATAACTGGTTTGATACTAAAAAAAAATGCCTTTTTAGTAAAAACTGACTAATTTGGTCACAACTGTTTTGAGGCCAAACAAATGCCTTTTTAGTACAAATTGACTGATTAGGCAATAAATGGTTTGAGGCCAACCACAGCCTTTTTTAAGGGAAACTGACTTATTTGGCAAACTGGCTTTAGACCAAACACAGCCTTTTTAGGGAAAACTGTCCTACAATGCCTTGTGAAAGTATTTGGCCCCCTGGAACTTTTCAACCTTTTGCCATATTTCAGGCTTCAAACATAAAGATATAAATTCAAATTTTTTTTAAGAATCAACAGCAAGTGGGACACAATCGTGAAGTGGAACAAAATTTATTGCATATTTTAAACTTTTTTAACAAATAAAAATCTGAAAAGTGGTGTGCAATATTATTATGCCCCTTTGAGTTAATACTTTGTAGCGCCACCTTTTGCTGCGATTACAGCTGCAAGTCGTTTGGAGTATATCTCTATCAGTTTTGCACATCGAGTGACTGAAATTCTTGCCCATTCTTCCTTGCAAAACAGCTCGAGCTCAGTGAGGTTGGATGGAGACCGTTTGTGAACAGCAGTTTTCACCTCTTTCCACAGATTCTCGATTTGATTCAGGTCTGGACTTTGACTTGGCCATTCTAACACCTGGATACGTTTATTTTTGAACCATTCCATTGTAGATTTTGCTTTATGTTTTAGATCATTGTCTTGTTGGAAGATAAATCTTTGTCCCAGTCTCAAGTCTTTTGCAGACTGCAACAGGTATTCTTCCAGAATGATCCAGTATTTGGCTCCGTCCATCCTCCCATCAATTTTAACCATCTTCCCTGTCCCTGCTGAAGAAAATCAGGCCCAAACCATGATGCTGCCACCTCCATGTTTGACAGTGGGGATGGTGATGAGCTGTGTTGCTTTTAAGCCAAACATATTGTTTTCCATTGTGGCGAAAAAGTTTGATCTTGGTTTCATCTGACCAGAGCACCTTATTCCACATGTTTGGTGTGTCTCCCAGGTGGCTTGTGGCAAACTTTAATTGAGACCTTTTATGGATATCTTTGAGAAATGGCTTTCTTTTTTCCACTCTTCCATAAAGGCCAGATTTGTGCAGTGTACGACTGATCGTTGTCCTATGGACAGACTCTCCCACTTCAGCTGTAGATCTCTGCAGTTCATCCAGAGTGATCATGGGCCTTTTGGCTGCATCCTTTGATCAGTCTTCTCCTTGCTCGAGATGAACGTTTAGAGGGACGGCCGGGTCTTGGTAGATTTGCAGTGGTCTGATACTCCTTCCATTTCAATATGATCACTTGCACAGTGCTCCCTGAAATGTTTAAAACTTGGGAAATCTTTTTGTATTCAAATACAGCTTTAAACTTCGACACAACAGTATCTCGAACCTGCCTAATGTGTTCCTTGGTCTTCATATTGCTCTCGGTACTTGAAACAGAACCCTGAGACTATCACAGAACCATTTATACAGAGACTTGATTACACACAGGTGGATTCTATTTGTCATTACCAGTCATTTAGGACAACATTGGATCATTCAGAGATCCTCACTGAACTTCTGGAGTGAGTTTGCTGTACTGAAAGTAAAGGCCCTATTACACAAGGAAACATCTACGGCAACATCGCCGGCAACTCACGGGAGTTACACCGGGAGACATCACCGGCAATGCAGCAGCGATGTTGAAAGCAACTAGTGCTGCCAGAGTTAAATTGAACCCTGGCAGCGATCGTTAAGATTGGACTCAATGGGGGAAGTTGCTTTCAACATCACAGTTGTCGCATTGTCCTGAAACCAGGCGTTCTTGCTCAAGCAACTATCGCCGTTGATGTCACCCTGTTACACGGGGCAATGCACTGGCAATGTTGCTGCAACTTCGCCACGTCCCTGAGTTGCAGGCGATGTTGGCGGAGATGTTTCCCCGTGTAACGGGGCCTTAAAGGGACCGAATAATATCACTCGCCCCACTTTTAGGTTTTATATTTGTTAAAAAAGTTTAAAATATGCAATAAATTTCGTTCCACTTCACGATTGTGTCCCACTTGTTGTTGATTCTTCTCAAAAAAATTTTAATTCATATCATGTTTGAAGCCTGAAATGTGGCAAAAGGTTGAAAAGTTCAAGGGGGCCAAATACTTTCACAAGGCACTGTATGTGGCATGACTGGTTTGAGGCCAAAAGAATGTCTTTTTGGTACAAACTTACTGATTTGGCAATAACTGGTTTGAGGACAAAAAATATGCCTTTTACTGGAAATTGATTGATTTGGCAATAACTGGTTTGAGGCCAAAAAAATGCCTTTTTAGTACAAACTGACTGATTTGGCAATGACTGGTTTGAAGCCAAACCAGACTTTTCAAGGAAATTGAAAGATATTGCAATTGCTGCATTGGGGGAAAAAAGCATTTTTAATACAAACTGACTGAATTCTTTGATGCTAAACACAGCCTTTTTAGTGGAACCTGACTGATGTGGCTATAACTGGTTTGAGGCCAAAAAATGCCTTTTTAATACAACTTATATTACTTGACAACTGGTTTGTGGGAAAATACACCCTTTTTAGGGGAAACTGACTGGTTTGGCATTAACTGGTTTAAGGACAAAAAAATGCCTTTTTAGTACAAACTGACTAAATTGGCAATAACTGATTTGAGGCCCAAAAAACGCCTTTTTAGTTCAACCTGTTTGATTTGACCATTCCTGGTTTGAAGCCAAAAATTGCTATTTTAGTACAAACTGACTGATTTGGCAATTACTAATGTGAGGCCAAACACATCCTTTTTAAGTGAAGCTGAAAGATTTTGCAACCATTGCTTTAAGGCAAAAAGAAGCCTTTTTAGCACTGATTTCAGGCCAAACACAGCCTTTTTAGGGAAACTGACTGGTTTGACAATAACTGATTTGAGGCCAAAAAATGCCTTTTTAGTACAACCTGACTAATTTGACAATAACTCATTTGAAGCTAAACATAGCCTTTTTAGGGGAAACTGACGGACTTGGCAATACCTGGTTTGAGGTGAAAAATTTTTTGATGGGGGGCGTGTCCTGGCCATGTAAGAGAACAGACACTGAGCTTTCAGCTCCTTCTCCCCAGTTGGTGAAAACCTGCCCAAGTCTGCTGTACTCACCTCCGAAGGCACCATATGTCGGCGAAAAGATGGAGCAGCCGATCAGCAACTGCATCCGGCCCTCCGATTCATCATATCGCCAGTATTTAGCGGTTTCTTCGTACTGCCAGGAGGTCGATAAAGAGGGCAAAATGGCGGACTCCGCTCAGCAACCAACGAGGCAAGAAAGAATAGCAGGCCACTCAGCCTGGTAGCAGCCACAGAAACCCCCCATGAGGCTTCTACATCTCAGCCCCTACTCCGAGGACAAGACAAGACTCTGCAGGTACCGGGACCACAGGGAGCGACCGATCAGCACTTAGTGCGGTCTCCCCACGTGGAGGCTGGGTGCATCTCCTTCCGCCAGGTTACTGAGGGCTGCAGCAGGGAGGGAGAACAAGAGGGTTTGCAGGACCCCCCAAAATCATATATATAAAAGCCGAAGCCACTTCCGTCTTCAAGGGACAAAAATGACGTCACACGACGGAAGTGGCTTCGGCACTACACCCACTCAGGGTGAACTAAGATGGCGGCGAGCCACCACACACACACACACACTATACTTAGCACCTTCGTCTTCCTCGCCGCCGGCATGTCGACGCCCCCTTGAGCACTGAATCCAATAAAGCGTCCGGGAAGTCTCGCGAGACTTCCCGGATGCCATCTTGGAAAAAGTATGTCGCCGTCCCTCAGCGGACTGGATCCAATATGGCGTCCGGGAACTCTCGCGAGAGTTCCTAGACGCCATATTGGATCCAGTCCTCCGGGTGCGGCGACATGTCAGCAGAACGGAGGACTCAGGAAGACGCAGCCGGCAGGGAAGAAGCAGGGACAGTGGTAAGTATATCAGAGTGTGTGTGTGTGTCCGTCTGCCCCACTGCTGACCACTCTGCCCACCGCTGACCACTCTGCACACCGCTGACCACTCTGCCCACCGCTGACCACTCTGCCCTGTGCTGACCACTCTGCCCACACAGCGCTGCTGCACTGACCTCCCTGCCCACACAGCGCCGCTGCGCTGACAACCCTGCCCACACAGTGCCGCTGCACTGACCACCCTGCCCACACAGCGCTGCTGCACTGACCTCCCTGCACACACAGCACCGCTGCGCTGACCACCCTGCCCACACAGCGCCGCTGCACTGACCACCCTGCCCACACAGCGTCGCTGCGCTGACCACCCTACCCACCGCGCTGCTGCGCTGACCACTCTGCCCACCGCACTCGCTGCTAACCACTGAGCCATCGCGCAGTGCTAACCACTGAGCCACCGCGCAGTGCTAACCACTGAGCCACCGCGCAGTGCTAACCACTGAGCCACCGCGCAGTGCTAACCACTGAGCCACCGCGCAGTGCTCACCACTGAGCCACCGCACAGTGCTAACCACTGAGCCACCACGCAGTGCTAACCACTGAGCCACCGTATACTCTGCTAACCACTGAGCCCCTGTATACTCTGCTAACCACTAAGCTGCCTTACAGTGCTCCATCCCCCCTCACCCTGCCGCTTTGTCCTCCATCCTCCTCCTCCCACCGCTCTGTGCTCCGTCCTCCCCCTGCCTGTACCGTTCCATTCTCCTCCACCGCTTCCTCCTCCTTCCTTTGTCCGCCTCCTCTCCGCCACTCCATCCTCCCCCTGCCTGTGCTGCTCCATCCTCCCCCACCCCACCGCTTCGTCCTCTGTCCTCCTCCCCCTGCCGCTCTGTGCTCCATCCTCCCCCTGCTGCTCTGTCCTCCCCCACAGAGGAATAGCAGGCCACTCAGCCTGGTAGCAGCCACAGAAACCCCCATGAGGCTTCTACATCTCAGCCCCTACTCCGAGGACAAGACAAGACTCTGCAGGTACCGGGACCACAGGGAGCGACCGATCAGCACTTAGTGCGGTCTCCCCACGTGGAGGCTGGGTGCCTCTCCTTCCGCCAGGTTACTGAGGGCTGCAGCAGGGAGGGAGAACAAGAGGGTTTGCAGGACCCCCCAAAATCATATATATAAAAGCCGAAGCCACTTCCGTCTTCAAGGGACAAAAATGACGTCACACGACGGAAGTGGCTTCGGCACTACACCCACTCAGGGTGAACTAAGATGGCGGCGAGCCACCACACACACACACACTATACTTAGCACGTTCGTCTTCCTCGCCGCCGGCATGTCGACGCCCCCTTGAGCACTGAATCCAATAAAGCGTCCGGGAAGTCTCGCGAGACTTCCCGGACGCCATCTTGGAAAAAGTATGTCGCCGTCCCTCAGGGACTGGATCCAATATGGCGTCCGGGAACTCTCGCGAGAGTTCCTAGATGCCATATTGGATCCAGTTCTCCGGGTGCGGCGATATGTCAGCAGAACGGAGGACTCAGGAAGACGCAGGCGGCAGGGAAGAAGCAGGGACAGTGGTAAGTATATCGGAGTATGTGTGTGTCCGTCTGCCCCACCGCTGACCACTCTGCCCACCGTGACCACTCTGCACCGCTGACCACTCTGCCACCGCTGACCACTCTGCCCTGCGCTGACCACTCTGCCCACCAGCGCGCTGCACTGACCACCCTGCCCACACAGGCCGCTGCGCTGACAACCCTGCCCACACAGTGCCGCTGCGCTGCCCACCTGCCCACACAGCGCCGCTGCGCTGACCACCTGCCACAAGCGCCGCTGCGCTGACCACTGCCAAACAGCGCCGCTGCGCTGACCACCTGCCCACAGCGCCGCTGCGCTGACCATCCTGCCCACCAGCACGCGCGCTGCACTGACCACCCTGCCACACAGCGCCCGCTGCGCTGACCACCCTGCCCACACAGCGCCGCTGCGCTGACCACTCCCGCTGCCACCCGCACCAGCCGCTGCTACCCCTGCCCACACAGCGCCGCTGCACTGACCACCCTGCCCACACAGCGCCGCTGCACTGACTACCCTACCACCGCGCTGCTGCGCTGACCACTCTGCCCACCGCACTCGCTGCTAACCACTGAGCCATCGCGCAGTGCTAACCACTGAGCCACCGCGCAGTGCTAACCACTGAGCCACCGCACAGTGCTAACCACTGAGCCACCGCGCAGTGCTAACCACTGAGCCACCGCTCAGTGCTAACCACTGAGCCAACCGCGCAGTGCTAACCACTGAGCCACCGTATACTCTGCTAACCACTGAGCCCCTGTATACTCTGCTAACCACTAAGCTGCCTTACAGTGCTCCATCCCCCCTCACCCCGCCGCTTTGTCCTCCATCCTCCTCCTCCCACCGCTCTGTGCTCCGTCCTCCCCCTGCCTGTACCGTTCCATTCTCCTCCACCGCTTCCTCCTCCTTCCTTTGTCCGCCTCCTCTCCGCCACTCCATCCTCCCCTGCCTGTGCTGCTCCATCCTCCCCACCCCACCGCTTCGTCCTCTGTCCTCCTCCCCTGCCGCTCTGTGCTCCATCCTCCCCCTGCTGCTCTGTCCTCCCCCACAGAGGAATAGCAGGCCACTCAGCCTGGTAGCAGCCACAGAAACCCCCCATGAGGCTTCTACATCTCAGCCCCTACTCCGAGGACAAGACAAGACTCTGCAGGTACCGGGACCACAGGGAGCGACCGATCAGCACTTAGTGCGGTCTCCCCACGTGGAGGCTGGGTGCCTCTCCTTCCGCCAGGTTACTGAGGGCTGCAGCAGGGAGGGAGAACAAGAGGGTTTGCAGGACCCCCCAAAATCATATATATAAAAGCCGAAGCCACTTCCGTCTTCATGGGACAAAAATGACGTCACACGACGGAAGTGGCTTCGGCACTACACCCACTCAGGGTGAACTAAGATGGCGGCGAGCCACCACACACTCACACACTATACTTAGCACGTTCGTCTTCCTCGCCGCCGGCATGTCGACGCCCCCTTGAGCACTGAATCCAATAAAGCGTCCGGGAAGTCTCGCGAGACTTCCCGGACGCCATCTTGGAAAAAGTATGTCGCCGTCCCTCAGAGGACTGGATCCAATATGGCGTCCGGGAACTCTCGCGAGAGTTCCTAGATGCCATATTGGATCCAGTTCTCCGGGTGCGGCGATATGTCAGCAGAACGGAGGACTCAGGAAGACGCAGGCGGCAGGGAAGAAGCAGGGACAGTGGTAAGTATATCGGAGTGTGTGTGTGTCCGTCTGCCCCACCGCTGACCACTCTGCCCACCGCTGACCACTCTGCACACCGCTGACCACTCTGCCCACCGCTGACCATTCTGCCCTGCGCTGACCACTCTGCCCACACAGCGCCGCTGCACTGACCACCCTGCCCACACAGAGCCGCTGCGCTGACAACCCTGCCCACACAGTGCCGCTGCGCTGACCACCCTGCCCACACAGCGCCGCTGCGCTGACCACCCTGCCCACAAAGCGCCGCTGCGCTGACCACTCTGCCCATACAGCGCCGCTGCGCTGACCATCCTGCCCACGCAGCGCCGCTGCGCTGACCATCCTGCCCACGCAGCGCCGCTGCGCTGACCACCCTGCACACACAGCGCCGCTGCACTGACCACCTGCCCACACAGCGCCGCTGCGCTGACCACCCTGCACACACAGCACCGCTGCGCTGACCACCCTGCCCACACAGCGCCGCTGCACTGACCACCCTGCCCACACAGCGCCGCTGCACTGACTACCCTACCCACCGCGCTGCTGCGCTGACCACTCTGCCCACCGCACTCGCTGCTAACCACTGAGCCATCGCGCAGTGCTAACCACTGAGCCACCGCGCAGTGCTAACCACTGAGCCACCGCATAGTGCTAACCACTGAGCCACCGCGCAGTGCTAACCACTGAGCCACCGCTCAGTGCTAACCACTGAGCCACCGCGCAGTGCTAACCACTGAGCCACCGCGCAGTGGTAACCACTGAGCCACCACACAGTGCTAACCACTAAGCCACCGCGCAGTGCTAACCACTGAGCCACCACGCAGTGCTAACCACTGAGCCACCGTATACTCTGCTAACCACTGAGCCCCTGTATACTCTGCTAACCACTAAGCTGCCTTACAGTGCTCCATCCCCCCTCACCCCGCCGCTTTGTCCTCCATCCTCCTCCTTCCACCGCTCTGTGCTCCGTCCTCCCCCTGCCTGTACCATTCCATTCTCCTCCACCGCTTCCTCCTCCTTCCTTTGTCCGCCTCCTCTCCGCCACTCCATCCTCCCCCTGCCTGTGCTGCTCTCCATCCTCCCCCACCCCACCGCTTCGTCCTCTGTCCTCCTCCCCCTGCCGCTCTGTGCTCCGTCCTCCCCCTGCTGCTCTGTCCTCCCCCTTCCTCTGCCGCTCCATCTTCCCCCACCCCACCGCTTCCTCCTCCTTCCTTAATCCTCCTCCCCCCCGCCACTCCATCCTCCGTCCTCCCCCTGCCTGTGCTGCTCTGGCCTCCCCCACTCTTGCTGCTCTTTCCTCCCCCTGCCGCTCTGTCCTCCCCCTGCCGCTCTGTCCTCCCCCTGACGCTCTTTCCGACCACTGCCGCTCTGTCCTCCCCCTGCTGCTCTGTCCTCCCCCTGCCGCTCCGTCCTCCCCTGCCTGTGCCACTCTGTCCTCTCCCACCGCTTCCTCCTCCTTCCTTTGTCCTCTTCACCTCCGCCACTCCATCCTCCATCCTCCCCCTGCCTGTGCTGCTCCATCCTCACCCACCCCGCCACTTCATCCTGTCCTCCACCCCCCCCGCCGCTCTGTGCTTCATCCTCCCCTGCCACTCCATCCTCCCCCTGCCTGTGTTGCTACATCCTCCCACACCCCGATGCTACCTCCTCTGTCCTCCATCCTCCTCCCCCCTGCTGTTCTGTCCTCCCTCCTCCCCCCTGCCACACCATTCTTCCCCTGCCGCTCCTTCTTCTAAGTTCCTTCCAATTCAGCCCTCACCGCCTTCCACATGCAATCTCTATTTCTATATTCTAGAATACCCGATGCGTTAGAATTGGGCCACCATCTAGTAAGATATAAAAATCCTTAAAAAAAACTATAAAAAGATAAAAGCATTTGTTGCAGTTTTCTATTGGAAATGCTCCAGAACTAGCAACGTTAGTTCTTATATTTAAATACCACTGGTTATTGTGTGATGGCCTTGGTCCCTCAAAGGGGCTGCTTCTTCTAGAAACTGATTTAGCATCGACCGGTTTGAGGCCAAAAATGCCTTTTTTAGTACAACCTGACTGATTTGACAATAACTGATTTGAAGCTAAACACAACCTTTTTAGGGGAAACTGACTGACTTGGCCATATTTGGTTTGCGGTAAAAAAAAGCCTTTTTAGTATAAATGGACTGATTTGGCAATAACTGGTTTGAGGCCAAAAAAATAGCTTTTTAGTACAAACGGACTGAATTGGCAATAACTTGTTTGAGGCCAAAAAATGCCTTTTTAGTACAACCTCACTGATTTGCCAATAACTGATTTGAAGCCAAACAAAGTCTTTTTAGGAGAATTTGAATGATTTGCCAATAACTGGTTTGAGGCCAAACACAACATTTTAAGGGAAAATTGACTGCCTTGGTAATAACTGGTTTACGGCAAAATAAAAGCCTTTTTAGTATAAACGGACTGATTTGGCAATAACTTATTTGTGACCAAAATTTGCCTTTTTAGTACAAACTGACTGATTTGGCAATAACTGGTTTGAGGCCAAACACAGCCTTGTTAGTGGAAACGGACTGAATTGGCAATGACTGGTTTGAGATCAAACACAGTATTTTTAGGAAAAAACTGAAAGCTTTTGCAATCACTGCTTTGAGGTAAAAAATGTCTTTTTAGTGCAAACTGAAGTATTTGAGAATCACTGGTTTGAGGCCAAACACAGCGTTTTTAGAGGAAACTAACTGATTTGGCAATAGTGGGTTTGAGGCAAAAAAGCATTTTCAGTACAAACTGACTGATTTGGCAATAACTGGCTTGAGGCCCAACACAGCCTTTTTAGGGGAAATTGACTCTTGACCTCCTCTGCATTCCCCATGGGCACTACTCAAGGACCACAAAAGAGCCCTTTCATATGAAATGGCATGCCACTATTGAAACGCGTTGTGGTCTTAAATAAAATTGTTTATAATACTACCCCCTCTGGTCTCTGCCTCCGGAGCCCTCGCTAACACGGAAAAATCCTTTGAATCTATTGCCTTCATCTCCCGGCGAGGGATCATATTGAGCATCCTGGGACAGGACCTGGCGTGACATCAGTAACGGCCTCAACTGACCGGGACCAAGTGATCGGAACCTGGCCTGAGATCCCGGAGCTCAGAGACACGGCAGAGACCCCAGCAACCAAGGTTGTGCTAGACGAGCACAACCTAAACAGGTGAGAGGCCAACCCTCGTCACACCAGTGTGTTTCTGAATAGTACCCACGGATCAATCTCATTTGCGCCTTTCTGTTTCTTCTTCTTTTCATTTTCAGTACAAACTGACTGATTTGGCAATAAGTGGTTTGAGGCCAAACACAGCCTTTTTTGGGGAAACTGAAAGATTTTACAATGACTGCTTTGAGGCCAAAAAAATGTCTTTTTAGAACTAAGTGATGGATTTGAGAATCGCTGGTTAGAGGCCAAACACAACCTTTTTAGGGGAACTGAAAGATTTTGCAATCACGTGCTGTATGCAAAAATGTGGCTATGGCAACTCACTCAGATTTAAGAATCACACTTATTCTCAGCAAAAAATGTCTATGTCCAGATGCAAATTTGCTCTTCAGTAAGGAAGTGGAATAACTGCAGCGCCACCTTTAAGTAGCTCCTTAAAATCATAATCACTTTCCAACAAGCTTTTTAATATGACTAAGGGATTTGTGCCAGATCAGAACCCCAAACTACAGACGCTGCGTTTCGGGGCAACTGCCCCTCATCAGTGTAGTGTGTGGGATATTCTGATCTGGCTGTGTGAGTGGGCTAAGACAAGGTCTGTGAACTTGCTATCTGCCTTATGGAGAGAAGTTTTCCTGCAACCATAAGAAGACAGTTAAGTAGGTGAGGAGACCAGGGCCTCTACCAGACAATAGTTCCTTCACTACTCACACTATGGTGACCCATTCGTCTGAGTTTAGGCTGAAACAGTCACTGTCCGGAGTCCTACCAGATGAAGGGAACATGTACCAGTACCGAGGGGAATCCACTCAGATGGTTTCATGCTCCTGTCCCGTGTCCTGGGCCAAACCCTGGTGTGGCCCAAAGGGTCCAGCTAAATCAACTAGAACAGAAGTTCTGTTTTAGTTCCAATTTGCCTCCTGTTTCCTCCTGGGACTCTCCAGCTCTCCACTACACTACATGCCCTTTTTATTAGTCAAGCCTCACCCTACGGAATATCATCAATTATTATTATTAACTTCCATTATGAAGGGGGGATCGGGGAGCAGTCTTTACCTTGACCACTAGATGGCCACACACATATGATTAAATGCATCAACCTTATATAAAAATACATGACCCATATACAACACATTCTTAAAGTGAGGAAGAAAGTTAGCACTTGACACCTTACTTTGGTATTCTAATGATTTGGACCTGTTTGTTGCAACTGAACATGGATGGTTTAGCATCATTGCTAGAACAATGTATTCTGAATGGAGATGAGTGATGTTCAATTCGAAATGTTCGGCAATCTCAAATTCGAACTGTTTTGGGCGGTGTTCGAGGCATTCGACGAATGTGAACAATTAGCTTCAAATTTGGCAGTTCGAGGTTATGTTCAATAACGCTTCGATCACCAAAAAGAACCCTATAAAGTGGTCTGGGGCAGAGGAAAAGGCTGAAATGGGGGCATGATTGTTTAAAAGCCGGCAGTAAAAAGCCGCCGGCTTTTAAACAATCATTCAGCCCCATCCTCTGCCCCCCGGGGAGCAAAGGAGCGGGGCAGGGAAGCCGGCAGCGGTAAGAAGACTGCCTCGCCAGCTTTCCTGCGGTGTTCTGCGCTCCTCGCTCCCTGATGCCCCCTCATCGCCCCCGCCGCCTCGCCACCTGATCCTAAGTTAGGGGAGTGGGAAGAGGGCATCATGGAGCGGTGAACGCAGAACAGAGCAGGAAAGCCGGCGGTGTCTTCACTGTTGGCTTTCCCACCTGTTATTTCAAATGATCAGCTGATGCAGATCAGCTGTTCATTTGAAGAAGTCGCGGTGCTATCTAGGAAAGTTCATGTGAGTTCATGCAGCATGTGAGTTCATGCACCTTTCCCAGGGCAGCACAGCTCACCTACATCTCTGGTAGAGTCTAAGTGTATTTTTTTATTTCTAATAAAATATTTTTTCTGTGTGTTGTAATTTTTTTATTAATTCACTAGAAATTCATGGTGGTCATGTCTAATATTGGCGTGACCCCATGAATTTCAGCTTAGGGCCAGCTGATAACACAAAGCTGGCCCTAACCCTTTTATTACCCAGTGAGCCACCGCCCTAGGGCCCTGGATGAGTTGGATACAGCGCCAGAGGATGGCGCTTTAATGAATGCGGGAGCGGGGAGAGCGGCACAGACCAGGAAAGCCGGCGGTGAAGTCCTCTTCTCACCGCCGGCTTCCCACCTGTGTGCTGCACTCCCCCCTCCCTGTAGGTGCTCCCCCCACCGGTACTAATGTTAAAACACTTCTTACATTAATTTTCAATGGTGTTCGACGTGTTCGACGAACATTCGACGAACACACATCAAATTCGACGAATCAAATCGAATTCAAACATCGGGGTGGTGGCTCATCTCTAATTCTGAATAGCACCAATAAATTTGTAATGAAAATGTTGGAATATCTGTCCCCGAACTGAATCTCAATAGAATGCAATAGAATGGTTACAGAAGAATAAAGATAACTTTTCAAATTACTAAATCAAAGTTCTGACCTTAATTCTATAGAAATGTTATGGAAAGACCTGAAGTGACCAGTTCATGGGAGAATACTTACAAGCCTAACAAAGTTGAGGCTGTTTAACAGGGAGAAATGGGCTAAAATTTCTCCAAGCTGATGTGCAGGATTAATCAATGCTTACGAGACATATTTAGAGGCAACTGTTGCTGCACATGGGAGTTTACATTGGATATTGATTAATATAGGATGCAAAAAAAAAGATACTTTAACACTCACGTGTCCCGTCACCCCCGCACCCACTATCAATCACTGTCACTTCCATGTCTAGTCTTTTCTCCTTCCACTGTCACGCATATACTCATAAGTCTGTATAGGCGGCACTCACCGATAGCAGGGTTTCAGTATTCTTTAATGATTGCTTTTCAATACATTAAAAGTTCCAGTGTGGCAGGGAGAGGGAGTGAGGAGCCGGCGGAACGACGGCACCGTTTCGTGGTGAGTAACCACTTCGACGGGTTCCTGTCTCTCCTCTCTGGAGACAGGAACCCGTCGAAGTGGTTACTCACCACGAAAAGGTGCCGTCGTTCCGCCGACTCCTCACTCCCTCTCCCCGCCGCACTGGAACTTTTAATGTATTGAAAGCAAGCATTAAAGAATACTTAAACCCAGCTATCGGTGAGTGCCGCCTATACATTTTTTCTATATTTCATATGTTGAATACTGTCTATGTGGCGTGCAACACCTAAGCACCGGGGGATTGCCCTAAATGGGAAGCAGCTGAGCTCGAATGCAAGCCGTAGTGCCCGGACCACACATCTCTGCAATCTATACTCATAAGTCTGCTCCACCTCACTCCTGGACTTTTGGTGCCGAGAGTACCTCTGATGTATTGAGTGCCATACCATTGTGACACACGTTATGACATAACGATATACATCACCAAGGCGCTGACTTGGCCTTGAGCTATACATGCTGTAAAGTCGTAACATCATGGCATGCAATGATGTCAAAGGTCTATTTTGTAGAATCTAGACTATATCTTTTTTTAAAAATTCAATTGCACTTGAATAAATTTGCTCACATACTTTTAAAATTCACAGAAATATTATTGCATCATTTTCTTAATTTAAAGGATGACAGTTTCATTTTTTCTATTCATGTGTTTGATTTGGTTTTCTTTATCTACTTTTAGGACCTGTCAAAATCTGATGTATTTTCAGATATATGGAAAACTCTGAAGAGTTCACAAACTTTCCAGCACGACAGTATCTACATGTAGCAAGGAAAATATTTCTGTGATATAAAAAGTATAACAATTGGAGCGTTATGCATTAAAAAATTGTGAGCCTTTTCCTACTATCATTTTCAAGAGGCCTGAGATCTGATGTAATTTATTACATGCAAGTAGGCTACAAATCTAAGTGATAGAATAGTTACAATTGTTTGGTGGCAGCTTCATTTTAAAAGTAAAAAAATATAGTTGTATACAAACAAAATTACATAATTTTGTACAACATTTAAAAAAAATCTCAAATGGATATAATTCACATAAAAATTCTGATTATCACAAAATCACAACATTGTTATACTTTCTGTGATCAAAATTTCTTAGTCACATTTACACTTAGAATATTTCAGAGGGATACATTAAACCTAGAGATACACAAATAAATTGAGTGAAATTGAGTTCTTGACTTTTACTAAAATACACATTCACAAAAATGAGGATTTTTTTTCTAATTTGCTACTATTCAATTTCAGCAAAATGGCAGTCATTGGCCGTGATTCTTCTGAATCATAAGATACCATCAAATTGAAAAAAACCTTATACTCACCTTTTATGCCACCCAATTTATCTAAACTTCATTGCATCTTGGGATTGGTGACTGTAGCACTGGGCCCAGGGCCTTAGTGCCTGGGTTCAGGCTTCTGCTTTGCTAGGCCAAAACCTTTTCATGTGCCACAACCTATGCAGGTGGAGTCTGTGGAGCCTCAATTAAGAGTCTCAAACACAGGACTACCTGTTTCGATGTTGGACTACCTATGCAGGTGCATGCATAGAACTCTCCTGGGCCTTGCAAAACCAAAACACTCGGCATAGCAATCAATTCTCAGGGGATTTCACCACTGCTTATGCCAATCTGAAAATGCATCAAGGAGCAAATAAACGGTGGTGTCACACTTGAGAGGTGAAGAAATCAGGCGACTGGATGGTGTGATGGGCGAAGTGATTTAAGGGAAGCTAATCTGACCCTTGAACTGGGGGTCCCTGGCTCACCCTGATCTTGGAGGTACCTCTGATGGCGAGAAGGTCCGAGTCGCGATCCTTTCACCTTAAGCTCCTGATTAGCCTGAGACTGAGGGCCCCTACCTCCACCCATGGATCAGGAACGACAGCTACTCCCAAGTCAAGGGAACTCCTGGAAGGACTTCAGCCCAGCAGCAAAGCAACTTCACAGCACAGAGACCAAGAGTAAATAACTCTAACAATGGCATCTGACAGGGGAGAGGAAAATCTATTTAAAGGCCAGGGGGAGGGGATTGCAGGTGAATCACACCCAAGCCTCACATCAACTAGCAGCTGAGCAAGACCTTCACATCTGAACCTCATGCAGCTCCTGAAGAAATGCAAACAAACACACACAGCAGCATCCAGCAGAGTCAGCGCAATCTAAGTGCTTGACAGGTGGTGAGGAACCGAAAGGCTGGAGAGGGGAGAATTGAGGTGAGTATAAGAATTTTTGTTATTAATTACATATTATGGTTATTAAGGGGTGGGGCTGTGATAGAGCATGGCAAGGGAAAATATATTGGCAGAAAATAACTTCCCTACAACTGAAATTTTCCCAAAAAACTGCAAATTTTAAATTTGCCAATTACACAGACAGCATTCAATATGATCATGTGGCGCCCCTCTGTCGGGACACCACAAGGAGGTACTGCACCCCAAAAAGAAGGTGTAGTATCTCTGTAGTCACAGGTGCAGGGGGAAAACTACAGAGTCTGTCCAAACAACCCACCCACAGACACCCTAGCACAGGGGACTGTATTTCAGTAGGTCCCAGAGGGGTGGAGCTTAGGAGAGCGGGAGACATGAGTGACAGTTGAGACACAAGTCAGTCAGACGGTGACAGAGAGAGAGAACGGACAGATGCAGGGGACCCTGCTATCCTGAGGAGAGGGCACCTTTAAGGAGCAGAGGTGGCCCAGACAAGAAATGGACACTCCAGGTCTGGTCGGAGCCATCTGGAGTGCCCAGGTCACACTGGTGAACTGGAGCTGAGGCGGTTTGATTAGATTTATCCCAAACCGCAGACCAGTGTGTTGTGGGCCATAATAAGGGAGCCATGACACCCACCAAGAAGCCTAACCTCTGTCCCGCAGCAAGGTCCAAGACGCCAAGAGGTAACAGAGACTTAAGGCAACAGACCTGGGGACTAGTAACCAGACTTCAGCGTGGGAGGGCAGAGAGCCATTGTGAATTATGACCGAGAAAGAGAATTGAGAGACACCTCTGACGGACTCTGTGGTGAATCCTAAATCCTGTGGCTGTAATTCCCGGTGACACAGACTGAACCATGTACCTTATCCATCTGGTACCAGTAAAGGAACTGTTTGAGCTGATTTGGTGTCTGGCTTCATTTAATCCATTGCCCGAAAAGCCTCTGCAGTACCACAGACACTTGGGACTACGACTCCCCTCATCCACCCCGCAACGCTGAGAAGAAGCTCCACCTGTGGGGAGCTATACTACCTCTGCTGCACCACACCATCACCTCAGCGCCTGGCTTCAGCACTGGTAACCGCTTACCAGACACCACAGGTGGCTTTACGTATAATCCCCCAATCATCACCCCCATCCGCCATTGAGTGCCCAGGGCACGGACCTGGGACCCGACCAGCCGTGATCCCCACCGAAGCCATCGAGTAACCCCTTCCCTGCCGGCCCGACTCAATCACATTTCATCATGAAGTAGCCAACGTCATCAAATTGAAGTCTTGTATATATTACTCTTCATTCTTATCTATATCTTTATCCCCAGTCTACACATTAAAGCTGATAAGAGAGCTACAAAGAAGAAGAATCAGCATATTTTGACTCCTCTGCCAGCCAGTGCAAAAATTTAAACTAAAGAAAAAAAAATAAAAATATATATTTTTTTAAATAAGTCTTGTAATAATGGTAATTGATTCCTTTGTGGATGAGGTCAGCTTTGTAAAAATATGTGATTGTCTATTTTTTACTCATCTGCCTTTACTTTTTCCGATTCATGTGAACTATTATAATACCAATTCCTGTTTTACAATCTAAACCATCTATTTTCCTTTTTAATATCTAAAAATGATACCTAGAAAACCACATTATGCTATAAATGTACCATTAAGGGAAGCTTATTTTAAACCGTAACCAACTTCAGCTCACTCTCGCCCATTAATTACATATTCTGAAAAGGATTCCATTCTAATTTTATTCCTGACTACTGTGTGGAATAATGCTTTGTAGACCAGGAACCCGCCATAAACTTACAGGCCACACATTGTTTTTCTTTCAAACTCTTTGAAAAAAAAACGTTCAGTTTTCAACCTTTGTTTAAAACAACATCACAAGTACATCAAATTATTAATCATCTCCATTTCTGGATGTCTGATTCTGCTATGGAAATGATTTTAACTCATTCTCAAAATAAATGTGACTCAGTATGATACTTAAAGTGGTTGTGCAATGACAAACTTTACTGTTAAAAGCTCCTAAACAAGTACAAATGTTCACAGAAAATGTTTGAAGTGGATAACTTGAATAAATAATATATTTTATATGTTTTCTGGATCACTTGTACTCTCTTATACTATACAAAAGAGATTGTGGGAGGGATTACAAGAAGGTAGATGTGACAGCATCTGCCACCAATTCATTGGCGCAACAGCTTCTATCTCCTGTCCTAACACTAATCCTAGTCCTAACACTAATTCTAGTCCCAACCCTTGTTATAACATTAATCCTAACACTAATCCTAGTCCTAACACTAATTCTAGTCCCAACCCTTGTTATAACATTAATCCTAACACTAATCCTAGTCCTAACACTAATTCTAGTCCCAACCCTTGTTATAACATTAATCCTAACACTAATCCTAGTCCTAACACTAATTCTAGTCCCAACCCTTGTTATAACATTAATCCTAACACTAAAGGTACCTTTACACGCCGCCACAACAGGATGCATACCAACGGCAACTTCACGTGCATGAGCACGGCCGAACGGTTACCAACGGGAACCGCACCCTCTTTACACGCCGCCACAAGGTGCGCTACGCTACGCCACATCTACAGCTACATACATCGCCGGGTGTCGCAAGTAGCCGTCTGTAGCTCAGCGTACCAGCTTTACACACCGCCACCACAGAGTGATCTGGGAGCAACAAAGGCATGACGTAAAACAAATAGGCGTGCCACAGACCTGTACGCCGCGCCCAAACCACAACCATTGGCCAACAGTACGGAGTTGTGATTGGGCACGACGGAAAGGGCGGATGGCCGAGACGTGCCGTACTACTGATCGGAGTGTGGCACGGAATAAGCACTTGTGACATGAGAGGATGTGCACAATGTATGTAGATCATGGGCCATTTATGATTTTTCGTTCAAGTGTGTGTCCGCGTAATTGTACTACTATATGATCGTGCATACGGCGCGTATGTGTACTGCTGAAGGGACAGCTCATCCAAGATGGAGGGCTGTGAGGCAAGGGCCAATCGTAACGCAGCATCTTCCACCAATGATCGCTGAAGGGGCGCGGTATCACGGAGCCTGGGTGACGCCTTAGCTACATTGCAGCTACATCGCCGGGTGTCCAAAGTTCCCTTCTGTAGCTTCTTTACACGCCGATACAGCTCGCTACAATCGGCGATGTAGCTTTCTGTTTATGGGCAGTGCACGGATACAGAGGTATCTGTGGCCGGCTGTGTCGTCCCGTCTTCAGACGCCGCTATTACGGGCGATATTGGCGCGACAAGCTACAATCGTAGCCTGTAGCGGGTTGTATGCATCCTGTTGTGGCGGCGTGTAAAGGTACCATAACTGCCACTTTACACGTCCCAACATCGTTTCGATATTGTATACAACGGCACGGGAGCGCACACTTTTTTGGCTGAAATCCAAGATCGCATAGGAGATGTTACACAGGGCGATATCGGCAGGCAACACAACTGCGATGTGTACGTCCCCTTGTACGAGCGACCCAGGAACAACCATTTAACATGGGAGTGAACAGGGGAAGTTGCTCTCCATGTCGGTGTTGGGCTGTCACACAGCACGATCCTGCCAGTCCATTCAATATCGGGCAGTTGGAGCCTGCACAATTCTTCCCCGATATCGTTTTTGCATCGTTCTTGCATCGAATTGCACATTTACACCATACAACGCACGAATGATATCGCCGCCAACGCACGAACCACGTGACTTTTTATCGAAGTTGGACGAGAATATCGGGACGTGTAAAGTGGCCATAATCCTAGTCCTAATTCTTGTCCTAATGCTAATCCTAGTTCTAACCATTGGAGCAAGCTGTCAAGAGGATAGTCAGGAGACAACCAAGTTCAATAGCAGTTAGATGAAATCTGAGGCAGTATAAGGTATCAAAAAAGTCTAAAAAGATAACTGTGAAAAGCAGGCAACCAAGGTCAGGATCTTTATAGACTTATAATTGGTAATTTCTAGCAATATGCTAGGAGTTTAAATAATGTGTGATACTGCCCCATTGGCCACAGCATGGATCTGATCATACATGCTAGGCTGTGGATCCAAGACAATTCTTCCTGACAGGGCAGCTGCGCAAGTCCTCTTCATATCAGTATGTGTGGCTGGAAAGTGTCTGCGCCGCCAATAGCTATTGTCTCAGACGTCTCCTTCCTCCTAAGTGTTTGCTGAACGTCTGCAAAGGTGCTCCTGGGGTCAAATATGTTCACCAATATGGAAGCTGGGACCGGCTATTTTGCAACGGCATGTGAGCAAAGACGTATGACGGCGGCCAACCTTTTTTTCAAAGATCCATGTGCAGGTATGAGTGTGGATATGAATGACATAGAGCCTTGTTTAACGGCGTGGAGAAACTGGTGGCCCAACATGTGAAAACCTAGTGCGATTCAACAACGTTAGAAAAATACGCTGATCATCAGATGATCCCATGAGGCTTGCGCCTCAGAAAACTTGCCACTACCACATATAGTAAGCCTTTTACAACAAAGTGGCAAGCAATATTGACAGATGCATCGCTGAATCTGATGAAATTAATCATAAGTGAAGAAGCTGTGAAATTGCATCTATAAAAGAGATGGAGACTTCCTTGATGCAATTTAATAAACATCCTGAATATGAGAGTTTAAAGTAAACCAACAACTGCAGCAGAAAATTACTGACCTTGAAACAGCAATAACGGAGGTGAAAAGGAAGACATTTTTGAGGGAGTGCAAGGACTATGAGGAGAACACGGTTTATGTCTGGCAAATGAATACTGCGAAAAAAACAATATATTTTTTGAGGAATAAGAACACCCCTACCAGATCTTTTCGTGTAAGCTTCTCAACACCAGAACACAGCAACCCGTCATTGGCTTCACTGACCTCCTCTCGGTCAAGTGTATCTTCATTGGAGCCACACCAGTCTGCTCCACATTACCCCCCTCAAAAAAACAGGGGAGGAAGAAGGGGGGTAGAAGGCGAAATAGGAAGCCATCAATATCCACTGTGCAACCGGAAGTAACAGAATTGTTTTAATCTTGCAATGACTTTACTGTGGTTAATTTATCTGCCACAATTATTTCTGAGACTCAATAGGATGTTCTTCGCAAAGTTTGTACCATCGTATCGTGTCAGGTCATTTGAGACAGTAAAGGATATCAATGAATTCATCAGAGCATTAACCGTACAGAGGCATTTCTTTGAACAGGATGATTCCCTTGAAGGAGACCACCAATTGTCTATTCAGTGTCCACCAGAGCATCAGTTTGGGGCTGGTCAGGTCTCAATGTCTTTAAATTTACAAGATCAACCTACTCCAGCTTTATCAGATGATTTAAACAGTGAGTCTGAGGCAGCCGTCGACTGTATTGTTGCGGACAATAGGATTCCTAATCCTCAATATTACCCCATTATGTCTTGTATACCGGCAATGGATCATTCTTAGAGTACTATTGAGAGGGAAATTAAGAACGTATTACACTCAAAGATCTCTGAGCAGGATAATTTGAGCAGAAGGGAGAAACAAGTGGTGTTTGCGTTCAGAAATAATCTGCATAAAGTAAAAAGATCTGCAGAGAAGGGCGGTTTGGTCGTCATACTGGACAGTGAACTCTTTTAAGTTACCGTCACACGTGGAAATTTTGCCAGCAATTTCACTGGCAATTTGCTGGTTGCACACGGCAACAAAATACAACAATGTGTCCATGATTTCACTGCAACCAGCAAACTGACAGTGAAATTGCTAGCAAAATTGCCGCATGTGACGGTAACTTTAGGGAAGTGATAACTCTTCTGTGCAATGAGATCACATACCGCCCTTTGTTCTCTGACCAGACAGGTAACATTCAACGGGACTTCAATTGTCTCCTTCATGAGGGAGTAGCTTTGGGGATAATAACTAAGCCGATGGCTGAGTATTTTTATGTAGAAAAACCAGTCTGTCCATTTCTGTCATGGTGTAGTGAGAATGCTGATGAGGGAATGGCAGTTATGGGCAGGGTGACCAGGGAAGACTAGTCTGACCCTAGTCTAGGAACCCTGAATGGCCCTGATCCCGAAGGTATCTCTGAAGATGAGAAGGTTCGGGACTCCAGCCTCTCCCTAAAACTCCTTCATCAGACCTGCGCTATTTTCCCCTCACCTTCCTCCACAGAACTGGGATACAGCAACTCCAAAGGAAAGGACTTCAGCAACACAAACACACAGGTCAGCACAGCACGGTTTCCAGGCATAGAGTGAAACTCTATCAACAGCACCACCTGGTGGAAAGAGAGGCTACTTAAAGGCCAGGGGGAGGGGAGCCCAAGTGAGTCACACATTAACCCTCAACCAGCAGCCAAACCTCATAGTGAATGCAGTTCTGGAGCACAACACAGGAGGCCTAGGACCTTCACAACTATCAACCATGCAGCTCTTAAAGACAAACACATACACAGCAGCATCCAGCAATGTCAGTGCCATCTAAGCGCATGACAATTGCTCCATGCATTACCAAAAACACATGAAATTGTATTGCCTCCTCCCTTGTGCTCTATAGGTGCTGGCATCAGAGAAGTGAACGAAAAATTGTCAAAGTGGATCGATGTTAGACTGCAGCCATTGTTGAATCAATCGATCAGTTTGATAAAGGACATACCATGAATATGAAGTTCACCTCAGTGATTGGGGGTGAAACTTTAGAATTCTTAAGGTACCGTCACGCAGGGACATATCGCCGGCGATGTTGCCGGCAACTGAGGGGCGTGGCCAGGTTGCGGCGACATCGCCGGCGAATTGCCGCGTGTGACAGGGCGATAATCAGGCGATGAATCGCCTGAGTCACATCGCCAGGTTTCCCAACAATGTTCGGAAACCTGGCGATGTTGGTCAGGCGATCATGCCTGATCGCCCTGTGTAACCCGGCAACCTGCAATGTTGCGGGCGATTCCGCCTATCTACAACAATGCGAGTTATCGCTCGCTGGGTTGCTGGGCAACTAAGCGAGCGATAGCCGCGGCAACTAGCCGGCGACATCGCCGGTAAGTTGCTCAGTCTGACATCTCCCCGGCGATGTTGTCAGGGATGCGCGCTCCCGCGATCGCCGGCAACATCGCTGGCGATATGTCCCTGTGTGACGGTACCTTTAGATGTGGAGGTGTTTGTGCAAGAGGGTTCATTATGTACCAAGAATTTTAGAAAACCGACAGCGACAAACTCTCTCCTACATTTTAGTAGTAACCACCCTACTCATGTTAAGAAAGGTCTGCCTTATAGCCAGCTACTACGCCTGAGGAGATTGAATAGCTCTGAAGAAGGGTTTCAGGAGCAGGCTGAGGCTTTAAAAGTATGGCTGAAAGAAAGGGGTTACCCTGAAAAGTTGTTAAAGGAGGCACATGATAGAGTGAATACTACCTATAGAGAAGGTTAGAATAAGAACATAGGGCAAAAGAAATAGAAAAAGTTTATCTTTAATTTTAAATTTGGCCCCAAGGACTCGGCCATACGTCAGGCAATTAAGAAAAACTGGTACTTGATCGAAAGTGATAGAAACTTGAGGGAGGTGGGATTGTGAGTACCACTTGTGACACATAGACGGTGTAAAAACATAGGTGACGTGATAGTGAAAAAAAAGATTATCATCTGAAAGAACATGGCTGGAAAAACAGAGTCCCAAAGGAAATTTTAAATGTGGAGATTGCAATATTTGCCACCAGCATATAGTCCAGAACCCAGTAAAAATTGGTCATTTTAGTCATACAGTGGAACAATTTATTTCCTGTACTAAGAATGTGGTGTATGCGATTGTTTGTCCTTGCAGGCAGTAATATGTGGGAAAAACAATTACACAACTTTTTGTGAGGTTCAGCGAACACAGGAGGTCCCTAGAAACAGGGATAGGTTCGACCAGGCTAATTGAGCATATGAGGTTAGCTCACAATAATGACCCTAAAGCTATGTCATTTGTTGGCTTTGTGCGTGTGTGATCCAATCCGTAGCTGTCCGCTTGAGGCAGACAGCCGCGGACCGGATCAGCACACAGGACTGGGGGGGTACTATGCCCTCCGATCCTGTGTGCAGCGCACGCAGTTCCTGCTGCTGATAGGTGAGGACCGTGGGCGCCGAAGACATGAAGAACACCAATCAGGGATGTTTTGGTGCCACACACGCATCCAGCACTATTTGGACAGCAGCCCTTGCACGCAGCCTCAGTGGGCACGGTATCTCCTGCAAATAACTGCTGAGACTGAGTATGAAGGCTTCCTAACCATCAATACTGACAGCCCTCGCAAGGTACTGCAAGACCCCATAGCGACATAGATTGGATGATGACAATTGCCTGCGGCGCCTTGCCCTACATGTCACAGGTGAGGAAATGGGAGATCTTGGCAAAGTTGGTCTAGCACTTTGTCCTTACTCCCCTGGTGGCTGGGATTGGGCAGCAGTTGAATGTGGCCCTTGTGAAGGCTTTTGAGATGACCGCGACTCAGGGACAACTGCACTAGTTGAGGCCATTGGATCATCTTGGGACATTGAAGGGCCCAAGCCCATCATCACCCGACTCGCCAGGTCCTTCTACATGGTACTCTGACTTAGAGGCAGAAGGGTTTATCAAGTTGCTGTCAGTTCTAGGAATCAAGGAATAACAACTATGACTACACTAGAGTTCATAAAAAATACATACAGTCTCAGGTCCATCACAGGTGCTAGGAAAGAGAGCTGCTGGAAATAGATATACACTAGTGATGGGCGAATCCTAAATTACTCGGAATCGCTTGACTCTAGCGAGTCCGAGCACAGGACTCGCTACTCGTTGCGAGTCTAGCGAGTCCAATGTTAATGAATGGGGAAGCGAGTAATAGCGAGTAGTGTGAGATTTACAAATCGCAGATGTGTCTCGGAAGCTTCAGCCTGAAGCAATCCTAGTTTTGTCATTTATTTGCATTGCTCGTTTACTTTGTAAGTAATCGCTGGGAAACTCGCACAGATAAGAGTCCTGTCTGCTCAGTGTGCTGGCTGCCAGCTCCAGGGTCCTAGAACCCGCCTGCTGCCTGATGTAGCAGAGCTGAGATTGTTCTCAGTCTGCTCATTCCCTGTGTACAGACATGAATGTCTGTGCACAGAGATGATGTAGCAGAGCTGAGATTGTTCTCAGTCTGCTCATTCCCTGTGCATAGACATCTATATCTATGCACAGGGATGAGCAGAGAGGACATCGCGTTTTGGACTGCGTCGGACGGAAGAGGATTTTTTTAATTAAAGATGGAGTCCCTAATGGCTTTTTTTTTTATTTCTAATAAAAAATTTTCTTTGTGTTGTGTTTTTTTTAAAACAATTTAATAGAAATTCATGGCGGTCATGTCTAATATTGGCGTGACCGCCATAAATTTCGGGCTTAGGGCCAGCTGATAATACAAAGCTGGCCCTAACCTCTTTATTACCCAGCGTGCCACCGCTACCAGGGCCGCTGGAAGAGCGGGGTTCAGCGCCAGAGGATGGCGCTTCAATGAACGCGCCATCTTCTGGGGCGGCTACGGGCTGCAATTTGCAGCGGGGGGTGCCCAGAAAGCTTGGGCATCCCTGCGCTGCGGATTCCATCCCCCAGCTGCTTAGCTGTACCTGGCTAGACATAGAAATTGCGCGGAGCCCCACGCATTTTTTTTTATTATTTCATGAAATAATAAAAAAAAAGGGCTCCCATATATTCTTGTGTCTGGCCAGGTACAAATAGGCACCTGGGGGTTGGGGGCAGCCCGTCGCTGCCTGCTGGATCCGGCTGGTTCCAGAAATACGGCGAAGCCCACGTCAAATTTTTTTCTGACAAATCCATAAAACAATGTAAATAAAAGGGACTGCATCTTTATTAACCCCTGGACCATGGGCGAGGGGTTAATAAAGATGCAGTCCCTTTTTTAGGATTGTTTTATTGATTTTTCAGAAAAAAAATTACGTAGGCTTCGCCGTATTTCTGGAACCAGCCAGATCCAGCAGGCAGCGACGGGCTGCCCCCAACCCCCAGGTGCCTATTTGTACTTGGCCGGACACAAGAATATAGGCGAGCCCTCTTTTTTTATTATTTCATGAATTTCATGAAATAATAAAAAAAAAAATGCGTGGGGCTCCGCGCAATTTCTATGTCTAGCCAGGTACAGCTAAGCAGCTGGGGGCTGGAATCCGCAGCGCAGGGATGCCCAAGCTTTCTGGGCACCCCCCGCTGCAAATTGCAGCCCGCAGCCGCCCCAGAAGATGGCGCGTTCAATGAAGCGCCATCCTCTGGCGCTGAACCCGCTCTTCCAGCGGCCCTGGTGGCGGTAGCACGCTGGGTAATAAAGGGGTTAATACCAGCTTTGTTATACAAGCTGGTATTAAGCCCGAGATTCTTAATGTCAGGCCACGTTTGACCCAGCCACTAAGAATCTCCAATGAAGGGTTAAAAAAACACAACACAGAGAAAAAATTTTATTTGAAATAAAAAAAAAAGCCATTAGGGACTCCATCTTTAATTAAAAAAATCCTCTTCTGTCCGACGCAGTCCAAAACGCGATGTCCTCTCTGCTCATCCCTGTGCATAGATATAGATGTCTATGCACAGGGATGAGCAGACTGAGAACAATCTCAGCACTGCTACATCATCTCTGTGAGCAGGCGGGCTCTAGGACCCTGGAGCTGCACAGAGAAGACAGCTGGACTCGGCTCGCAAAGAAACAGCAGTTACTTTGCGAGTTTCCCTGCTATCACTGGCACAGTAGCCGAGTCTAATGCAAACAATGGCAATCCTAGTTTTGTCAGCGTTTCTGACAAAACTAGGATTGATATTGATTTGCATTGGACTCGTGCGAGTAATCACTGGGAAACTCGCAGAGTACCGAGTCCTGCGAGTCCCTTACTACTCGCCGAGTAACGAGTCCTAGCGAGTAGATTCGCCCATCCCTAATATACACCTTCTTCCTCGACGCAGCAGAGCCACTGGGCGGCATATTTTTTAATTCATGCCGGTATTGGTCCCAGCAACTTCTCCAGCACTTAGCTACCATGTCCACTGCATTATTAAAAAAAACATTGCTATTTGCTACAGCACTAGGATTACATACTGACACCTCTATTCACATTACACTTGCTACAAGATTTTAAAAATGTATACATTACCCAGGTTAATCTGGACATCCTGTGAACTGTTGTCATAACATGGGAACAGTTGCCTGGTGATGTAAGTCCAGGAGGCATCTTTCATCCTCCTGTCTGCATACCCTTGGTCTCTTCGGTCCCACAACTCTGGCCTCTCCTGGACCAGGACAATCATCATTTCCACATTAATGTAGTAGGACATGGTGTGTGTATAATCACCGATTATCACGTTTATAGGTTATTCAATTTAGATTTAGAAAAAACAGGGGATAACTTATTTATCTTGTTACAGTAATTTATTGGTTTAAAAAGCACTTGGTGAAAAACAGTGATATAGTGCAAACTGTGTTTTAAAGACTTCCCACCCCCAATGACAAACTACATAAACTACCCATGAGGTGGTGTCAAGACAAGGGTCTGAAAGGGTTGGATGACGTAACGGTATTGTCAGTACCAGTCAAAGATGGTCACCAAGGGGACACCAGACACACTGTGTGTCCAAGGTGGTCACAGCGGTTTCCACATTGGTCAATTTCAGGTCTAAGAACCGTCGTCATCCTGTAGCGAGGTCCAACCTAGTCCCCTAAATCCAAACCCCCTTCAAATGGTGTTGGTCAGCATCAAATCATACAGATCAGTGATATGGTCTGTTAGCAAGAGAGATTTTCCTGACACGTTTTGCCTAAAAAAGGCTTGTCAGGGGCAATAAAGTTATGCTATATCTATATATATATATAGTTAAAGAAGGTTCACACAGGTTCTTTGTGAACCCTTAGTTTACAGTTCATCAACCAGGTCCAGAGATAGGATCTTATGATTAGGAGGAGGTCAAAGTAGGCCAGAACGTTGGTTTATCACTTTGTCAGAAGTTTCCTTATAGTATCTGGAAAGTATATGAGAGTAAAAGGGACCTGTATCAGTTATGAAGGTACTCAATACTAATTATCTCCACCAGTCTAAATTCACTATAGTGTGAAATAGTAATTTTACAGCACCCTTAGAGTGTTAATTTGAGAAGGACGTACCAGGGGTAGCGGGTAAGTGGATAGCTGCACTTCAAGGTGTCCAGAC
>JARQOC010000011.1:75951488-75968303 GCA_033576535.1 Allobates femoralis
TTTCCTGTGTGTGTGAGCTGTGTGAAACCTGTCCAGTGTACAGTGGGTTAACAGCTGTAGGGTTTTCATGAGCCAACTGAGCGGCTGAACCTATGTGTGAGTGTTTTGCTGGGCTAAACCTGAATGGTGCACAGGGGATTAATCACATCTCAGGTATGTGTGTGAGATGTGCTGATTGACTCACTGTGTTGCAGCTGTGTGAGAGGCAGCCTGGATAAAGAACCTGCCAGGTGTCTGAATGTGAGAGGACGATGGGAATCAGAGCAGACCAGACCACTGCCATGTGAAGACGTGCTTGAAGTGATCTATCCCCGGTGGGGGAAGTGAAGGGAGCCTGCCAGCTCCATGCCGGTGGCACAAAGATGCGTGCATGCCAGCAAGTGTCCAGGACTGAGGTCGGCTCAAGGGCCAGGCGGTCATGTGTGTGTGATGAGGACCGAGGATGGCTCAAGGGCCAGACAGTTAGATGTGCGGTGTGAGAGACCGAGTACGGCTCAAGGGCCAGGCGGTCACAGCTGCCATTGGGACCGACAATAGGTCGTGATATGGTCCTGTTGATTCTCATGCGAATGTCCTGTAATGTAATGCAATGTAATGTAATGTCATGTGATGTACTAATGTGTATGTGAATGTCATATAATGAAATGTAAATACAGTGTTATGTTTTATGTGATGAAAGAAGTTTATGAAAGAAATTAACAAATCCGCTGCTTATGTTCCGTTGAAAACGTAGTTACTAATGTCATTTCCCCGTGCCAAGCGGGTTCCCCGGGTCACTAGCTCACAGTGGGGAGAATTTGAATTTCTGGTATAGGGAAACAAGGTTTCTATGTTTGCCACTGCCACTCCATACACCCATTGATCCAAAACGATGTAATCATGGGGTGCTATGGCAGGAAGTGGTCTGGTAACGTGTCTGCCATTATAGTGCTCTCTTGAAACCCAGTCTGTGGTTGGGCTTCAAAAAAGGCCATGAGTTTTGCAGCATACAGCCATATAATAGTATTGCTGTGTCCCTAAATGTACAAATAAGTAAACTATAAAATTCTATAACCCAATAAGGAATAATTGTAAATATAAAAAAGCACACTTTTTTTGGTCACCTCACCACAATGCTGCAAAAGAAATGCAATGAGAAGTAAGAAAAACATTGCATTTGCCCCAAAATGCTAGCAATAAAAACGTCATCTTACCCTGCAAAAAAAAAGCCTTCCTTTGCACAACTCCATTGAAAATGTACATGTCGTGGAAAACAGAAAGACAAATCAACATTTTTTTTATAAATCTCCAAAAAATGTTTTCACCACTAAGCTAATAAAAACACAGGAAAGCTTAACAGGGACACTGTTATGTCATTTTTCAGTATGATACTAATATTACCCTTGAATAAGGACTGGGCAGACCTTTTAAAAACATGCAAAATCATTATTGTACCGTTTGTAGTTTCCATGTTATCAGCATCTTTACACCCTGCAGTGAGCTCTTGGATTAGTCCTCTCCATTATAAGCAAAGACGATTAGTCCGGCCTTTTTATAAACTGTCATGTAATTATGCACTCCTTCTCAGCAGCTCCCTTCTCCCTCCCTCCTCCCTCTGCTCTCAGTGCTGTGTGGTCTCACTTCTGGAGCTACTGTTCTGTTCAGGACACGGAGGGAGAAAACTACAGGTCTGCCTTATCTAATCTAGACTCAGGGGCGGACTGGCCCAGGTGGCAGGTGGGCATCTGCCCCCCATGCCAGTAGTATATTCTCTGTATTTGGCTGCCCACAGCAGTGATAGCGGCCGTGCGGTCGTGCTTTGCGGCCGCTGCTGTCGCAATGACAGTGAAAAAGGATGCGGCGGGCCACGGCTGACAGTGAGGCAAAGGGCGGTGAGTGAAGCAGGCCGCATTAACCTTACCCCAAAAGGGGCTCTTCACTTGGCTCCCACTGCTAGCACCCCCTCTTGAGGCTGCAATACGCAGAGCACCACCCAGGGTGTTGTCCACCAGCCAGCCCCTGTCTAGACTCCATTTGTTTCTGTAAAAAGGAATCCCTGCTGTGATGTAAAAGATCCTGTGTTTATCTGATCTTTTGGTTTTGCTGCAAAGAGAGTAGAGAGGAGAATACAGCTTCCACCCACTGATCTCCTGTGGAGTGATGTGGAGTGACTATGATACATGCATATTCATCTATGGGGAGGGGACAGCAGAGAACTAAGTGGATCATTCACTGTGATTGACAGATGGAATTCATCTCTTTATTTGAAGTTTATAGAAGATAGGAGGGGAATATAAATAATAGAAATACATAATTGGAGAGAACGTAGAGAAAGGAATTAGAAAATGATAGCAGTTACATATAGATTTTTGACCTGACAGTTTTCCTTTAAGTTTGGTATCATCATAATTGCACTAAAATGGTGTATCAGTGTGCCCTGGACAAAAGGGTAGTTTTCTCAAAGTTTTGTTACATTTGAGATTTTCACTGTAATATGGAAAGTGTTTTACTTTTCGACTTTAGGGTCTGTGAGTAGTGGGACTGACCCTATTCTTGCTATGGAACGCTGAAAAGTTCCTTATTCTTCATTGCATTACTTTGTGTTATCAGTAGTAAAATTGTTGGTCTTTTCAATTGGTAGATTTCTTGTTTTAAAACCCCTTCATGACCAACGACATATATTTAATGCAAGCTCACGCGCTGATCTGACGAGCTGACATGTGTAGCTAACAGAACTAATTGGATCAGCGATCTGATTGGCACTGTTAACCCTTTACATTCAACTGTCAATCACTGACAGCGCAATGTAAAGCCCCACGGCGCGGATCGCGCTGTTCCCCATCCATATTGGCGACCCGTGATGCTATCATGGGGCCTAAATGCATTGCTATGACAACCTGGGGTCAGCTGATTACCTCAGATGCTGTCATGACTCATTTCCTCCCAGATATGCTCAAGTCATGTTACTTACAGGAAGTGATCATTTGTGCAGTGCAGGGGGATGCTTAAGCATCTATCTGCATATCACAAGCAATCAGACAGCGTAATGCTGAGGTGCCCTAAGGGGCCATGTAAAATAAAAGAAAGTTAAATACAGTTAAAACTAAGTTTTAAAAAATATGAGAAAAATAAAAAACATAAAGTTCAAATCACTGAGTTCAGAAATGCCCGATCTGTCAAAATATAAAATCAATTATTCAGATCGGTTAAATGGAAAAAAGTCCAAATTCCAAACTTACTTTTATTGGTCACTACAACATTGCAATAGAATACAATAACAGGTGATCAAAACATCGAATCTACCCATGATCATTAAAAACAGTACCTTAAGCCACAAAAAATAACCCATCACTCAGCCCCAGATCCTGAAAAATGAGAGAGAGAGCTACAGGTCGCAGAAAATGGCCACAAAAGTGCAATTGTTTTTCTTTAAAAATTTCATAATTTTTTTTCACCACTAGGATAAAACTAAAACTATACATGTTTGTTATCTGCAAACTCGTAACCGCCCGAGGCATCATACCAACTTGTCAGTTTTACCATGTAGTGAACATGGGGAAAAAAACAATTGTGTAAATCCCCTTTTTTTGTAATTTCACTACACTTGGATTTTTTCCAGTACACTATATGGCATAATAAATGATGTGATTTAAAAGTACAACTTGTCCACACAAAAAACAAGCTCTCCTATGTCTATATTGATGGAAGAACATAAAAGTTATGGCAGGGAAAAATGAGAACTGGAAAACAGAAAATTGCCCATGAGTGAAGGGGGGTTAAATTCTCTGTGTTGAGAATTTGCTTAACAGATGAAGATAGGCCACCAATTGGTTAAAATATATTTAAGGCTGGGTTCACATTTGCGGACCCCTCTGCAGCGTTCTGCGGAGGGGAATCGCCATGTGTGCGCAGTGGCTGCCAGCTCCTATCTTTATAATGGGAGTGCACGGTGCTGCGCTTGACAGCGCATGACCATGCGCACCCATTCACTCCCATATGTAATCTGTGCGCAGGCGGATGCCTGCGCACAGATCACACACTCTCGTCCGCACCAGGAATGCAACATGTCGCGTCCCTAGTGCGGACGAGACTGTGTGATTTGTGTGCAGGCATACGCCTGCGCACAGATCACATATGGGAGTGAATGGGTGCGCACGGTCATGCGCTGTCAAGCGCAGCACCGTGCGCTCCCATTATAAAGATAGGAGCTGGCGGCCGCTGCGCACACATGGCGATTCCCCTCCGCAGAACGCTGCGGAGGGGAACGCTAATGTGAAGCCACCCTAACACACAGTGAGGCAATAGATGTGAATTTTATTTACAATTAAAGCAGTCTGGATAAAACAGCTAATGAACCCGCCGATATTTGGGTTCGGTGGGCCCAACCAGACTTTTTTTAAGGTTCGAGTACGGGGCATAGTATTTCTCAAACTTGAGCCCGAACCCCAAAGTGAGTTTAAAGTTATGAAATAGGGGCTGGTAGGCTGTGAAAAGAAAGAAAATAGTGATTATGCATAAGTATTATACTTACTGGCGTCCAGCCGCTCATTAACTTCGTGGTATTCACTGGTGAGGGACGCAGCAGCCAATTACAAATGCTGTCAGAGAGAGTGGGCATCTGTGATTGGCTGCTGGCGTAACTCGCCAACAGCCCATATATTTTAGCATCTACTGAGTGGGGTGACATATGACAGTTCACCCGAGGTCAGAGCTCAGCCGCACCACTGGTGCTGAACTGGGTTAATACCAGCTTTGCGTTGGCAACTTGCACTACGCTTGAGGTTCCTAATGTCAGGCCAATGCTAAACCCGGCCATTAGGAACCTCTAAGCAAATGTTAAATAATACACAACACTCAGAGAAAAATATTTTTATTACAACATAAAAAAACACAAACACATATTTTGACTCCATCATTATTACTCCCACATACCCATCAACGATCCTATGCAATGCCAGTTCTTGTCAAGACCCGAAACTGAATGAGTTTTGACTGTGGCAGTGAAAAAGGGCGACATCAATGTCTAGGTCACCTCAGGTCAGACAGAGCGGCGCGGTTCTCTGCCCTGAGGTGAACTCTCCCGCTTCATAGCAGGACCGAAACTAGTGATTTTCAGGTCCTGTTGTGAGGTGTGACACGGGAAAGCTCACATGAGGTTGGATGTTCACCTGAGTTAAGCGCCAGCGACATGGCTGAGCTCTGACCTCAGGTGAACTTTCCTGTGTCACCCTGCTTAGTAGATGCTAGAATGTATGGGCTAATTGCAGGTTATGCTAACAGCCAATCACAGATGTCCACTATCTGTAATTGGCTGTTGTGTTCCTCAGCAGTGAATACCCAGGAATTTTATGAGCGGCCCTGGAAGTACAAGCGACCGGACGCCGGTAAATATAACGCTGATGTATAATCACTATTTTTTATAGCTCCCGAACACAAACATGAACTATAACACAGACTTCTCAGGGAAGTCCATGTTCAGGATCTGTGTCTAACATTAGGTGTTCGGAAGACCCCCAAACTTTACAGTTCAGCTTCGCACATCACTACTAATGACATTTTGATTCTTCCAAGGACCTTCATCAGGTAATTATTTTGTTGCTATTTAGGATGTAGCAGGCGCCTTCTTGATAGTCACAGTACACCAGTACTGACATCCTGTATCTTTCCAGCAGACACAGACTGTGGAATTTCAACCAACATTCTGTGAGTGCCAAAACCCTCGTCCTACTACAACAAAGCAAAACCTGATGAAGGTTTGAGCAAGACAGAAACAGCATTAGCTGTATTTTTCCAGATTGCTTCAATTGTAAAAAAATTCACATCCATTGTCATGCATCCTACTGATTGTCGAGGTTTATTTCTAATATCATTTACCAATTGGAACCCTACTCTGCTAACTCATCAACCTTTACTGGAGTGTCGTTTATGATTTTCCTTCCAAATGCACAATGAGGTCATTACTAGTTTTTAAATGAGTCCAGGAAATCCAGCCATATTATGAATATATGAGGTTGTGGAAGAATAGCGCCAGACAGAAAGAAATTAGGTTCCCGAGGCAAATGAGCAGTACGGTAATAGTTTACTGAAAAAATCCAATGTCCTCTGTCCAATTCTCCTTATAGTAAAATTTGGACATATACTTTAATTACAAAAAATATATGCCTAACTGACAATATGTCTATACAACAGTTAAACATTAGGATGTTCCATTACTTTAAACAAAGTTAGGTTGCTCATTTTGCCTATTTGCTAATCTGGTAATCTATTTAAGTCATCCATAATACATTTTTATAATTCTCTGTGCTAGTATTCCATTTATTCCAATTATTTTAGTATTGTATTTTTTATTTCTCTTTAAAATTACTTTTTTGGTGTGTTTTTGTCAATTCTATTTAAACATAACTAAAAAATATCTGTCACTTGATTTCACAATGCAACCTGCATGCATTATTAAATAGATCCCTGCCTATATAATATGTATTTTTGACTGCCTGAGGCATTAGAGTTTGTCCACTTCCTCACTGAAGTGACAACTTGCATATAATATTAAAACTAGCATTTTATAAGTCTATAGTTGGATTATACATCTATTTTGACAGTGATTTTAAAAGTACATACATTAGCCTCATTAGATTCAGGACATTTATTTAATAATGTACATAGTTTGTATTGTAAAATCCAGGCAGTGACAAATCCCTATTATTCCTATTACTGGCAACCTCTACATTTTAGTATTTTGTATAATTTTGTGTTGCACATCAGTTTTTGTTGGCTATATGCTGTGTGAGTCTTTCGGTAGATTTTGACAGACAATGATGCAGACCTTGAACACTGGCCATTTCTTTTCTAAAGAGACTAGCCGTGTTCATATGTTTCTGAGCAGCAGCAATAGTCAAACATGTCAAGTATCGAACATGTAGCAAATTATGGTACTGGGATCTAAGAAAATAGACAGAAATAGTCAACGTTCTTTAAACATGATAGGTAGAAGAGATTAGTTTATGTAATTGGCTGGAAATGAACAATCAATTGTTAGACACAATGCCAACATTTTTCGTGTGGCCATTATCGTTTTTATATTAATTAAAGAGGTTTTCCACTACTAAGGTCATCCCTTTACTTTTGTCCTAGCTATTCCTATCACTTTCCTAATATACGTTTGCTATCTATTCTGCTACTTTAAGTTTATGTCTAAGAAGCTCATAAATACATTTATTGCTGCTCTAGCTTTCACCAGACCGGCATTGGACCAACTGTGCAAGGCACATGAGGGTCGAGAGGAAAGTCTGATCTGGGCATGCGTGCACAGACATCTGTCACTCCCCGCTCCCACCAGTGACTGTTTGTCTGAATATGGTCTACAACCCAGAAAGATGAAATCTACAAAATGATGATATTTAAGAGCCTCTTAAGGTACTGTTACATGCGGCCATATTGCTAGGCAATTTCACTGGCAATTTGCTGGTTGCAGTGAAATCATGGACACATTGTTACATTGTACACGGCAACAAAATAGAACAATGTGTCCATGATTTCACTGCAACCAGCAAATTGCCAGTGAAATTGCCTAGATTGTCACGTGTGACGGTACCTTTAGAGATAAGATTATGGGAGCAGGCTGGGTGTTATAACAATATTAGGAAGCTCTTAGGAAGAGTTAGACCAAAAGGGGATCACATTAGTAGCGGAAAATCTTTTCAACTATTGTTGGAGTGATCATTATACACACTAGAAGGTCTAAAGAAAATCTGTACAGTGTATTTTCTATACTATTAATTTACCAAAGCATTACAGTCATATAATAGAGTTATAAACCTTATGTTATACACATTATAGTAAAAGACCTTGCAGAGGTCGACAATCAATGCAGATTAAAGGATTTTATTACTTGAAGCTGTTAGTTGAATTTTGATATGTGTTTTATCCCATGAAGTGGCCACCCCCATAGGATACCTGAAGAATAGTGTGATTTCTGTGTTTATTGAATAATACCAGAAACTAAAGAGAAGGAGAGAGAGTGCACATAGTGTCTTCCTTTGTATAGGGATGATTTGTGGGGGTGGCAGAACCACTAAACTTATAGGGTGGTGCCTGTCACAACACTTTATAGACAAATACGGCTGCAGCACTTCGCACGAGATTAGTAATCATGAGTTGGAAGTAGAGGGTGGTTTGTTGTGTGATGCCATCCAAATATCTAAAAGAAGCCAGGATCCAGGAAGGTTGGATAAAATTGTACCTTTATTCTGACGCGTTTCGTGAGCCAGTTGGGTGGTTTGTTGTGTGATGCCATCCAAATATCTAAAAGAAGCCAGGATCCAGGAAGGTTGGATAAAATTGTACCTTTAATCTGACGCGTTTCGTGAGCCAGTTGGGTGGTTTGTCGTGTGATGCCATCCGAATATCTAAAAGAAGCCAGGATCCAGGAAGGTTGGATAAAATTGTACCTTTATTCTGACGCGTTTCGTGAGCCAGTTGGGTGGTTTGTTGTGTGATGCCATCCAAATATCTAAAAGAAGCCAGGATCCAGGAAGGTTGGATAAAATTGTACCTTTATTCTGACGCGTTTCGTGAGCCAGTTGGGTGGTTTGTTGTGTGATGCCATCCAAATATCTAAAAGAAGCCAGGATCCAGGAAGGTTGGATAAAATTGTACCTTTATTCTGACGCGTTTCGTGAGCCAGTTGGGTGGTTTGTTGTGTGATGCCATCCAAATATCTAAAAGAAGCCAGGATCCAGGAAGGTTGGATAAAATTGTACCTTTATTCTGACGTGTTTCGTGAGCCAGTTGGGTGGTTTGTCGTGTGATGCCATCCGAATATCTAACAGAAGCCAGGATCCAGGAAGGTTGGATAAAATTGTACCTTTATTCTGATGCGTTTCGTGAGCCAGTTGGTCACTTCTTCAGAGAAATACAAACTTGTATTTCTCTGAAGAAGTGAGCAACTGGCTCACGAAATGCTTCAGAATAAAGGCACAATTTTATCCAACCTTCCTGGATCCTATATTTAATATTGTGAGATCTGCTAAAAGGCAGCACTGAAAGGGTTAAACTCTTTCCTCTGCAGCGGATTGGACATGAGACCGAGCTGTTCCTAGCATGTAGAAATGTCTGGAATGTGCTAGGAAATGCTTCCCTTTGCAGGCAGCCAATGGCTGCAGCTTTAAGAGTTGCAAGTAAGGGGGAGGAACAAACTCTGGCTACAGTGGAAGAAAGGAGAGTCAGAGGGTAGACTGAGGCTCCATGTAGGAGAGATTGCTATTGTTCTTGGAGAAGGAAAAAGTTAATTTCAGAACAAAAGCACGGCTCAGCCTAAGGGTGGAAACACACTGGCGAGTACAAAAACAGTCCGATTGACAGATCCGAGAGTCGGATGAGCGTCATCCGACTTTTAGTCAGTGTGGCTTCCGTGTGTTGTCTGAGTGCAATCCATTTTTTTTACTCAGCAGCTATTTACAGTATTAGCATTTACAGGAGCATTTTTTACAGTTGCCTAAGCTACAGAAGGATAATGTATCAATTAAAAATTGCAGCCGACTTGGATGGTCCGTGTGCGGTCCGAGTGTGGTACGTCTTTTTTTGTCGGACCCATAGACTTGCATTAGCGAGTCTCGTCCATCACACGCATATAATCGCAGCATGTTGTGACTGACTCGTCATCCGTGAATCGGACGAGAAAAAGACTAACATTGGTCCGACTGCAATGCGATTTTTACTCACATTGCAGTCGTCTGAGTTTCACGCCAGTGTGTCCGAACCCTAAGGAAGAAATACTGGTGAGGATCACCAGGACAGAACCTTCCCTCCGAGGTCTGCCTGTCTGCATGCCATGGTCAATCTTTAACTGTTAGGCTATGTGAACATATTGCAATTTTTTATGCATTTTTTGGCTCTGATTTGGTTCAGATTTCTCATGTTACCATTTTTCCTCGCAGATTTAATGAAGATTTGGGTGCAGAAATAATCTCCAGCATGTCAATTCTAGGTGAAGATTTGTCTGCATTTTTCAGCCCTTTCAGCCATTGATTTCATAAAGAAAAACACATGGCACAAATCTGCACCAAAAACGCACTGCATTTTTTGGTTTGTTTTTCTGCCAGAAGATGCAGATTTGGTGAAATAAATGTGTGCATCAATCTGCAGTGTGTGCACATAGCCTAAGTGCAAAATCAATAACTTCCAATTACCTACCATCTGTAATTAGATACCTAACCATTATTACCAGAAAAAAAAAAAGAGAGAGAAGAATTTGAGAATACAAATTGATAACGAACTTTGACACATTCAAAACAGGATTACGGTAAATGTTTCACATGGATTCATGGGTTTTTATGTAAAATAAAAGGGCATTTAGGCATATCACATCTTGCAACAGACTCAAGTTGGAGGACAATGAACTTTTGATACTTCTTCCTCTTACCTTAGAATTTTGGTTTCACTTTCCCAGCTCCTTCCCCCAGCCTTTCTCTGCTTTACGTCACCTGTCGTATTTACTGCACCATCTCATCCTGTTTAAGTATAGTATAATGTTCCAAATTATTATGCAAATGTTCTTTTTGTCTGACTTTCCTAAATGGTGGGTGCAAATGACAGTCATGGTACCTTTACACGCCACTACTGGCGGGTGGCTACAACCAGCTACTTCATGTGCACGAGCACGCACAAACGGTTGCAAACGGTACCCGCACCACCTTTGCACGCCGCAACAAGGTGCGCTACAGTAGGTTACATCTATCTCTAGATACACCGCCGGGTGTCTCAAGTTACCTTCTGCCGAGCACCTTACCTCATTTACACACCGCTACAACAAGCTAATATGGGCGGACCTGGTGCAGCAGGGCCAACACATAGGCGTGCCACAATTGTGGATTACGAGACGTCCGTACGCTGATAGGACAAAGCAATAACATCATGATTGGCCAGGCAGCGCAGGAGGCTGATTAATACATGACGCTCGAGCAATTGTGTAGTGTGACTGGTCAGCTCCTTAAATATTCCGGCCTATGCAGCAACGACCAATCGTAATACAGGAGCTTCCTCCAATGATCGCTGAAGGGGGGTGGTTTCCCGGAGCCTTTGTCACGCCCCAGCTACATACCAGGTACATAGGCTGGTGTCCAGACATCCCTTCTGTTGCTTCTTTACACGCCGATACAGTTTGCTACAATCGCCTGGGTAGCCACCTGTTTCAGGGCAGGTGCCGCTACTGGCGGGTGGCTACAACCGTCTTCACACGCCGCTACCACGGGGTGAATTGCCGGTGCAAGATACATTTCTCGCATGTATCCGGTTGTAGCCACCCGCCAGTAGCGGTGTGTAAAGGTACCCTCAGTGTAATAAAAGTAATCACCTGTTAGAGTATACATAGAATTTTATTGAAGAAACCTCCCAATGATAACAGTATAATCTTAAAAATTAAAAAAATGTCTAAATGCACTGTTCCAAATTATTAGGCACAGTAGAATTTCTAAACATTTGATATGTTTGAAAGAACTGAAAATGCTGATTTGTTGAATTTGCAGGATTAGGCCGTCACATTCACTGAAATAAAAACTATTTAACTCCAAAACATCCTAACAGGCCAAGTTACATGTTAACATAGGAACTCTTCTTTGATATCACCTTCACAATCCTTGCATCCATTGAACTTGTGAGTTTCTGGAGAGTTTCTGCTTGTATTTCTTTGCATGATGTCAGAATAGCCTCCAGAGCTGATGTTTTGATGTGAACTGCCTACCACTCTCATAGATCTTTTGCTTGATTATACTCCAAAAGTTCTCTATAGGGTTGAGGTCAGGGAAGATGGCGGCCACAACAGCAGAGAGATGGCAGCAGAGAGATCCTCTTTCTTTCCCATGTTACTTGAAAACTGTGGCCTGCGTAATATTGTGGAACACCCAATTTTTCTTTTATTGGGCTCACCTACCAAACTAATTATCACAAGTATGAGATTGATTTCAGTGATCCAAAGAACTCTGAGACACTATACCATCAATGGGTTTCATTGACAAACAAAAACAAAAAACCCTATGACACTTAAAACAGATTTGCATAATCATTTGGAAACATGGTGTATATGTGTGTGTCTTCAGAATTTGTGTCATTATCAGCCTGATGTAGGGGCCATAGTGTCCCGAAAGCTTGCTATGCTTACCATATTTTCAGTTATCCATTAAAAGGTATCAACCACTGAGATCTCTCAGATTGCAATATATTTTTCTGTTCATTTCCAAGTCGTATTTGTTTCTTCATGATTGAAGATTAACTACACCATCAATTATCACCACCATCATATTCTACTCAAAGGGGAATCTACTGTACAAACACGATATCCTACCTGTAATGTGTTGGCTGCTTTGCAGTCCATGTGAAATGGTGATGTACTTTAAATCTGTGTAAATTTCCTTTGGCACAGCAGGAGTTAATGCCTGGATCTGCTGTTGTCAGTGGCTATGCAGGTGGGGGTATCAGATCATTCAGTTCTCCACTCCCTCAGCTTTTAAGTAGTTGCACTACCTTCTACTAGGTGTTGCTGATAGAGTTTATTCTTTACAAGTACCCCGTGTAGGGAAGACGTTGGTGCTCTGCTTCCTGCTGATTCCTTCTCGGTAGGAGTTGCTGGGTTCCCCAATCTGTGGGTGGAGGTGGGGGCTCTTAGCCTAGGGCTTATCAGGAGCAAGAGTGGCGACCCAGACTTCCTCACCTTCAGAGGTACAGTACCTCTGGGAGCACGATAATCTAGTAACCCAAATCTAAGGGTCTCAGACTTACCATCCTGCTTCCAGGTTCCCTTACCGCTGTACCAACCCTTGTGACACAACCGTCATATTCCCTTCTTATTGGGAGATTTTGTGTGTGTGTAATTTGGAGGGGATCCAGAGTAACAGTAAGCTTGGCCATCATGAGGCCAATTACAGGATGCTGGGAGAGTAACCCATGCTGCACACCACACGAGGTTACCACATATGACTTTTAATAGAAGCTCCAGTCACATTTTTGCATAGTGTTGAACAACTTGTCTCTCGTGGCTTGAATGCAAAAATAAATATACTACCAAATAAAAGTTCTTTTTTTGATATTTGTATTGATTTATTTCAGAAAGATTATGCAGTTTGATATCTTGCAGGAATGTATGACTCCCTTTGTATCTGTTCAGTGGATAGTAAAGCAATCACATTTCAAGTTAAGAAAGTCTCACCTGTGAAACTGTTCAATTCAGAAGTGAATTTAAGGATTTTACAGTTCTGAGTACATGTTTGTGTGACCAAAATCAGTTAGCATTCTGGTATTTTAAAAGAGTTCAGCCGAAGAATGGTTAATCATTCTCGCCCACTATTTCTCTCCACAGCAGTCTGATGGGGATGAAGGATGCACATCTGTACATCTATGCATCATTAGCTTCTTATCAAATTTTAAGCCTCACTTGATGCTTGTCTCCCTACAGGGAGAGTGGAAGACATGGAGAAATTCATCAGAGGATACAAGACAGCATGTGTATGTCTCAACAAAAGTGGCACACATCTCAGCCGAATGATTCTCACACACGGGTGAAGGTTCAGGGATTGTTGATGGATGGAAGTGTGCGCAAACAACAAAAAGATTGTGTCTTAATATCTAAAAATAGAGCAAATATCAGATATTGAGATTTTCGTCAGGTACAGAGTTACAATCCCCAGCACAATTATCAGACTCCAATACAAATTAGTACATGAAGACTGAAAAGCATGACTTACATTTATACCAAAGGTAAACTACAACATAAATGTTATGACAAAATGATAACTAAAATATATAAAAAAAAACACTCAAAGATTATAGATGATTACTTTGTAACTTCTCGGATACATGGTGCACTTACACCCATGTAGTTCAGCCTTCTTTTTCTTCTCTTCAGTCTCAATATTGATTCCCAGATTTCTTTCTATATCATTATTCCTTTAGGCTTTGCTATTAATTCCACAATACATTAGTACAGCATTACAGGGGAAACTGGAGCCTTTGCCATCGCTAATGTGGTACTGTTATTGTCCTTCTCGCTGTATTTTTTTAAATATGGCAATATGTCTATAAGTATACAGTTAGGAAGGCTGTTATGTGATCTCCTTAATAAATGTGTGACAAGTGCTGTGTCATCATTATCAGTATCTGTGATAGAAATTGCTGTCCAATTCACTATGGAGATTTCAGTGGTACACTCCATGCAACTCACCATATGGATAGTTCTAAAGTTCTGGTGACTGAGATGATTACCTTTTTCAGAGAACATAGTTATTTAGCTCAAACTTGATTACCATGAGATCACATATCCCATCTCAAGCATTTCTTCTTAGAACTCTGCTTGGTACAAATTCTCTTTTCTCACTCATAATTTTTTGAATATATTGCAAACTGATTTCTTATCAGTTGGAATTGATTCTCCGTACCTTCTGATACTACCCAATCTGACTGTGGCACACTGCTGTGACACACACTATTGACAAGGGTAATGATTATTATTATTATTTATAATTATCTATTATTATAGCACCATTTATTACATGTGAAATGGGGCAGGCATAGACAAATACAATAAACATGAGCAATACAAGTCACACAAGTACAGAAGGAGAGAGGACCCTGCCTGCGAGGGCTCACAATCTACAAGGGATGGGTGAGGATACAGAAGGTAAGGGTAGAGCTGGTCATGCTGTGCTTTAGTAGACTGAGAGGATCACTGCAGGCTGTAGGCTTTTTGGAAGAGGTGGGTCTTGGGGTTCCATTTGAAGGTTTCCATGGTGGGCGAGAGTCTGATGTGTTGGGGCAGAGAGTTCCAGAGTATAGGAGAAACACGGGAGAAATCTTGTATGTGGTTGTGGGAAAAAGAGATAAGAGGGCAGGAGAGAAGGAGATCTTGAGAGAAGCGCAGGTTGCATGTAGCTAAGTACAGGGAGACCATGTCACAGATGTATGGAGGAGAAAGATTATGGATGGCTTTAAATGTCATAGTTAGGTTTTTGAACTGGAGTCTCCAAACAATAGGAAGCCAGTGAAGGGCTTGGCAGAGAGGAGAGGCTGGGGAATAACTTTGAGAAAGGTGGATTAGTTGGGCAGCAGAGTGTAGGATAGATTGGAGAGGTGTAAGAGTGCCAGAGGGTAAGCCAGAGAGTAGGAGGTTGCAATAGTCGAGGCAGGATAAGATGAGTGCATGCACAAGTGTTTTTGCAGTTTCTTTGCCAAAGAATGTACAGGTATGGGATATATTTTTGAGTTGGAGTCGGTAGGAGGTGGCAAGGACTTAGATATGTGGCCTGAAAGAGAGGGCAAAGTCAAAGATTATCCCGAGGCACTGAGCATGCGGGACTGGGGAAAGTGAGCAGCTATTGACTATGAGGGATAGGTCTGGTGGAGGGGTAGAGTAAGGTGGGGAAAGATGATGAATTGGGGGCAAATGTAAGATATAAAAAACTTTTTTACAACCGTTATGCTTCACATTTAACTCAGACAGGGGTGATTAGGGATGTAATAGGAAGCTGCAGGAACAGGTTGTGATACGTTTGGGTGCATAAATGACCTGACAGTTTCTTTTCATAACTTTGATTAATTATTTGCATTTTTTGATTAAATTTAGTTTTTGACTTGTGAAATCAGTTGTAATTTTTGGCAATTTTTTCAAAATTCTGCATGCAATTCATGAATTTGGCACAAAGCAAACATTCTCAGCTTTTAGTGCCAAAAGTCTCACGTTTAATAAAATGGAGCAAAAATTGCACTGGAGTGGAGTTGTTTCCAATTTTGTGACTTTTCAAAAAGTTGCAATTGATGAACCAGGAAAAAGCATCTAGAAACACCATAACAAAAAAAAAAAAACATACGCAAAGGCAATGATGAATCGGAGCCATGTGGTGTAGAATAGAAGTTCAGTACAGGTATGTTCCTTTAGTATTAAAGGGAACCTGTCACCTAATCTAGCCCTCCTTACCTATGAATACCTGTCCCTGCAGCCTCAAACAACTTTATCAACCATCCCTGTCTGACCTTTTATAAGGATCTACAAGTGCAATAAAGCATTTTGCAAACTTACTGAATCTATGTCGGATGGGCGTTCCTACAGGGGTCTTTGACGAGAAGGCAGGGTCACCTGGGCTGCACTCCCCCCGCTTTCCTGCTGAAATTACTCCCTGATGGACGGCATTCTTCTTTCCTGAGCTCGGGCACTATTCAAACTACCCGCCCATTTTGTCATCGCTATGACGCGGTCACGTGATGCCAGCCCTCGCCATTCCCGCCCATCGTATCGCTGGGTGTACTAATAAGCGCACAGGCCACCTTCAGACCATGCATAGATGGCATGCAGAAGGCGGCCTGTGTGCTTACTACACCCAGTGATACCATGGGCGGAAGTGACGAGGGCCGGCAACATGTGACCGCGTCATAGCGATGACGAAATGGGCGGGTAGCTTGAATAGTGCCCGAGCTCTGGCAAGAAAAATGCCGTCCATCAGGGAGTAATTTCAGCAGGGAGGCGGGGGTAGTGCGGCCCAGGAGACCCTGCCTTCTTGTCAAAGACCACAGTAGGAAAGGACATCCGACATGGATTCAGTACGTTTACAAAATGCTTTATTGCACTTGTAGATCCTTATAAAAGGTCAGACAAGGATGGCTGATAAAGTTGTTTGAGGCTGCAGGGACAGGTCTTCATAGGTTAGGAGTAGGGATGGGCGAATCTACTCGTTACTACTCGGTACTCGCCGAGTAGTAAGGGATTCGCCCGACTCGTTACACTGCGAGTAATCTCAGGGATGACTCGCAGTCAGTAACGAGTCCGCAGGGAGCGAAGGAAGAGAGGGGGGAGAAATG
>JARQOC010000011.1:75968403-76008282 GCA_033576535.1 Allobates femoralis
GACTCGTTACTCGGCGAGTAGTAAGGGACTCGCAGGACTCGGTACTCTGCGAGTTTCCCAGTGATTATTCGCACAGTAACGAGTCCAATGCAAGTCAATGGCAATCCTAGTTTTGTCAGAGTTTACTTTTTCTCACTCGCTAGACTCGCTACATCACATCGCTATGTAGCTTGAATCTCCCCAAATCGTTTAAACAATCGCACCGCTTCACGGATACCCGCTGTCAGCAGCGAGTCTGAGCGAGTCTTAGCGATTCTGATCGAGTCTACGAATCCGAGTCCTGTACACTGTATTCAGGACTCGCGAATACAGAATCTGTTATGTTCCGACAAAGCTTCCGAGACAGCCTAGCGTGTTAGGTCAGAAAACTTGTGAAGATGGACAAGCATGTTAGCCAATCATATTCCGTAATGCCACAGCCATGTTGGTTGTGGCAGGACTATGATTGGCTTCTGTCCATCGTGATGCCTATGTCATATATGAGAGGCGAGGCTGTATATAAGCCTTGCCACCGCCATTTTCTCCACATTCCTGTGAGATCTGACCTAGTGCAGGGTGAGGTAGATGCTGGAGCAGATCATAGGGAGTGTCAGTCAGTGTAGGGAAACTTAAAAATTCCTTATATTTAACCCAAACAGCTCTTGTGAGAGCTACCAGGAGGACAGAGGAGTACTGTGTAGAGGACTGTAGGCAGGCAGGCAGGGAGGTGCAGCCTTACAGTGCACACAGGACCGACCTCATAGCTTAGCTTACTCACTCAGCTGTCCTAATAGCTGAAGTCAGAGGCTTAGCTGAGGTACTATTTCCTATTTTTTTGCACCTGATAGATTTTGGGTCATAATAACCCCTTCAGTTTTCTTTTCTCTGTGGCAGACCAGTGCATTGCTGCTCTCCTAGCTGCAAATAGCACGTACGCCACCTACTTGAGCGACTACTTGTGCGCACTTAATAATTTTTGCAGGGGCACTTAATAATTTTTGCAGGGACTAGTGTGCTGCTACACAGACACGGACACATTTCTTACTTAGGCTGCCTTCACACTGGCGTTGCCCTCTGCAGCGTTCTGTGGAGGGGAATCGCCATGTGTGTGCAGCCAGCGCAAGCCCCTATGTTTAGAATAGGGACGCACGGTGCTGCGCTTGACAGCGCAGGACCGTGCGCACCCATTCACTCCCATATGTGATCTGTGCACAGGCGGATGCCTGCGCACAAATCACACACTCCCGCCCGCACCAGGGACGCAACATGTCGCGTCCCTGGTGCAGACGAGACTGTGTGATCTGTGCGCAGGCATCCACCTGCGCACAGATCACATATGGGAGTGAATGGGTGCGCACGGTCCTGCGCTGTCAAGCGCAGCACCGTGCGCTCCCATTATAAATATAGGAGCTCGCGGCCGCTGCGGTCACATTGCGGACCCCTCCGCAGAAGACTGCGAAGGGGTCCGCAAATGTGAACCCAGCCTTAAGGTGCACTTTTAAAATATAACCTTTAGTAAATATTTGTTAAAATAACAAAAAAGTGTTCTCCCACACCTAGTGTCTATAAAACACACATTACAGACAGGGATGGGACAATATCCCTATTAAACCCTGTCTCTTGTTCTCTTGTTATCATATAATTTGGATAAAAACCACAGACACGGACACAGCAGCAAAAAACTGTTGCGAGTCGGGTTTCCAAAACGGCAATGCGAGCGCTTTCCGAGACATCTGCGATTTGTAAATCGCACATTACTCGCTATTACTCGCTTCCCCATTCATTAACATTGGACTCGCTAGACTCGCAACGAGTAGCGAGTCCCGGGCTCGGACTCGCTAGAGTCAAGCGATTCCGAGTAATTTAGAACTCGCCCATCACTAATAAAGGTGCATTACCCATAAAATGAGAAAACGTTTACTTTGGGTTTATTATGGGTAATGCACCTTTATAATTAGGGATGTATATTAGGCACATGGAAATAGTTTTTGATTCCAAAAAAATCTTGATATAATGGATTTGGATAATTCCTGTGGGATTTTAGTATGAGTTTATGTGGGAGGTTTTTATTCATTTTATTTGTATGTTTTGGGATGATTGCAATAATGGTATATGATATTTTATGTATTTTCCTACGTGATTTCACATGTTTCTATGTAGTTTGATGTTTGAAGATGTCAGGGGCTGGCTGGAAAATTTCGGCCTTGTGGGCAAGCACACAGCAGTGGCCCTGAGCTCTGAGCTTCAGGGGCAGAGTGGCCTCCCACACCAACATGACAGATGGCTGGGTGGCCCCAAAATTGCTGCTTAACTACTGGCCTGGTGAGCATCTGCCCCCCTGGTCTCTGGGCCACTTAGCCCCCGGAAGATTTCTTATGACGTGATTTTTGTCGCGTGTTGGTGTTAAAGCATTTTGCTATGGTAATGGGTAGAGGGTATATAAAAGGATTTGTGTCTGTTGGGAAAGTGATGTACGTCGGTGGTTTTTCTCCTGATAAAGGGGCCAGAGTGCCTTGAAACGCGTTGAGAAATAATAATCACTATCAACTGCAAAGAATCTTGATTTTTTATATGGTAGTGCAGTCAAAAATTCCAACTTTTCTTTTAATTTAATATAATGAAGGCTTTAAGGGTACCATTACACACACAGATAATTGTGCAAAGATTGTTTGCAGATCTCTGGTTGCAGTGAAATTATGGACACATTGTTACATTTTGTGTCCGTATTCAAATGTAACAATGTGTCCATGATTTCACTGCAACCAGAGATCTGTGAAAAATGTGTGCACAATTATCTGTGTGTGTAACGGTACCCTAAAGGTACCTTTACACGCTGCTACTGGCGGGTGGATACAACCAGCTACAGGCTACAAATGTAGCTTGTAGTGGCAAAATACCCCGTAGTAGCGGCGTGTGAAGACGGTAGGAGGCACCCGGCAACAGATGCATCTGTTTCCGAGCACTGCCCTGAAACAGGTGGCTACACAGGCGATTGTAGCGAGCTGTATCGGCATGTAAAGAAGCAACAGAAGGGATGTGTCGACACCAGGCAATGTACCTGGTATGTAGCTGGGGCGTGACACAGGCTCCGGGATACCGCCCCCCTTCAGCGATCATTGGTGGAAGCTCCTGCGTTACGATTGGTAGTCGCTGCATAGGGAGGCATATTCAAGGAGCTGACCAGTCACACTACACAATTGCTCGAGCGTCATGCATTAAACAGCCTCCTGCGATGCCTGGCCAATCATGGGTTTCTTTCTTTGTCCTATCAGCGTACGGACGTCTCGTACTCCACAATTGTGGCACGCCTATGTGCTGTCCCTACTGCACCAGGTCCGCCCATATTAGCTGGTTGTAGCGGTGTGTAAATGAGGTAAGATGAGCTACAGAAGGTGACTTGAGACACCCGGCGGTGTATCCAGAGATAGATGTAACGTAGCGTAGCGCACCTTGTGGCGGCGTGTAAAGGTGGTGCGATTACCGTTTGTAACCGTTTGTGCGTGCTCGTGCACGTGAAGTAGCTGGTTGTATCCACCCGTCAGTAGCGGCGTGTAAAGGTACCCTTAGGGTACCTTTACACGCCGCTACTGGAGGATGGATACAACCCGCTACAGGCTACGATTGTAGCTTGCGTCGTCAATATAGCCCGTAGTAGCGGCGTGTGAAGACGGTAGGAGGCAGCAGGCAACAGATACATCTGTTTCCGAGCACTGCTCTGAAACATGTGGCTACAAAGCCGATTGCAGCGAGCTGTATCGGCGTGTAAAGAAGGAACAGAAGGGTTGTTTCTACACCATGCTATGTAGCTGGGGCGTGACACAGGCTCCGGGTTACCGCGCCCCATCAGCGATCATTGGAGGAAGCTCCTGCATTACGATTGGTAGTCGCTGCATAGGGAGGCATATTTAAGGAGCTGACCAGTCACACTACACAATTGCTTGAGCGTCATGTATTAATCAGCCTCCTGCGATGCCTGCCCAATCGTGATGTTCTTGCTTTGTCCTATCAGCGTACGGACGTCTCGTACTCCACAATTGTGGCACGCCTATGTGCTGTCCCTGCTGCACCAGGTCCGCCCATATTAGCTGGTTGTAGCGGTGTGTAAATGAGGTAAGGTAAGCTACAGATGGCTACTTGAGACACCCGGCGATGTATCTAGCTGTAGATGTAACGCAGCGTAGCGCACCTTGTGGCGGCGTGTAAAGGTGGTGCGTTTCCCGTTTGTAACCGTTTGGGCTTGCTCGTGCACGTGAAGTAGCGGGTTGTATCCATCCTGTTGTAGCGGCGTGTAAAGGTACCCTAAGAGTTACAAGAGAGGTTTAGAGTAGGTTACCGTCAGATTACGGTCATTTTGCCACAGTTGATTGGCAAATATCTATTGACCAATAAAAAAAAATCCATCAGAAAAATAAAAACAAAAAAACACGCTAGTTTTAAGTATTAAGGTTTTAATTCCATCTTGGCATCTATATAAGCATATGTTCTGGTCGTAACAGTGTGCTGCTGTGATTTTTGTCTTTTGTTCTTACAGGCCTTAAGGCCCTGTCACACCTGGCGACGGGGCTGGAGATGTCGGCGGCGACTGGCGGTTGCGTGCACGTTTTTGGCGCCCCTCCAGCGTCACCATCCCCCATTTACGAGTTGGGGCGACATCTCCAGCGCTGCGCCGGGAGCTGACAGGCGGCATCGCCACCAGAGTGTCTATATGTGACGCTATAGGACATTCAAGTGCTGAGCGGTTTAAATCACCCGCCTGCTGATCGGTTTTGGCGGGCGAATTAAACCACTCAGCTGATGCTGCCATGTGACACATCAGCTGATTGAGTTGCTCCATCCGGTCAGCTGCTTAAGGTCCTGCATCGTAGGACACTAGGCGGATAGGTGAGCATTTTTTTTTTTCATTTTTCTTTCTTTCCCTTTCGCAATGTATGTAGATGTATTGTGAAAGTGAAAGTTCAGCTCTCAGCTGTACTTTTGTTTCCTCAAAATCCTGGATCCAAACACAGAAATGGCATCCGGAGTTACACATCCGTTCCTGTTCATGTGTTCCTGCAAAAACCTGCAAAAACCAGGATCCCCACGGACAGGAACAAAATTATGGGGTAAACCCAGCCTTACAGATTATCTAGGCCACATCTAGTGGGCGTTTCATGACAAATACAACTGATAACATCTAGAGAGAAAGTGTAATCCAGGGAACTGGATGGACAGACTGAAGGTCAGCTTTAGCAATTATGTCTGGTGAACAACGGTACAAGTCTTTAGGAAGACACTTAGCATAGACCTGGACCAACAGGTCTAAAGAAGAATAGACGTAAAACAGGGAATAAAGTCTGTCCACTCTCATTGATGGTCAAATACAACTCTCTTTTGGTGGGAGGACTGAGAAAACTGTGACTTAAAGACTCTTGGGTGCGAAATTGCGATGTTAGACTGAGTGGAGGAGTTTGGACTTAAAATGTCAGTGGTACGAATGGTGAAAAAGAAGTCTCAGGAAGAAGTGTGCCCTAAGGTGAATTTTACCATAAAGTATGTGCTTAAGCCATGTACCCGCTGTATTACTCCTCAAGTTGTACAACAAGACTTTTGCCTAATTTCAGTAAAACAATATTGAATAAGAGATACAAGTCTTTGTCACAGAGTCCCTTCTGGACTGGTTCTGAATCCTGACGCTTCTAAAGACACAGTGACTGTCAAAAGGTATGACCTACATCCCAAAAGTCTACACACCCAGGAGTATCACAACCCTCCTTGCTCTGTGAAGAGAACCAGGACAACAGACGGGAACCCCTCACCCACAACTACAACCTAGCTGCCCCTTACAACTGGCATAGTCGGTAGAATCAACCTTTACTTCTGAAGAAGTAGCAAGAAGTGTGGAAGGCCCACATGTAATGGAAAACAGTGAATGATGTACAGCCTGAGACAATGTTAAAGATGGACAGTGACTTTGCAAATAGTGTTGCAGAGTGACAAAGAAAAGCCCATAATCGACATTACAGAATAGCAAGGACGCAAAATTGTCCAGCACCCACAGGCTTGTTGTTTGGAGAGGATGATGCTTGGTGAAGGCAGTCCATTGTGAGCAATGCACGCTGGAATAAGAAACTAGTGATGAGCGAGCACTAAAATGCTTGAATGCTCGATGCTTGGGTCGAGCATCTCGAGATGCTCGGGTACTCAACCCGATCACCGAGCCCAATGTTATCCTATGGGAGCCCCAAGCATTTTTTTGGCATGACCCCTAGCAGTCTGGATAAACCCTGAAAATGTCACAAAAGAATAACAACAGTGCTTGAATGACATGGGAACAGCATGAGGAAGACCCTTTCAGCATTTCTGACTCCCAGATCACTGCTGTGAACAATGTTGTCTGAGTAGTATGCCACTTTTATGGCCTCACAATAAAACGTCCAAAAATGAAACCAAAATGCATTTTCCTGGGGAAAATGTTAAGGGCTCATACTCATTTGTGAGACAGTGTTGCCGTATGACAGTTTTTTGGATTACAAGAAAGATTTAAAAAAAATAAAAAAATGTGTGGCACTCCGTTGCCCCTTCGAAGAGACGTGGATGAGGGCCTCTTTAAATAATGTGCCCATTAATAGAAAGTGGGTCTTTTCTGGTATTGCCCTAGGCAGGGCTGCCAAAAATTGGGAGGCACTCTGATGCCCCTGGGAAGAGACGTGAAGGAGAACCTCTTTAAATATTCTTCCCATTACAAAGGAGCGGGTCTCCTATACTTATAATGCCCATGCATTAAGTATGGACTAAAACATTTACCCCTGGGGGGTATACATGAACCTACTGTCTAACATTTTAATGGTTAGGGGCATCATAAACAACATGCAAATAAAATATCTTTTCGTGGCATCATGGACCACGGTCACCCTGATGACATGGTGGTGGCAGATGAGGAGAAGGAGGAGGAGTACAGCAAATAGCCCAAATCAGGAAGTGTGTACCCATGTGTGGGTGTGAGGAGGTGCGTGGGAATATACATCCCCAATAAATACAATGGCTTCAACTTTACATTACGCTGCTATCATTTGGTGGTGTGCTGAAGTCAAGCCCAATCCAACCCTTGTTCATCTTGATCAGAGTCAGCTTGTCAGTATTTTCAGTTGACAGGTGGGTGAGTTTATCAGTAATGATTCCATCGGCGGCACTAAAAACCCTCTCTGACAAAACGCTAGCGGTGGCAGGCCAGAACTTCCAAGGCGTAGAGAGCCAATTCATGGCACGTGTCCAGCTTTGATACCCAAAAATTATAAGGCACAGAGAAATCCCGGAGCACTTTTGTATGGTCACCAAGGTACTCTTTCACCATCTTTACAAACATTGCAGTCCTTGTGACAGTACCCCACGCCTCAGGGCCTGTGCTATCGGAGGGGTGAGAAAACTCTCCCATACCTCTGAGAGTGTTCCTCTACCTCTGTTGGATTGGAGTTGTGGCTCTCTCTCCCGGAGGCCTTGGTTGGCCACCGAACTGTGACCCCTGTCGCCAGCGTTTTCCGGAGGGAATTGTTTTGACTAATTCCCCAACAAGAGCCTTCTGGTACTGCAGCATTTTTGTAGACCTCTCTGCTGGTGGAATAAGAGAAATAAAATTTTCCTTGTAACATGGGTCTAAAAGTGTCACCAACGAGTAATGAGTGTCCGCCAAGATGTTGCTAACGCGAGGGTCACGGGACAGGCAGTGTCACATAAAGTCAGCCATGCGCGCCAGACTGGTAACAGGCAAGACTTCAGGGTCATCAACAACAGGATGGCTGACCATGTTAGCCTCATCCTCCTCCTTCTCGTCCCTGTACTCTGGCCATCCACGCTGGACCAACGGTATGACGGTTGTGCAGATAGTACCAACAATTCCACAAGAAACTAGCTCCTGTTCTTCTAACTCCTCTTCTCATCCTCCTCGTCATTGTTCCCCAATGCATGTTGGGATGAGATGAGGCTGGGCTGTGTGTAATCACCCACTATGGTTCCTTGCGCCATCTCATCGTGCTCCGCCTGCAATGCATTGTCATCGATTTTGAGCAGAGAGCATTTTAGAATACAGAGAAGCGGGATGGTGACGCTAATGATGGCGTCTTCGCCGCTCACCATCTTGGTGGAGTTCTCAAAGTTTTGGAGGACTGTACATATGTCAGACATCTATGTCCACTCCTGAGGTCTTATGTGTGCAGTTTGAACCAAATACCGATGGCCTAGTTGATGCTGGTAGTCAACAACTGCCCTCTTCTGCTCACAAATCCTGACCAATAGCTGCAAGGTGGAATTCCAATGCGTTGGGACATCACACACCAGTCTGTGAGCCGGAAGCTGCATACTCTGCTGAAATCCGGCAAGGGTGGCCAAAGCAGTAGGTGACTTTCTAAAATGGGCACACAGGCGGCGTACTTTGACGAGCAGATCTAGCAGCTCCGGGTAGGATTTAAGAAACTGCTGAACCACCAGGTTGAGCACATGGGCCAAGCATGGCACATGTGTGAGCTCGCCTTGCCTCAGAGCTGCCACTAGGTTCCGGCCATTGTCACACAGGACCATGCCTGGCTCTAGGTTTAGCGGTGTGAGCCAATGATGGGGCTTTCAGAGCTGTCCACAACTCATCAGCATTGTGGGGTTTGTCACCTACACATATTAGCTTCAGCACATCCTGTTGCCGCTTGGCTGAGGCAGTGCCGCAGACTTTCCAAGTTGGGACTGTTGTTGAGGCTGAAGAGGAGGAGGCTGAGGAGGATGACGTTCCGGAGCTGTAGACTGTGGGGGCAAACCTGCCTGAGTTAGGGCCCGCAATCCTTGGCGTCAAGAGGACGTGTTCCGTCCCGAGGTCGACTGGGTCCCGGCTTCCACTATATTAACCCAGTGTGCCGTCTTTGAAATGTAGCATCCCTGCCAACAAGCACTTGTCCATGTGTCCGTGGTTAGGTGGACTTTGCCGGAAACAGCGTTGTTAAGGGCATGGCTAATGTTTTAGGACACGCGCTGGTGTAATGCGGGGACAGCACACTGGAAGAAATAGTGGCGGCTGGGGACCGAGTAACGTGGGACGGCCGCAGCCATCAGGTTGCAGAATGCTTTCATCTCCACTAGCCTAAAAGGCAACATTTCCAGCGCAAGCAGTCGCGAAATGTGTGCATTTAGGAGTGTGGCGTGTGGGGCGTTGGCAGTGTATTTGTGCTTGCGTTCCAATGACTAGGGTATTGATATCTGAATGCTGCGCTGGGACAAGGACGTGGTTGATGATGGTGGCATTTCTAATTGTGCAACAACAGGTGCAGGACAGGAGGCATCTTCACATGCACTATGGACAGGGGATTGGCTTCCGTGCACAACAGTGGAAGAAGCAGCGGTGTCACCCGCAGACACTGCTCCTGGACCCTGTGGTATGCCCCACAAAGTCGGGTGCTTTGCTGCCATGTGCCTGATCATGCTGGTGGTGGTCAGGCTGCTACTTTTGCTACCCCTGCTGATGCTAGCATGGCAGGTGTTGCAAATGACCTTTCTTGAATTCTCTGCAGAATCACTAAAAACTGCCAGACTCAGGAAGACCTAACTGTTGTACTGGCAACTTGGGTCGTGTTGCTGTTACAAGGAACGGTTGCTTGCCTTTTGTCTGCGGACACCACTCTGCTTCTTTTGGCCTTTTGTGATACTACACCTCTCTCCTCCTGTTCGCAGCTGTTCTCACTCTGCATGTCCTCCTGCCAGGATGGGTCAGTTACTGGGTCATCCACCATGGCATCTTCCACTTCCGCACTCTGGTCCTCCTCCTGACTGTCTGGAAATTGTGTCACATCATCGTCCACCTCTTGTTGTGACACATTCCCACCGTCGCCTTCATGTGACCGTGGCTGCTCAAATATTTGGGCATTGCGACACACGATCTCCTCAGGCCCCAGTTCAAGTGAGGTGGGCGAGAGGCAGAATCCATGAAGGGCATACTGAACAGCTCTTCAGAGTGTCCAAGTGTGGGATCACACTCGGCATGGTGGGAGGAAGGAGGGTCAGGTTGACTAATATGCAGTCCAGTCTCATGGCTACTGACACTTGACCGTGTAGAAGACAGGGTGTTTGTGGTGGTGCCTAACTGACTGGAAGCATTATCTGCTATCCAACTAACAACCTGTTGACACTGCTCTTGATTTAAAAGTGGTGTATTGCTGCGGTTCCCTAGAAATTGGGACAGGAAGGTCGAGCAAGATGATGTTGGCGCTTCTCGTGGCCCAATTCGAGCTTGCCCATGTCCTCGGCCTCTGCATGCACCACCATCACGTCCACTTCCTTGTCCCTTGCCACCAACTTTGCGCATTTTGAATGGTGTGCTATATGCACTTCCCGTATACAACTAGCTGAAGGATTCCAATGAATATTTTTTAGATGGATTGATGAGATTAGATATTACAGGCTAGACACCTGCTACAAATGCTGCTACAGGTAGACAGCGTCTTGTAAGGTATAGACAATTGGCCTATATTACCCCTCCTGACTATACAGATTTAAATTAATCCTTAAAAGGACTGTTTGGGGATGGAGATTTGAAAAATTAGATATTACAGGCTTTACACCTGCTGCAAATGCTGCGTACAGGTAGACAGTGTCTTGTGAGGTCTAGAAAATGAAGCTATATACCCCACTTGCCTATAGAGATTTAAATTAATCCTTACAAGAACTGTTTTGGGATGGATAGAGGAGATTTAAAGCCAGCACACCAGCCACAGATGTGATGCTGGCTGGTATACTGGCACACCTAACATTCCTATATACCCAGCCTCCCTGCCTGCTTGTATACAGCTAATTAGTCCTCAGAAGGACTGTTGTTTGTCTTAGATTAGCAGCCCTGCACCTACACTAGCTGAAATGCATGAAATCTGTCCCTGAATCAGCAGCAGCTTTCCCTACACTGACTGTCTATGGCGCAGAGTGATGAGCACAGCGCGGTCAGGTCTTAGAAAGACTGATGACGCTGTGCGGCCAGCCAGTCACTGTAATGCCACAACCAACATGGCTGTGGCATTACAGTGTCTGGTAGCCAATTCCTGCATGTGGGCTGGCTCTATAAAAAGTGCCAACATGCAGGGAGATGGACCCAAGCATGAGCACGAGTATCGCGCCATTTACTCGGTGCTCGCCAAGCATCCTGAGTACCGTGATACTCATGTGAGTACCGAGTAGTGGCGAGCATGCTCGCTCATCACTGAAGACAACTTTTGGTGAATGGCAACCTGGGACAGGCAGGGATTCTGAAAAAATGTGTTGGTAAGGAGAGACCACTCCTCGTCAAGGGCGGGTCTACAACATGGAATGTCTAGAGGTGTTCTGGTGGAGAAGGTCATTAGGCAGGTCAAATCCGAACTGGGAACTGAGATATTTATGCCACACTTGTCTGGAGACCTTGGGTGGGGTGAGCGACTGCGAGTCCTGTTGGGCTTCTTGCCAAGGGAATCTTCCCCTCCCTGAGGAGGAACCCTGTCTCAATTGTAAAGAGAACAATCGGCTTCAATAAGGCATTGAACACAAGCAACACAGCATCATCGAGAGAGGAGTTTCTTCTTTTGAAGCAAGCAAATCCAAGTGGGTCACAAAGGTCATCAGGGGGAAGAAAGGAAGAGAAGCGTGAGTGCACACATAGCTGAGCAGTACATGAGGAGGAGAGGCAGTCAAGCATCTTACCTGGGTGCTCATATGACACTTTGACCACAGGCAGGCAACAGTTTTATTCTGGAAAAGGAGATTGGGCACTGGGTCTAGGTCAATGTGAACACCATCTTGTCCAGGATTCTGCCTGAAGGAAAACAACTGGATGCAATTTGTCAAGGAGGATGGGGGCTAGTGCACGATGGTGGTCATCCAGCTGCCAGTGCCAACAGGAACCCAGCCCCAATCAACTCCAATCTAGTGGCAACAGATGCTGAATAAGCCCGCAGTGCCCCAGTGCCCAAGAGAGGCCACTGCAGACAATGAGACTGTCTTGCAATAGGACTTTCCATAATGAGTGGCCACTGCATATGTGGCCCAAAGCTCACCCTCAGCTATATATGTCTGGGGAGGAGATAAGGAAATCTCAGGCTGAATACGGCCAGAAAGCCTTAGAAACGTGAAAATTAAGTCAGACAACCACAAGTATCCATGTTAGCTCTGTGTGTCGGAAGCCTCCATTCTGTGACTTCCCTGTTGTTGTCCGCAGAAGGCTGAATCTGTTTGTTCCACTTTTATCCTAAGTAATGTTGACACACATTGCATATTCCCTTTCTTGACTGGAGGAGTCTGCAGCCAAGAAGGGTTTGCTTACTCTTTGCAATGAACTATGCCCAATCCACCTATGGACTCGGTCCTGTTTGCCCACCTTACAAACTTAACCAGCCACATTTGTGGACTCTGCATTTTTGCCATGGACTCCGCCACTCATTGATTGAGACGTACCAAACAGGACCCTTGTTAGAGGGAGGGCAAAGGACATGGAAACCTATCAGCATCCACCAGGTTTGGCAGAAGGACTGTTGGAAAGAGGAGGGGAGAACAGACTTACAACCTGACGTGCCTGCTGGAACACTGGATTATAAAATTTTGTGTATTGTGTCCTACACAGGGAAAGGATTCCAGTGTGTGAGCCCTGTGGACTTTGAGGTCCGGTTGGCCTATGAGCCCTTTATTGAAAAAAAAATGAACTTTTGGTTCCTTGTTTCCAATCCAGTGGGACTTGGGCCATAATGATCCACCTTATAGGAAAAAGACTTTTGATACTAAAATTGTTGTTTTGTATGTGTCGCTGTTTGGTCTCAGGTTTGTAAGTTTGAGGACTATATTTAAAGAGGTGAGGAATGGAAGAAAGTGACTAACAGTTCCTACCCCTAAAGACACCAATTGCTTTGTTATATGTCTATGTATTCAATGTGATGTACCTATGTATATGGTGTAGTGTCTCATAAGATGTAGCAGTGTTAATAATGTTAGTGTACGGTAATATGTTACATAGCACTTAAGATAAGAATAACATATAGGTATAGTAAGTACTAGTGTAAAATACAGAGTTTAGTAGGAGGGAGCTTGTTCAGCTGTTTACTGTAGGGCAAGCAATAGTAAAACTATGGGGTTAGCATGCTAGAGGAAGAGCCACTGTCAGGGAATAGGAGGATAGGCACCATCTTAGTTACTTATTTAGTGTTTGACAAGTAACAAGTCATGATGTGTAGATCTTATAGAATATCCAGGCTTCTTGCATTAGGTGCTTCGTTGCAATGACAACTGATAATATTTAGAGAGACAACTTTATCTAAGGAACCATACACACTGAAAGTCAGCTTTAGCTACTATCTCTAGCCAAGAAAAGACCGACTGCTGTGATACAAATCTTTAGGAGGATGCTATACCTAAACCCTTTTTGAATGGGCTGATATGAGAATAGACGTGAGACAAGGATTATAGTCTATGCACTCTGGTTGATGGTTGAATATGACTCCCTGTGGGTGGGAGAATCATGAGCCAATGGGGGCTAAATGGCTCTTGCATGAGGGATTGTGATGCTAGGCTGTGTAGAGGAGTTTGGACTTAAAACAGCAGTGGTACTGTGTCACCCAGGGCAGTGGGGACTCAGGGATCCGGGCCCTTTCCGCTGTGGTTGGGGGATGTCACTGTTGGCCTGTCCGCACCTGTGGCTCCAGAAACCGAACTTAAAAAAGGGGGTATATACAGTGCCTACAAGTAGTATTCAACCCCCTGCAGATTTAGCTGGTTTGATAAGATGCCAATAAGTTAGAGCCTTCAAACTGCAAACGAGAGTAGGATTTATTAACAGAAGCATAAATCTTACAAACCAAAAAGTTATGTTGCTCAGTTGAATTTTAATAAATTTTAAACATAAAAGTGTGGGTCAATTATTATTCAACCCCTATGTTTAATATTTTGTGGAATAGCCCTTGTTTGCAATTACAGCTAATAATCGTCTTTTATAAGACCTGATCAGGCCGGCACAGGTCTCTGGAGTTATCTTGGCCCACTCCTCCATGCAGATCTTCTCCAAGTTATCTAGGTTCTTTGGGTGTCTCATGTGGACTTTAATCTTTAGCTCCTTCCACAAGTTTTCAATTGGGTTAAGGTCAGGAGACTGACTAGGCCACTCCATCACCTTGATTTTTTCCCTCTTGAACCAGGCCTTGGTTTTCTTGGCTGTGTGCTTTGGGTCGTTGTCTTGTTGGAAGATGAAATTACGACCCATCTTAAGATCCTTGATGGAGGAGCGGAGGTTCTTGGCCAAAATCTCAAGGTAGGCCGTCCTATCCATCTTCCCATGGATGCGGACCAGATGGCCAGGCCCCTTGGCTGAGAAACAGCCCCACAGCATGATGCTGCCACCACCATGCTTGACTGTAGGGATGGTATTCTTGGGGTCGTATGCAGTGCCATCCAGTCTCCAAAAGTCACGTGTGTGGTTGGCACCAAAGATCTCGATCTTGGTCTCATCAGACCATAGAACCTTGAACCAGTCTGTCTCAGAGTCCTCCAAGTGATCATGAGCAAACTGTAGACGAGCCTTGACATGACGCTTTGAAAGTAAAGGTACCTTACGGGCTCGTCTGGAACAGAGACCATTGCGGTGGAGTACGTTACTTATGGTATTGACTGAAACCAATGTCCCCACTGCCATGAGATCTTCCCAGAGCTCCTTCCTTGTTGTCCTTTGGTTAACCTTGACTCTTCAGACAAGCCTGGCCTCGGCACGGGAGGAAACTTTCAAAGGCTGTCCAGGCCGTGGAAGGCTAACAGTTGTTCCATAAGCCTTCCACTTCCGGATGATGCTCCCAACAGTGGAGACAGGTAGGCCCAACTCCTTGGAAAGGGTTTTGTACCCCTTGCCAGCCTTGTGACCCTCCACGATCTTGTCTCTGATGGCCTTGGAATGCTTCTTTGTCTTTCCCATGTTGACCATGTATGAGTGCTGTTCACAAGTTTGGGGAGGGTCTTAAATAGTCAGAAAAGGCTGGCAAAACAGATAATTAATCCACACATGTGAAGCTCATTGTTCTTTGTGCCTGAACTACTTCTTAATACTTTTAGGGACCAAACAGAATGCTGGTGGTTTGAAGGGTTGAATAATAATTGACCCACACTTTTATGTTTAAAATTTATTAAAATTCAACTGAGCAACATAACTTTTTGGTTTGTAAGATTTATGCTTCTGTTAATAAATCCTACTCTCGTTTGCAGTTTGAAGGCTCTAACTTATTTGCATCTTATCAAACCACCTAAATCTGCAGGGGTTGAATACTACTTGTAGGCACTGTATACAGGGGAATAAAGCTAATAATGTAGTTCTCGTGACACCACCCGCAGCTTCTGGTGATTGAGCACCAGTGCCGCTTCAGTCCTACGGAGGGTGGTGGTATAGCGGCCTTGATGGTACAGCTCCCTGAAGGTGGAGCTAACCCCCCGGGGCAAGGATGCACCGATGATGATAGGGGTGCTGGTGATGGATGGAGCAGAGCAGGGTGTAGGGAGGAAACAAATGTGCGGAGACTTGAGCACTCTACCCGGGTACTTTACTGGAACGATGCAGATGGTAATACACTTCACAGCAGGTAACAGTCTCTGGACGAAATAGCTGGCCGGATAGTCACAACGGGCTGCAAAGTCTCGGGGAGTCTCCCATGGAATGCCTGCTTGGATCTGCCCTGTGCCCTGCTCTCAATGCCTGTCTTGAGGTGCCCATTTCGTACCAGGCCCGTTGGAGATGGGAATCCTGGTGTGACAATTCCTCTAGACAGGGTGACGGGGCCGGTAAACTGTCCGCGATCTCCGGTGTCCTTGGTGAGGGGATAAACTCCCTCGCCGTCTTCCGAACTGGTGCTCCGGTAAAACAGACCAGGGTTCCCTCCTGAGTATGGGCGCTCAGGCGGTTCCCTCCTTCCGTCTGAGCTGCCCGCTTGTCTCTCTACGGGCCCCCTCGCTTTGATTCCTCCTTCACTCTCTCGGAGGATCCCCGTTCTCCGTCTTTCCTCAGTGACGACTAAAACTCCACTGTGTGTCCTCCCTCCTCCCCTAACTCCTACCCCCTAAGGTATGGGACCTCTGCCATCTGCCTAAGTGTGTGTGTGTGGGAGTGCTAGGATGTGAGCCTCCTGAAGAACATTTGCACTCCGTTGTGACAGGGGTAACCGCACACTCATTTATGGGTGCAGTACCCAAATGTGATGCCTGACCAGGTGGGGCGCCACAGTACCACTGGTTAAGGAGAAGTCTCGGGAAGAAGTGTGCCCTAAAGTGAATTGCACTGTTAAGACAGTGCTTTAGTCGTGTGCAGTCGTGTGCCTGCTGTATCACTCATGAAGTTGTTCCAAAAGAACTTTTCCTAATGTTCCCTAAAGCAATGTTGAAAAAGAGTTCCAAGTCTTTGTCACTGACTCCCTCATAGACTGGACCCAGCTCATCTGAAAAAACGGTGACAAGAAGCCTGTTAAAATGTATGACCTTCATGACAGAAATCCACATGCTCAGCCAGGACCACCGCAACACCCCTTGCATTGTGAGGAGCACTGGGGTGTGGACAACTAGAAAGAACCACTCGCCCGCGGCTATCACTCCGAGGGGCTCCCCTCACACCCACTGTGCTTGTCATTTATGCTGCAATGGGCATTTCAAGCCTGCCGAATGTTAATTTCCCTTTATGAACAGATTTTCCCAATAGAGTCCATCAGTTGGGGAAAATCCTTAGGTACAAAACGCACATGCATTTTTCGTTTGCTTCCCTGTTGGAAATGCATAAAAAACTACATGTAATCCCTAAAAGTGTTAATAAAGTTTTGTCAAAGTCAATACCAGGAAGTTTTAAAAAATAAAGCAGTTTTATTTAAGGCATGGGCTGCCAAGCCGAGAAAAATAAATGCAGCATCAACAACGCAAGTTACAAAAGCGGAAGTAACCAAATTTACATGATAGGTGCAGAATTTCTAGAACATCAAAACTCCTAAAAAAGCTACAGTGGGAACTTAGCCTTGTATTATTTTTACTGTTTTTCCACTGAGGAAACTCAATAGAAAAGGCTTGTGCGCTTGTTACTTGCAGTTTTTCCACATCTAAGGTAAGTCTGTGGGGAAAGACTAAACTAAAACTCAGTGTACCCGCAAAAGAAATGAGTTCCTTCAAGTGATGTTTAATGCTAAGATGGAATGTGATGTTTCACCATAACATATGTGCATGGGAAACCAGAAATATAGAAATGTATATAGAGTGTAGATATGTATATAGAAGGACAATTACTTTTAATTGGTAACAGCGTTTGAAAAATATCTGGTATGGGAAAAGGAAGTTATATTCTGAGCACTGTGCACCTTTCTCACACATCAACCTACTCACTTTCTCTGAGTTTCACATGTATGTATATAAACTTTTTTTTATCGTCACAGCCATAAAAAGGATATTTTTTGTGGAAGAAGTGGCAGTTTTGAATGACATCTCTTATTTTATCATTCAATATATTGAAATAGGTGAAATATATTGAAATGTTCACGTTTGGTGAGATTGGTCAAAAAAATTTGATTGCTTGGCCCTTTTCACATCTATGTGTTGGTGCATTTAACCTGCGTTTGGTGCCCTGCGCTAGCGCAAATGTAAGCACAGGTGCATTTTCATGCAAACGCAGGCAAACATATCAGCGCATAGATGCATTGCTCCTACGCTCGGTTGCCCCCATTACCTTCTATGGCCGGGCGCAGCCGAGCGCAGAAGCCAACATCCCGGAAGTGCCAGTGTAAATGGGCAGACATCACCGCGCATGCGCTTGTGACGCAGCACCCAGAAACGTGTCATGTGATGTTTGTGGGTGCGGCGTCACCAGCGCATGCGCGGTGATGTCTGCCCATTTACACAGTCGCTTCCAGGGATGGCGGTTTCTGCGCTCGCCTGCACTCCCCATAGCAGGTAATGAGGGCACCAGGTGCAGGTGAGCGCAGATGCGTGGCATCTATGCGCCTATGCGCTAGGCTGCATCTGCCCCTAAATGCCCCTGCATCAGCATTTGTGCTGGCACAGGGCAGGCAGAGCAGCCTAGTTCATTCAGCGCATAGATGTGCAACAGGCCTTTTTGTTTTTATGGTTTTCTTTTAATGACAATCATTGTTCTGAAAAACGACCTAACATCATGATCCCCCAGGTCAGTACAATTACAGCGATTCCAAACTTGAATAGATTCTTTTAATTTAAAGGGAACCTGTCAGCTCATTTTAGGCCACTAACCTACCACTACCTGTACACCAACCCAAACACAAAAATGATCTATAGCCCATATTAGAGTATGCATTTATTTTATTTAAGATGTAACAGAACAGGATCACAGGGAAATATTAATTTACAAATATAGTGGAAAATTACATACGGTACTTGTACCTTGGATTATATACAGGACCAGCAAAATTCATGTATATGCAATACAATTAATGACTCACAATTTAATGTGCAAATGCAATAAAGATGATGGGGGTAATAAGGAAAATCCACCTATATTACTGACCAGCAGCTAGGATATGATTATATATAGTTAGCATCAATTATATCTATAGAGTTGTCCACCTTGCATCAAATAAATGCCAACATTAACAATTATTAATTTGTGGTCACTCCAAATCAGAGTATCTGAGAGGAAAACCCACATATACCAAAATAGTTTAGTGTATATATGATATAAATGCTGTATAGCAATAGATATATCCCCCACCTATAAAGCAACAGCTGCTCAATTACACCCATATAGATCACTGGAGTCAGAGGGAGAACCATAACCCACCTCAGATAATGACCTAGGTACTGGGTCAAAATCCATACATGATAAACCACAATAGTGGCCGCAATTACCTTATACAGATCCACCGCCACGCTCACAGCCTGACATATGTTTCAGTCACCAGACCTTCTTCACGGGGCGTGTTTACCACCAGCAGTGTGCACATTAAAAAGGCTAGACTAGCCAATCACAAGGAGCCACCTGCCCATGACGTATTATGCTTGTCATGGTTGCCACGATATCCACAATCAGTATGCTGACACGCTAGGACCGAAATAAACGCCCAGCTCTATGACATGGGCATTGGAATTGTGACCATCCAGCAGCAAATCAGAGTAAATGTTACCGCCCACTTTGTGACGCGAGCGCCGAAACCATCGACGCCCACAACAGACGTCACTGAGGCGGCCAATCAAATCATTGGCGCCTGCTTATGACACCACCCCGCGTCACGGCTGCTATGGCAACGTGGTGTCAGTGCGGCGTCAATGATAACATGTCCATGACCATGTGACCCATGACAGGTCCTGCAGACGCCACAATAGGCCCGCATACCGCAGCCAGTGACCGGGCAGTGTCACAGACGCCAAAGATCCAGTAAGGATTCAGCTACTAAATTAAACAGTTAAGAAAAAGTGTAATTGGGCTCCTAGTATCGGTTAATTTTGGCAATAAACAAGGGAAAGTACAGGTCAAATGGATGAAAATTACGGCGATTCCAAACTTGATTGATTCTTTTAATTTAAAGGGAACATGTCATTTTAGGCCACTAACCTACCACTACCTGTCCCTGCACCTTGCTAGTTTATCCTCAACCATCCCTCTTTGACCTAAAACTACACTATAAAGCTTCTGAAAAATTATTTAATAACTTACATGCAGTCTACATCCATAGACTGGAATGGACAGTCTAAAGGGCTCCATTCTCCCTCCTCGCTGGCTCTTCTCACGTCATCATTCCATGTCCTCTGTTGAAATTCCCGCCTCCTCCATACACAATAACGTGCCCCTGAACATCAGTTCTCGTCCGGTGCATTGTGGGGGCTTATCAGGCTTTTACGGCCCGGCTCCCAGCATATGTACAGTGTGCATATTGAAGCGAGGCTGTACACCTAAAAATGCACCAGACTGGAAATGACATTTGGGTGCACGTCATAATGTATGGAGGAGGTGAGAATTTCAACAGAGGACTCGGAATGATGATGCCCTGCGGGGCATGAGAAGAGCCAGCGAGGAGGGAGAATGGAGACCTAGTGGCCTAAAATAAGCTGACATGTTCCCTTTAAGTAGTGTAAAAGATTTGAAAATGCAATTTGAGTCATCATTTTTGAATTATATAAATTTGGGGTTGATCGTTACTTGTTGCATTTGTCAACTTTGCGGCAACCAAAAAAAGCACAATTCTGGAATTTCTAATTTTTTTCTTTAACGATCTAGTTAAGTAATTTTAGATTTCATACAGTAAATTGTTATAGACACAATGATACAAATTATATACTGTATATACTTTTTAATAGTGGGAAAATCTTGGGGATTTAAAGTGTAAATTTAACTTCATTGAAAAGAAACAATACTACAATGGTTGTTAATGATGGGTCACATAGCAGCTAAGATAATGCTTTTTGTGTCATATGAATTATTTTCTCATGTTTTTCTGTGCTCCTTTAAGAACAGCACTTTATGGCTCTGTGGGAATGGTCAGCAGCTGATGGGGAACAATACAAAGTGTGTATTTTCACAGCTTCAGAGAGCATGGGGAGCCAGCAAACAATGGGTTAACAGAGATTGCAACTAAGCTGTTTTTGAGGAGTTTGCACTCTTCCTGACCTTCTGACATTGCTTTGCAACTGTGATGTAGCCTGTGCTAATCTGATACATTGTTTGCTCAAGAGCTGCAGTCAGCAGCGTAGGCCACGCCAGTTTTCCCTTATCTGGTTACATGCACTCACTGTGAAGACAGATCTGACTGAGAATGAACATATGTCTGCTTCACACACATTGCAGTGGGTACACCTTGTGCAAGGTTTATGAATGGTTTGAACCAGAATTTTCTAATGAAGTATATTAGAAAGTTTATTAAAATCACTTGTTTTACATTATTATTTAATAAAAATTTAAATGGCAGTTACACTTTAAAAAATAAATATATATATTTTTTACATGTTTTTAAACTTTTACTCTATTCTTTAGTTCATTGAGGGTGCATACTCATGATTCGGAATAGCAGCGTTTTGTGACTTAGTATATTGCAGTTGTGTCCAAAATGCTGCGTTTTACAGTACCAGCACAGTGGATGGGATCAAGCTCCCTGTGCTTCTCCTGACCACAGTGTTATTTCAGCTGTGGTGCAGGTTGCCAGACTTCCGGCATGGTAATTTCAGGTTGTGGAGTCAGAAGCGATCGCCATCAGGTGAATGCAGGGAGAAACTGCCCTGCACTGAACGTAGATCATGTGCACAGGGCTGGTGTGGTCTCCCTGCATTCACCTGTGGGTTCCTCCAGATTGTGTGCACATATCCTAAGGGACTTGAACCTGAAATTGTCCCTTGTACTAAATAGTAAAATACCACATTATTGGGGTATATAGTAAAAATCATATTCTATTATGGACACCAACCATAGGCTGGTCCTCAAAGCAGTGTATAACAAAAATATCCCTTAAAAAATAATTTTTACTTGATATGATTAAAAATCAACCATACCTCATAAAGTGATTAAGTGCATCTAATCAAAAAATAAATATAAAATATTAAATCAATGCTAGATAAAGTCTCGGACCTGATTCTGGCTCCTAGTACAGTAGCCCTACCTGCCAATGAAGATTACACACCCTAAAGGATCTTGGTGGCTCCGCTCCAAGTTGGCTATCCCTCTCTTACCCTCAGTGACCCTAATAAATTAATGATAAAAAGTGATATTCTATGGCAAGTATTAAGATTGCTAGGGCTGCTCTAAACAATGATGACTTCCCAGTTTTATTCAAAAAAGTTTTATTCCCACTGATGGCACAATGACCCCCAGCCAGTATAGATACAGGTGCAAGCACCTACTAAAGGTGCCAGAAAAATCAATAAATAGATTTTCAAATAATATGATCAAATACAATCCACCATATAATAGTAATATCCTCTGTTGATAGTTGACATTACTGTAATATATCCATCCAATAGTACCAAAAAAACAATAGGTTTTCTAAATGCAATGTCCTTATGAATGGTACTTAGCTGGATTGTGCCCCAACGTGATTCCCCATCTGCTAGTTTATCAGGAGGCAGAGATATAAAGATACTGCATGGTGTTATAGATCCACAATAATAAGCCCCATCGCCATAGTCCCATTCTATATATACATGTCCCCCATAGATAGACAAAAAAAAATACTGTGTATTCATAAATGGGGCTACAATGTCTCCATATGTGATATAAACCTAGATCCTAAACGCCAAACACTAAGGTAATGGCACCAAAAAAAGAATGTACAATAATGGACATATATTGCAAAGCCTTCTGGGTTACCACCCCAGAGACTGGATGCCACACTGGATCACATGTCATGTGTACTTGTAGCAATGTATTCAAGACAGGAAAAGGTGAATTAAACAGTGGAACTTGTGACAACCGGACACCTGTAGATGTGAGTGTGAGATACGGCACTGCTATGAATGACTCAAAGCACAATATGATACCAAACCAAATTCTTTTTGTAACTTGCAATAGATATCAGTATTTCAGTTCTCAACAAAATATAAGCCACATCAGCCACAAACCACAAAATACAATTTAAGTAGCATGAGAGATCCCAAGTGACAGCTTCACAGAAAGGAGTACGACTAACCCCCAAGGCTATGCCACTCCCTCCCTTCTCCGATACAGGGCCTACCTGAGGTTCTACTGTGACCTCAACACCTAGTTCTCTCAGGTATACAATCTTACACCCACCTCTGACCTTAATTACAATAGATCCCAGGTACTCTGTTTTCCCCTTGATGTGTGTATATATATATATATATATATATATATATATATATATATATATATATATATAATATCTTGGCTCAACTGATCACTGGAATCAAAAAAATACTTACACAGTGAACTGTCCTCTTTGCGAGTGCTCAGAGCGGACACCCTTACTGAATACCCACAAATAGAATAGGTCTACATTTGGTATTCGGACATCCAGCCATTAGATTTAATCAGTTTTCCTAGGTCACCAAATTCTCTGATACATGCAGGTGCAGGTGAAGATGCAGAATCAGACTCAATGCAGTGGTGTTCCACGGAGCTCTCCTATGGCATTCATGTTCACCAGAGTCTCGGTACACAGAAGCTCACACAGTCTCGTTATCAGTCCAACTGTAATCTTTGCAAAAGAAATGTTCTTTGGGATTGCTTCAAATTCTAGCTAACTTTCCCCAGCTGACTAAACAGTCTGTGATCAGTCACACATCCAAGTTTACTCACAGAAGCCATTTACTCTTGATCACACCATTCACTTAGGGTCTCTTAAGGCTCCCAACACTTCTGTGTCACAGACAGGTCTCCTCTCTGTTCCCTTCCTCTGCATTCACCTCATGTGTCTCTTTACTATAGTTTTCTCTACTTCCAGTCTTTATCAATAAAAGCCCGAGCTTTCTTCTCAGTTTGGCATATCTTGTTGCATGGGGAATTCTAGAGGCTGAACTAAGTTATTGCAGCACATTTTTGGAGGATCAGTGATAATCGTGAATACCAACATATTACAGAACACTCGCCTAATAAAGCATCATAAGACCAACTGATAAATTACGGCAGTGCACCAAAAGTACATTACATCCTCCTGCAATGGACATGCGCTCCAACATTGGAACACACAAAACCCTCCATAAATGCTAAAAGCAAATGTTCCTCCAAAGGGTGTCACTGGGCATGCTGCCTATACCAGTACCTTGCTGGCGTCTGAGTCGGACGGAATGGAGCTCTCTACCCTTTACTGATCCAGCCTCTGGCCCATCCATCTGGCCCACCAAGAGTCACTCTCATTTCATCAGTCGTCCATAAAACCTTTGAAAAATCAGTCTTAAGATATTTCTTGGCCCGGTCTTGACGTTTTATCTTGTGTTTCTTGTTCAAAGGTGGTCGTTTTTCAGCCTTCCTCACCTTGGCCATGTCCCTGAGTAAAAATTGCTCTAGGGATAGAGATTTTGAGTCAGAGTCGTCCATTCTGAAACATAGGTTTAAAGAAAAGGGTTATCCTAAAAAAATTCTTAAAGATGCCTATGCTAAGACCAAGCTGATGACACAAGATAGTTGTCTAAGTAAGATGGCAGATAAGAGAGTAGCACCAACCCAGAATGATGATAGAAGTAAATGGAGTTTTGTAACAACTTACTGCCAATCCCGTGCATTGATACGGTCTATTTTGGGAAAATACTGGTTTGTTTTAAAAGGAGATCCTCTCTTAGGAATAAAAGTGCCAGATAAACCAACTATTGTATTTAGGAGAAATAAAAATTTTAAAAATTTTATAGCTCCCAGCAACATTAAGAAGAAATTTGAGAATCCAGAAGCTAATGTTGTACCACCTGCTGAGAAATGGGGATGCTATTCTTGTAAAGTTGGGAAGTGTATGTCTTGTAACGTAATACAGGATGGCACTAAACAATTTAGGTCAAATACAACTAAGGAGGTCTTTGATATAAGACATAGATTGACTTGTCAATCCTCTTACATAGTCTATTTATTAGAATGCCCCTGCGGGTTACAATATGTGGGGAGGACGATACAGGCGACCCATAATCGTCTAAATAAACATAGACAAAATATAAGATCAGGGTTCCAGCAGCACAGTGTCTCCTGACACCCCAGGAGAGACCCCAGGGAGATGAATCTTACCATAATTGATCAAGTATGTGAAGGTGGACAGGACAGATTGAGTAGTCTCATTAAGAAGGAAAGCTACTGGATCTTCAGATTGGGTACCCTTTATCCAGAGGGTCTCAATCTGACAATAGAAAAAGTGTCCAGGAATTAATCCGTTTCCTGAGAATGTCAGACTCTTTTACTATTCGGGTCATTCCATGTCAAGTGAACCAATGATTATTACCTCTATATTTTTAATTCTTTTGAGATTTTGTTATTTGATAATAGCATGTCAGACAATGCAAAATGTGAAGAGAAAAATTTAAAAAAATTTCAAAGTTCGGAAAAAGTGCGAATTTGGCTGTTGCCTGCCTTTACGTTTCTCCTCATAACTAAGGCTAGGAATAAGATAGAGAGACAAAATAAACACCATTCTACTCAGAACTGTGCAGGCTTTCACCAGATATGTCACAAGAGGATCTTTGTTAATATTTTACCCATGTGATCGCAAGCGCAAAACTTTAAAATGCATTTCCGAAAAATCGGCGCGCTTTAAATATTTCAAAAACTGCCCATATGTCTGCTTTGCTCTTAGTCACATCTGTACCAAATTTCAAGTTGGGATCGCGATGGGATCATATTTTAAAATATTTTACTATTAATAGCGTCAATGGGTCATTCCATATCAAGTGATCTAAATATGAATATTTTTTTTTACCTGACGTCTTTAGATTTTTTTTTTTTTTTTCCTTTATGAAGTACTACTTTAGTTAATTACAAATTAAAAGTTTAGAATTTTTTTCTTCATCAGTTAATTTTTTACAGATTTTTAAAGTTTAAAAAAAGTGTGAATTTTGGCCTGGTATGACTTTACATTTTTTTATCTTGGGCTAGGAATGAGATAGAGAAACAAAATAAACACTATTCTACTCAGAACTGTCCAGGCTTTCACCAGATATGTCACAAGAGTATATTTGTTAATTTTAATTTTTTACCCATGCGAACGCAAACGCAACATTTTGAAACGCATTTCCGAAAAAATGTTTTAATAAAAAAAAATTTTTTCCAAAACTGCCCATGTGTCTTTTATGCTCTTAGCCACATCTGTACCAAATTTCAAGTTGGGATCGTGATGGGATCATATTTTAAAATATTTAACTATTATAGTGTCAATTCAAAAATCTTGAATTCAGATCTGTTCAACCTGTGGTCTAAAAGCGTGGGGTCTATATTTAGCAAATCCATTATTTTTAGACATTACTGTATTATTTTGATATGTTACAGCTTAGAAGCAGGAGAGGACATATAGGAAAAAGCTTTGTTAGGGCTCAACCTGAGAAAGCACAGGGATAGACAGTGAATGCAGAGCAGATGATAGGCTCTGTCAATCATGTTAAGTGTCTACCCACTGCATTCAGGAAGTAAGACAGCTCTTTCAGACCTTTCATGTCCTGACATGTCTGGACATCTTCACTCCTGAACAAACAATAGTCTGTACAAAGCCATCAAGGCTGTGTACCAAAATATGGATGAGTAAATATATTAATAGTTTAATGCTTTTATTATTAAGGGCCAATACACACAGTGCTATTCTTAGGGATCATCATTCAGAAAAACAGCCCCATTGATTTCTATGGGGTTCACCACATGCAGTGCTTTTGGAAACACTCAAGAGTGAGTAAATCACTGCTTGAACTACTTTTTAATCGCTGCAATAAACGCAGCATTTATAATTTATATAAAAAAAGCTGCCATTTTTTTCACTAGCGATTAAAAAAACTAACGCATATGTGGTAAAAACTTGGTAGAAAAACAAGCTGCCAAAACTGCAGCGTGTATCTGCAGACAGAAAAAACTGTGCGCGCTAGCCCTAAAACTCACGTTATAGTAATACAGTTCTATCTCAAGTGTACTGTAAATCTTTATTTTTATTACCTATCTTCCTTACTTAATATTAACTGTATTTTTCCCACACAGCAATGGCTGCTACTTCTCAAGAAACAGCATTTTATCATAGACACTGTTGCAATCCTTTTGAAAAAATATGAATATGATTGGCGCTGGTGGCTGGCTACTGTACTCTCCAAAGATTGTGAAAATGAAGAAGTAGAATTGACTTTATTGCATCCTTCTGGTCCAGCGCCATCCTTTGTGTATCCAAGAAAGCCAGACATTTTAAAAGTGCACAAAACTCAGATATTAACTCAGGCGGAGCCTAACACCGTGACAGGCCGGACATACTCTTTGATATACAAGGAAATGGAGATTGCTAGTAAGCGTTTATGGACAAGATTACATTTCACCCACTAGAAGGGACAAATTGATAAAATGCCACTTTAAAAACATACTATTAATTGTTTGATTAGTTCATAATTTATAGAACGATGATTTAACTACTGTACTATTCTTATTAAACACTTCATAAATCACATGTTTAGTGATAGAATAGAAAACAAATTTATATGTATAAATAGGGGTTAACATTTTTGGTTCTTTTAATCTTGTTTAATCAAACTTGAGGATATGATCACCTTTCTTCGTTTGGTTTGTTCAATACATTCAAGTTGAAAATGCTGAGCGTTGTGTTCTGATGATTAAGATGTATTTATCCTGGCACTTATGGGATTTGTTTTTTGTGTTTCTTTTTTGTTGCATATAAATGTTTTATTCAATAAGTTGTGATAACTCATACAACCATAAAATAAAAAATATATAAATTTGACAGGTCCCAAGTTGAATCTCTGCACAAATATAACCAAGAACACAATCAGTAATTTTTTCACAATTGCCCATCAATAGTTTGAATTTGATATAAAGAAACATAGTCTTGTAACATATCAAATGAATGCTGTTACCGTTCTGAGTAAAATGATGTCTCTCCCACTTCATTATCTTATTTCTAGCCTGAGATAAAAAAATGTAAAGTCATATCAAGCCAAAATTCACACTTTTTTTAAACTTTAAAAAACTGTAAAAAATTAACTGATGATGAAAAAAATTCTAAACTTTTAATTTGCAATTAACTAAAGTAGTACTTCATAAAGAAAAAGAATAAAAAAATCTAAAGACGTCAGGTAAAAAAAAATATTCATATTTAGATCACTTGATATAGAATGACCCATTGACGCTATTAATATTAAAATATTTTAAAATATGATCCCATCGCGATCCCAACTTGAAATTTGGTACAGATGTGGCTAAGAGCAAAGCAGACATATGGGCAGTTTTTGAAATATTTAAAGCGCGCCGATTTTTCGGAAATGCGTTTTAAAGTTTTGCGCTTGCGATCACATGGGTAAAATATTAACAAAGATCCTCTTGTGACATATCTGGTGAAAGCCTGCACAGTTCTGAGTAGATTGGTGTTTATTTTGTTTCTCTATCTTATTTCTAGCCCGAGATATGATAGAAAATGTAAAGCCATACCAGGCCAAAATTCGCACTTTTTTAACCCCTTCCAGACCCTTGGCCCACCCCCTGGGCCATGGAATGATCGGGCTCCTGCAGGTCGAGTGAGGGTGTCACTGACCTGTCACTCGGCCTGCAGGTACATGGGGAGTTGTACAACACCCCAGGGGGGGTCGATTTGCCCCACCCCCACCCCCCCGGCTACAGGCGCGGTGATTGGCACTCAAAAGTGAAAGTGAAAATCACCGCGCCTGTAATGCTTCCCTGCCTGCCGCTGCTATCCCTACCCTCCAATCTTCTCCCCTGTCATCCTCTAACTGCCCCCCACCTCTTTCCTGCCCCCCTCTTCATCTTTCTTACCCCCCCGCTTCCTTTTCCTGCCGCCTGCTTCCTGTCCCTGCCGCCCGCTTCCTCTTCCTGCCACCCACCTCCTCCTGCCTGCCCCCACTTCCTCCTGCCTGCCCCAGCTTCCTCCTGCCTGCCCCCGCTTCCTCCTAAGTGCCCCCATACTTCTCCTGTCACCCCCCCTCTTCCCCCTTCCTGCCCCCCCCGATCACCGGAGTGGCGATCGCCTCTCCCACTCACCCCTCCGGCGGCCGCTCTGTCTCCACTACGTCCCGCTCCTCCTCCTCCTCTTCACCGCCGCCGGATCTGACAGCTCTGTGCTGGAGCTGCCAGATCACTTTCTACAGCTAGATCCTGAGGATCCCGATCTCCCTGCATGGGCATCGAGCTGCAGAAAGCGATCTGACAGCCCGGACGCAGTGATGCACATAGTGGGTCAATGCGCCTGTGCTGCCAGATCGCTTTCCGCAGCTCGATCCCCATGCATGGGGATCGAGCTGCGGAAAGCGATCTGGCAGCCCAGGCGCAGTGATGCACATAGTGGGTCACTGCGCCCGGGGTGTCAGATCACTTTCTGCAGCTCGATCACCATGCTGGTGGGTTGGGCTCCAGAGTAGCGATCTGAAAGCAAAGGCGATCGAGCGGCATGGGACCTTCGTTGTGGACTACGTCGGAGCGATCGGGCGTCGTGGGACCTTCGTTGTAGACTACGTCAGATCTTTTTATAATAAAGATGGAGTCCGAATTGTGTCTGTTTTTTTTTCAAATAAAAAGATTTTTCTCTGTGTGTATTTATTGACTATTTACCGTACTAGAGATTCCTAATGGCGGGTCTAACATTGGCCCTATATTATGAATCTCGGGCTTAGTGCCAGCTGCCAATAAAGAGCTGGCATTAACCCCTTTATTACCCAGTTAGCCACCGGTACCAGGGCAACTGGAAGAGCGTGGGTACAGAGCCAGAAAATGGTGCTTCAATGAATGCGCCATTTTCTGGGGCGGCTGCGGGCTGCAATTCGCAGCATTGGGGGCCCAGAACGCTTGGGCCTCTCTATGCTGAGGATTCCAGCCCCCAGCTGCCTAGTTGTACCTGGCTGTATTTTTGGTTCCAGCCAGGTATGACGAGGCAGCTGGTGGCTGGTGGCAGTCCGTAGCTGCCAAGTTGTACCTGGCTGGACCAAAAATATGGCGGAGCCCTGTGTCATTTTTTTTCTAGAAATAATTCTAGAAATAAAAAAAAAATAGGCTTCGCTGTATTTTTGGTTCCAGCCAGGTACAATGAGGCAGCTGGGGGCTGGTGGCAGTCCGTAGCTGCCAAGTTGTACCTGGCTGGACCAAAAATATGGCAGAGCCCCATGTCATTTTTTTAAAAAAATTCTACAAATAAAATGACATGGAGCTTTGCCGTATTTTTGGTTGCCAGCCAGATACAACATGGCAGCTAGGGGGCTGGAATCCTCAGCATGGAGAGACCCAAATGTATTGGGTCCCCTATGCTGCGAATTTTAACTACTAGACTAGTATGTTTTTTCACAAAAAGTTTCTTTATTCATTTATACGTCTCAATTTGTGAAGCACATGGGGTTCAAAGTGCTCACTGTGCATCTAGATATGTTCCCTGGGGGGTCTAGTTTCCAAAATGGGGTCACTTGTGGGGGAGCTCAAATGTTTAGGCACACAGGGGCTCTCCATACGCGACCTGGTGTCCGCTAACCATTCCAATTGTTGGCAAACACCAGGTTGCGTGTGGAGAGCCCCTGTGTGCCTAAACATTGGAGCTCCCCCACAAGTGACCCCATTTTGGAAACTAGACCCCCCAAGGAACCTATCTAGATGCATAGTGAGCACATTGAATCCCCAGGTGCTTCACAAACTGATCCGTAATAAGGTAAAAATACTTTTTTTTCACACAAATTTTCTTTTTTAATTTGTACGGATCAATTTGTGAAGCACCTGGGGGTTCAAAGTGCTCACTATGCATCTAGATATGTTCCCTGGGGGTCTAGTTTCCAAAATGGGGTCACTTCTGGGGGAGCTCAAATGTTTAGGCACACAGGAGCTCTCCAAATGCGACATGGTGTCCGCTAACAATTTGAGCTGATTTTCCATTCAAATTGTTAGCGGACACCATGTCACGTTTGGAGAGCCCCTGTGTGCCTAAACTTTGGAGCTCCCCCACAAGTGACCCCATTTTGGAAACTAGACCCCCCAGGGAACTTATCTAGATGAGTGGTGAGCATATTGAACCCCCACATGCTTTACAAATTGATCTGTGAATATGGAAAAAGTACTTTTTTTTCACAAAAATGTTCTTTTAGCCTCAATTCTTTCATTTTCACATGGGTAACAGGATAAAATTCATTCTAAAATGTGTTGGGCAATTTCTCCTGAGTACACCGATACCTTATATGTGGTCATAAACCACTGTTTTGGCGCGCGGCAGGGCTCAGAAGTGAAGGAGCGCCATTTCACTTTTTGAATGGAAAATTAGCTCCAAAAGTCAAATTGCGCTCTTTCCCTTCAGAGCCCTGCCGTGCGCCCAAACCGTGGTTTATGATCACATATGTGGTATCGATATACTCAGGAGAAATTGCCCAACAAATTTTAGGATGCATTTTATCCTGTTGCCCATGTGAAAATGAAAAAATTGAGGATAAAAGAACATTTTTGTTAGAAAAATTAAAATATCTATTTTTTTGTTTCCAATTTGCTTAGTTCCTGTGAAGCACCTGAAGGGTTAATAATCTTCTTGAATGTAGTTTTGAGTAGCTTGAGGGGTGCAGTTTTTGGAATGGTGTCACTTTTGGGTGTTTTCTGTCATGTAAACCTCTCAAAGGGACTTCAAATGGGATGTGGTCACTAAAAAAAATGGTTTTGTAAATTTTGGTGGAAAAATGAAAAATTGTTCATGAACTTTGAACCCTTATAACTTCCTAACAAATTTTTTTTTTTTTTTTCCAAAATTGTGCTGATGTAAAGTAGACATGTGGGAAATATTATTTCATAACTATTTTGTGTCACATAACTCTCTGGTTTACCAGAAGAAAAATTCAAAATTTGAAAATTGCAAAATTTTCAAAATTTTTGACATATTTTGGATTTTTTCACAAATAAACGCAAAAATTATCGACCTAAATTCAATACTAACATGAAGCCCAATATGTCAGGAAAAAACAATCTCAGAATCGCTAGGATCCGTTGAAGCGTTCCCGAGTTATAACCTCATAAAGGGACACTGGTCAGAATTGCAAAAAATGGCAAGGTCATGAAGGGGTTAAAACTTTAAAAATCTGTAAAAAATTAACTGATAAAGAAAAAAATTCAAAACTTTTTTTTGTAATTAACTAAAGTTGTTCTTCATATAGAAAAAATTTTTTAAAAAATCTGAGGACGTCAGGGAAAAAAAATATTCATTTTTGGATCACTTGACATGGAATGACCCATTCATGTTTCTTCATATAATTATGTATGTTTGTTTGTTTTTTTTATTTATTTATTTATTTATTTATTTTTTATTTTTTTTATTTTTTATTATTATTATTTTTTTTATATATTTTTTTTTATAATTTTTTTTTGTATATTTTTTTTTTTTCATTTATTTTATTTATAAATTTTACTTATTCATTTTTTTTTTTTTAATAGACTGAAATCCTGACTTAGGGGGGAAATAAAAATGTAGGAAAAGGAAATTACAAGTGGGCAAGGAGTTTTTTATAATATAATATATAGATATAATATGGATGTCCTTGTATAATAATATTAATTAATAATTTAATAATTTTTTAATGTTTTAATATAATTTTTATATATATATTTTTTATGTTTTGTAATATAAATATTGATCATATAGTATATTTTTTGATGTAATGATTTTTATTGTTTTATTGTATTATTGTCTTATCAATGCTGTTCATGTTAGGGTACATATAAATACATAGTTTTATTTATTTAGGATAGTTAGGATAAAATTGGATATGGTCATTTTATGTGTATACCTTGGATGGGAGACTAATGGGTTAAAAAGAGGTGTGTATACTAATGTTATCCTGGCCCAATGAGATTCTGGGCCGTCCTATATAAAGTTTTAATTGTTACTCAACCTCCATTCCACTTGAGAAAGACGGCACTACACCGTCGAAACATGTCGTGGTGGTGGAGGTTATTCTTAATAAAGGACTTTTCACCTGATCAGGAATCCTTGCCCTGTTCTGAGCGCCCAGCAGGAGATCGTGCTATTTATTCCACTGGTATTTCTCTCTCCCTGAGGGCACGGCAGGAGCTGCTCGTTCTTAGCTGCGAGGACCTGTATCGCCGTGGCTACGGCTTAACACTGGAGATATAGGACCTGTCTGACGTCAGCGTGCCCGGTCACATGGGACGTGAGGAGGCGGAGCCTGTGTAATACGAGGAAACAGCCTGGCTTAAGGGGGAGACCCCCATAATCGCTCACACTTACACCAGTGTTGTGCATGGACCGCACAACACTAGGAGGTTAGTAGACATAGAACCATAAATTAACAGAGACTAAGGCGATATTGCACCATTGCGCCCCCTTTCTCTCCTTTTGTCTTTACATGTCCCTGAGTATAGCACACCTTGTGCTTTTTGATACTCCAGTAACATTGCAGCTCTGAAATATGGCAAAACTGGTGGCAAATGGCATCTTGGCAGCTTCACGATTGATTTTCCTCAATTCATGGGCAGTTATTTTGCGCCTTTTTGCCCAACAAGCTTCTTGCGACCCTGTTGGCTATTTGCCATGAAACGCTTAATTGTTTGGGGATCACGCTTCAAAAGTTTGGCAATTTCAAGACTGCTACATCACTCTGCAAGACATCTCACAATTTTGGACTTTTCAGAGCCCGCCAAAAGTATCATGTGATCAAAATACTAATTTGCCTAATAATTCTGCACACAGTGTAGAAGATATATGAAAAATAGATCATATAGAAAAAAAAGAATGATGATTAAATAGGACTTAAATGATAAATGATATGCCAGAGAAAAAAAGGCTATCTTCAAAACTGAAGGAACCTCCCCCTATCGGGAGGTAAAATCCTGTGTGTATGGTCCTCCATTCGTTGTACCCCATTGTCACGAAGACTTATTCAGGACCTGCAGCTCTCTGTTGCCCCCTTATCCTGCTGGTCAAACCTGGTATTGCCAGAGGATAAAAATGGAGCCCAGCTGCTCTAAATTTTGTTGTGTACTGTCGCACGTGATGTGATGGGATGTATATATACCACTAGTTCCTGCCAGGAATGTATATATACCTCGATCCAGTCACCCTCAGGCACACAATATCACATAACGTTTGTATTTATGCTGCCACCACCGATCTCTTTCAGTTGGATCGGTCACCTGTCTGGTAACATGAAAAGAACAGCAGAGAGGACGTGGTGAGCTCGCTCATAGAACAAGAAGAACAAAACTAGTAAATTATAATATTTTACTCTCAAAAGTTGGCAGTGTTGACAAAAGATAAGCAAGATTTTGCAAAAGAGACAATTTACAGATAAGCATAACACAGTTATTAAAATAAAAGGAATAAAAGCAGAATAATACTGAACCCGCTCCACGCGGTGGACATCCCAGATTCAGTGGGGGAAGGTACCCCGGAGATGGGTTAGGATACCGGCCTCGCAGCATAGAGTGTTGGTAGGTCCTTCACTTAAGCTGGAATAAAGCCAAAATGGACGCTTCGGTTTTAAGTAATGAGACAAAAACTGGGACACCTCCACGTTGCTTACCTCACATAGGGGCTCGGTTTTGTGGACCCACCCAGCTGCACAAGCTGCACAAGACTTAAGACATATTTCTGGATGGGAGCCTCACACATCCAAAATATGAACACCATATTTACCCTCAGAATTTTCCACAAAGATGAATATCAAATATGACATATCTACGATGTTCAGAAAGTCAGAACCCATTTCCTAGGTTTCTGATGGTTTCACGTATCTCTAAGTGGTGCCATTGGAAAGGCAAAAATGTACGTAATCTGATCATATTATTTATGTGTGTGTAGCATGAACGGGTCTTATTAAATTTGACATTAACAAAACTATCCTTTAAAGGGAACCTGTCACCTCCAAAAAGCCACCTAACAATACATGTCCCTGCACCTTCCTATTACCATTATAACTATCCCTCTCTCTGCTAAATGCTTGTTTTAAATGTTGTAAAAAACGTTTTTATGCTTACTCATTAGGATGATAATGAAGTGGGGGCTATATGCAATAGTTCCTCTGGTTTGCAGCCTCCATGATCCTTCCCTTGTAATAAGATTCATCTCTGGCCCAGCCTCTCTGTGTTTCTTCTGCTGTGATGTGGAGCTGATGTCAGGACAAATGATTTGCATGCTGTGAATGACAGAGGAGGAGAGGAAGAGGAACAGAGCCTGCACAAGCAAAGCCGCACAGAGAGGCTGGATCATGGAGGCTGCAAAACAACACTCCCAGGGGGACTATTGCATATAGCCCCCACTTCATTATCATGCTACTGAGTAAGTATAAAAACGTATTTTACAACATTTAAAACAAGCATTTAGCAGAGAGAGGGATATTTATAATGGTAATAGGAAGGTGCAGGGACATGTATTGATAGGTTAGGTGGCTTTTAGGAGGTGACTGGTTCCCTTTAAGAAAAAGAACCTTGGAGGGAAAAGACAAAAAGGTTTTAGCTTCTCTTCAGGTATTTATGACTCTGCTGACCATAAATACCAGATAGGGGAGGGGGAGAGAGAGAGGGGGTTGCCAGTAGAATCTGATCTACAGAAACCCGTAATGAGGGAAAGTCTTGTGTCAGTTTTGGCAGATTTTTCAAACATCTTAAAACAATGAGAAAAATTCATACTTTCCTGACACCCATTAATGATCATTAAGTCAACGAAAGCATGTATACAAAAGCTGCACATTTAGTCCCCTCAGAGTTAAAAATCCCAACTTAAGGATCCACTCCTATTCTTTTTAAGGATCTCTTTTTCAAAATGTCTCCATGTATTTTAAGTTTAATAAGTTCCATCATAGCAAAGGAAATATCCTTAATCGTTCCCTGATGTACTTGATTTATATGACAAGCAATAGGGGTGTCCCCATCATTGCGAATGTCACAAAAATGTTCCCCCACCCTCCTTTGTAAGTTAATTTTATGGTACAGTAGACCCTCTCAGCCTGGCTGTCAAATGTCCCTCTAACTCTAATAACCTCATCTAAATATCTCTTATCAGATGAGGAAATGAGAGTACGTCTGTCTCTATTTTGGGCATAGACCAGTGAAGAATTCAAGAATGATGTAGGATAAACCCCTATCTAAGAGTCTCCCATACAGGTCTGCAGCTTGTCTTTTAATGATCCTGATCTAGAGAAATTGACCATTTGGCATTCCCCGCTTTAGAGAAGGGATAATGACTATCCCATTTTAATAGTGAGCTTGTAGAGGTGGGTTTACGGAAAGTAGAGGTACTCATTCTGTCATCTTGTTCTTTTTTGATGGTAAGGCAATCTGCTCTGAATTACACTCTGAAGGGAATTTCATACAGATAGTGTTGACATTCAAAGCCATAATGAAGCAGTTAAAATTGGCCTCTGACCCAGACCACAACACGAAAATATTGTCCACATATCTGGTTGAGAGGCTAATATGCAAATGCTGCCATTCAGTTTCCCCACCAAAAACAATGGTTTCTTCCCACCAATCCAGGAAGAGATTAGCATAAGTGGGAACACAGGGACTTCCCACTGTTGTCCCCCTGAGCTGGTGGAAGTACTTTCTATCAAAGTAAAGTAAAAGTTCCTCTACAAAGGTGTTGTTTTTATGGCATTTCCTATCTTCGTATAGGTATTTGGACACTGTGATGCCAAGATTATATTGAATGTTATTATACAGTGATTCCACATCGATCGAGGCCAGCATGGTATTGGTATTTATCTAAAGACCTTCTAGCTAAGTCAAAAGATGCAAGTTGTCCCTTACATATAAGGGTAGGGCTGTCATAAATGAACCAAATATCTTATAAATGTAAATCACGCTGTTTTGGGATATAAAATCAATTCCAGATACTATGGGTCTCCTCTTCTGGGGTCCAGCCCCTTTTGTAGAAGGAGGTAAAAAGTGGGGCTGGCCAGTGACGATGATATCAGATAATCATTTTCCCTGTTAGAGATCAACATTTTCATTAAAACCTCATTCAGAATCCCAGTAAGTATCCCAGAATAAATAGATGTGGGATCAGATGGTAGAATTGCATATGTATTGCGATTATCTATGATAAAATTGTAGATGGCAAGATAACTGAGGTGAACTAGTAGTCAAGATTATCCCCCGTATCTGAAGGTATTATAATCAGATTTATGTTTTTCTGCAATTTCGTGAGAGCTTTAATAATGATATTTATTCATTTCTATAGCGCTATAAATTCCATGGCACTTTACATGCATTTGCAATACTGCCCCCATTGGGGCTAATAATCTAAATATCCTATCAGAATGTCTTTGAAATGTGCGAGGAAACCAAAGAACTTGGAGGAAACCCACACAAACACAGGGAGAACATACAAACTCCTTGCAGATGTTGTATTTGTGGGGATTTGATTGCAGGACCCCAGTGCTGCAAGACTGCAGTGCTAACCGCTGAGCCACCATGCCAATAGCTCAGTGTCCAACACCTTTGCTGCCTGTGTAATGCTATTATGTGAAATTTTGCAAAGATCATTTACCAACAGTTTGATGAAAACATAAACACTGCTGTATCTTTTATCTGGGGTGCCTTGGTACTTTTCCCTCAACTTTGTATATTGGCTCTTTCCTTTCTCCTTTGTATTGTCCCACAGGAGTCCTACGAGGGAATTATAACAATGAATTTCGCTTAGGATTTAGGCTTATATGACATATCAGGACACTGTAGCCCCATTTATGGAAATACAATATTTCTTTATCTATGGGGACATGTACAGTTGTGGCCAAAAGTATTGACACCCTGCAATTCTGTCAGATAATACTCAGTTTCTTCCTGAAAATGATTGAAATCACAAATTCTTTGGTATTATTATCTTCATTTAATTTGTCTTCAATGAAAAAACACAAAAAGAATTGTCCTAAAGCCAAATTGGATATAATTCCACACCAAACATAAAAAATGGGTTGGACAAAAGTATTGGCACTATTAGAAAAATCATGTGATGCTTCTCTAATTTGTGCAATTAACAGCACATGTAACTTACCTGTGGCACCTAACAGGTGTTGGCAATAACTAAATCACACTTGCAGCCAGTTGACATGGATTAAAGTTGACTCAACCTCTGTTATGTGTCCTTGTGTGTACCACATTGAGCATGGAGAAAAGAAAGAAGACCAAAGAACTGTCTGAGGACTTGAGAAACCAAATTGTGAGGAAGCATGAGCAATCTCAAGGCTACAAGTCCATCTCCAAAGACCTGAATGTTCCTGTGTCTACCGTGCGCAGTGTCATCAGGCAGGGGCACCAAGATCCTTTTGGTTTTCTTTGTTGGCAGGTAAGACTACTAGGTGCCAGAATCAGGGTTAATTAGGTTCGCGACTTTATTCAGAATTGATATAGTATTGTATATGCATTTTTTGAAGACATGCACTGTATCATTTTACATGGAGTGATTGTTTCTTAATCATATTCATTAAAGATTGTTTTTAAAGGGATTTTTTGTTAGACACTTATGAATTGGTCCCTTTATGCTCTACGTATTATTCCTCACAGCAGTGCCATCATGGCAGGCACAAGGACCTTCAACAGAAGCTCAGGTCTGCCTACTGCTATTAGATGCAGCCATTGTCTGCATAGCATGATGCAGCTCAGCTCTGGAGATGGCATCATACATGGGGACCCAACAATGGAATTTGTAGTACATCCAATGTAGAGGATGGGTTAAAAAACTTACAGTAATAAACAGCTGGTTTACGGATTGGAGGAGATGTAGTCTAAAAGTATAAGGTCCTGATTTATTAAGATTGCTGTTTTTCATGTTAGTATTAAGGCACCTATGCAGTATGTTAGTATGCAGGCACCTGTTAATGAATTGAGTGTATCTTTAAACTTCCATGCGCCACTGCCAGAAATGTAATTCAGTCAGAAGCACAATTTTTTCAGAATTTCTGATGGAAAGTATTATATATCTGTCAGGTGAGCTTGGCTATCCCCATCCCTCTTGAGCTCTGCCCAGTTTTCAAATAGTTGGCAAAGTCAGACAGGACTGGTGTAAACAAAGTACTACCATTTTTGCATAACTTTGAGTTGCATAATGTAGCACCATTTTAAGTATTTTCACACTCTAATTTTAGCAAAAACTGATTCATAAATCAGGCTACTTACTTATATACTTACTATATGCCAGACGAGCTTTAGATTTAGTTCCTACGATGTGTTTTTAATGAGTTTTTGACGGTATGTACATTCTCTGCACCAAAGGTCTCATAGTTCCAGGAAAGTGGAGACTTCTAGAAATCTCCTGCTCACTGTGCTTCATTCATCCTCAATGTAAACTGTCCCGCAGTCTGCCTTTCACATCCTCAACATGTTCATTTCTCTTGCAGGTACCCTGAGATTTCTGTGCAGATTTTTCCCATTTAATTGCATAAGACACAGAAAATCATCAGGTAAAAAACACACGTGTGCAAATGCACTAAAAAGTCATAGGGCCACTTTACACACATCAACTTACCTGTCCAACTTCTGACTAACTTGCTGGTTGCAGTGAAATCATGGACACATTGCTCCATTTGTACACAGCCACAAAATGGAGCAATGTGTCCATGATTTCACTGCAACCAGTAAGTTGTTTAGAAGTTGGACAGATAAGTTGGTGTGTGTAAAGTGGCCCATAGAATTTCCAATTAATTGTATCAATAAAGATTTGTCAAAGACAATTATCAAAAGTAAAGCAGTGTATTTAAAATATAACATATAAAAAAGAGGCAATAACTGCAGCAATAAAAACACAAGTAAAAAGAACAAATAAGAAAACACAATAAAAAATGCCAATACAGTGATACCTCGATTGTTGGATATCGTCGGTTACGATTTTCGAAGCTTTTTTCAAAGGAAAATGTGTCCGGGTTTTTGTCGGTTTTTGTCAGTAGATCACTGGTAATTTTTCCATAAAATATGATTCCCCTTGCAAAACATAATATGTGCACCCTCCCCCTCCCCTCGACCTCTTCCATTCACCAAAAAGAGCCTTTATAAAATATCATATTAACTGTTTTTTTTGTTTTTTTTTTAATTTAGAGTTTCATATTCATTTTACATTAATTTCTGAGTGTTTCCAGTACTGACCACTATCTTTATTCACTATAAAATGTCTTTTTTCGTAGGCATTTTGCAGTGTCTTGAACAAATTAATTGATTTAACATTGTTTCCTATGGAAATTGTTAGTTTGTTTTCATCGCTTTAGGTTTTTGACGATAGTTTTCGGACGGATTATCGATGAAAACCGGGGTATCACTGTAACCTATTTTACCTAATAGGTGCAGAAATTCTACAACATTAAAATGGTCAATCA
>JARQOC010000011.1:76008382-76026297 GCA_033576535.1 Allobates femoralis
AACACTATGTTTTAGTGTTTCTACATTTTACAGTCTTAAAATTTTTTTCTTTTAGCAAGACAAATTTGGCCCAATCAATATCAACACCTATCTGGATACTGAATGCCATTAAATTTCCTGATGTATCACTTAAAAAACAAGCGACAGTCCCCCATGGCTTTTTCCCAAAAATATTCTGTCTTTAAGTAGAAATTTTAAAATTAACTGGGAGCAAAAAAAAACGTTTGATTATGGCGGGGATTTAACCTAAGCCAACCATTTTATAACCAATGCTTTGTTCCAGCTCTATAATTAACATCTAAAATTAACATTTTTAAACATTACTTTAAGAAATCAAACGGATCGAGCAGTAATACAGAAGCCCACAAAAACAGCTTAACTCAGCATTTTTAAAAACATTATCAAATTTCGGTGATGGGTATAATCTGTGCCTCTAAGTACAGTAGTTTCCAATGACCATGATTGGGGAGAATCAACAGGCTGAACTGTGCGGTGGAAAGTGATATTTGCTCAGTCATCCATTGTAAATGAGATATTTGATCATCATAGCCTGTGACTGGTAGTGTACTGTTTACATATAATGAAAAACCAATATATTCCCTGTAATGTTGTCTTTCATTAATATGATCCAAAAACTAAACTATCCTTAGTAATGTATTCAACCTGTTCATAGCTATAACCTCTTATTGAGAGAGTTACTTATGACTATATAATGGGAATCATATTGTGGATCTAAAATTTACCACAAATTAAGTCCTCTGTGGAGCATTATATGTCCCCAACTGGACAAATGCCATTAAAATGAATCAGTCACATTGAATAATGCTATTAAAGAAGACATCTATGAGATACCTTTTATATCACATTGTCAAAAAAGCTTTAAAAATATATTAAAACTAAATGTATATCTAAACTCAGTATCTCCCCCACTGCGGTCTGACAGTTTCCACCCATCCCTGACGTTCCTCGCTTCTCCGACTGACTGACATCATAGTTCCGCCCACCCGGTCATGTGTCCCGACGCAACTGGTGATGCAGACGTCACGTCACGCGGGAACTAAGAAGCGGGCAAACCGAAAGTCTCAGCGTGCGCTCCCGAAAGTTCCCAACACGCAGGAGAGGAGAAACTGTAAGCGACAAGGAAACGAAGCAGATCACATATAGGTATAGTGCTACTATTGCCTTCCCACCATTAGCAGTTAGATTTAGAGCACTGAAGTTAACAGCAAAAAAAAAAACATTGGCTAGAAATAGGGCAGGATACATAGAGGAAAGAAGCTATAAATGACTCCTCCTTGGAGTAAAAGTACACATAATGCTTTACGATATTCAGCAACAGAATACATACAAGTATGGTGCGATCTTATACCATCCCAGTGGTGTGAATGTACACATAGAGCATTGTGGTTTACAGCAAGTCCATTAGGAATGGTTAGCAATAATGATATTCAGCAATAGCAACAGAATACATAGAGGTATTGTGTCATCTTATACCATCCCAGTGGTGTGTATGTACACATAGAGCAGAGTGGTATTTACATCAAGTCCTAGGAGAATGGTTAGCAACAGACAGGTGAAGTGACACCAAAGAATATAATAAACAATCTTTGTATTGACAACTTACAGGACATTTACCATCACTTTAGATCGAATCAAAGAGAGCACTAGAAAACTACAGAGACATACTTAATTGTCACACATCACTATGCTAAGTAGCTAAAATAGCAACACTTATTGTAAGCAATCTTGCCAAACAACAATCAACCCACTATAATTGACACCAACCTATTATAATTATATTGCATTTATAGTGGTACTAACAGCAACAATCAAACTATATCACTTGGCCAACCTACAAATGGCAGAACAACCACCAGATGATCCTAATGCCATAACACTGTAACCAACAAAATAGCAGTTCCTAAGACTGTATGTATGCAAGGTAATACTTATAGTTACAGTATGGATGGGCGAGTATACTCACTACTATTCGGCACTCGCCGAATAGTAGCGGTATTCGTGTACTCGCTACTCGCCGAGTAAATTAGGATTACTTGGGAGTAGCAAGTACCAAGTACTTTTGCAGTGTATCAATAGATACACTGCAAAAGTCCTGTAAAAGAGAGAAAAAGTGGTTAAAAAAATAAAAAAATCGGATTCTCACCTTAACTGACGGCTGTACCGGGACCGTCCAATGCACGTCTATTCATGGAAAAGGACCTTCCACTCTCTCAGCCAATCAGATGGCTGGGAGAGATCTGGCCAATCAGATGCGCCACGTCACAATTACGGATCGCTAGCTGCCACTGATTGGCCAGATGAAAGTCCTCTCAGGTACACCGAGGACCTTTCCATCTGGCCATTCAGGTGGCCGCTAGCGATTACATCATTGTGACGTGGCGGCATCTGATTGGCCAGATCTCTCCCAGCCATCTGATTGGCTGAGAGAGTGGAAGGTCCTTTTCCTTGAATAGACGTGCATCGGCCGATCCCGGTACAGCCGTCGGTTAAGGTGAGTATCCAATTTTTTTATTTTTTGACCACTTTTCCTCTCTTTTACAGGACTTTTGCAGTGTATCTATTGATAGACTGCAAAAGTATTCGGAATCGCTATACTCGCAACGAGTAGAGAGTACCGGCACCTACTCGTTGCGGCTATAGCGATTCCGAATAGTAAGGTATTCGCCCATCCCTATTACAGTATTAAAAAATAAGAAAGCATACAAGGAGTCATTAAGTAATAACAGCTACTTATTTTTAGGAATACCCCTCCCTCACCTCCATTGATAAGAATTACCACAGCTGGAATAGCATCACACTACACCTGCCTGAACACTACCAAGAACTCTCTGAAGGTACTCTCCAAATATAACCTTACAATGAGGAGTAAGCATGACCAAAATATGTGTGATTTCTAACCAAGTATTCTGAAACAATTTTGTAGAAACAAGTCAACCAAAATACCCGGGATACTAACATCCGAACGCCTTGGGTACAAATTAGAGACCATCCTACTGAAAGGTAAGATGACAAACAATTCCTAGATACAGATAAAATCCAAAATAAAGGGACTCACACACTCAAACCCTATATATTTTGTTTCAATAGGGTCAGACGGCAAAGCATCACCCTGGTGGACCTGCTCCATAGGGGAATATACTCCTAAAGTACTCAACAGGAACACAACAGATATTGTTATTGTTTTTAAATTAATTTTTAGAAAAATGTAACTTTTATGAAATGTTTTCAGTGTACATATATGTAATTCCATGGAGGTCTTTAAATAAGTTTATCATTTTATGTTATTTTATCGATGCACAAATAAAAATCCCACATAAGGGTTAAACCTATACGGGGTAACTACAATTTTTGTCCTAACATTGACACACTATACAAGTACCAAGTGTCAGTACTATAACTCCGTCAGCTATACCTAGCATTCCAAGAGTATGGGCCAAGAACTTGACTGTATAATATACCATTATTGGAAATGGAACTTTTCCTGAACATGTTCACCTTTTTCAAAATCGACATGAACATGGCAGATTCGGTTCATGATCGGAAACACAAGTAATTTACTAAAAAATCGTGAACGCGCTTTGTTTGGTAACTGATTGGATGTAAAAATTATTTCTACTTTTAAGTAATGCTTTTCATGCTTTTCCTCTGCATTCTGACTCTGTAGGATAGCGGTGGATGTGTTTTATGACGGGAGGAGATGAGGAGTGGTCAGAGGAGCATCACACTCCATTTTTTTGTCTTGGGACCTTCAGTGTGGATGTTCCACGCCAGCAGCAAATCAGGACACAATAAAACATCCACAAGTTGAAAACACAAAGGCTTGTGTCGTTGACTGGCTCGTGTTATTGGCTGCCTAAGTCACATGTCTCTCAGGATATAAGAAGTGGCCGTTTGCCGTTCGCACCATTTTAAGAGTGTTACTGCTAGGGACAATGTTGTCTCTCTGTACTGCTGCGTCCTGCTCCATCCATGCTAGACTTAAAAATAGCTGGCTACTGGGTCACTTTTTAGATAGAATAGGAGGTTGAGAGAGTTCATCTGGACATAGGCATTTTTTTGCTGAGAACAAGTGTGATTATAAAATCTGTGTGCGTTACCAAAGCCGTGTTTTTTTGCATACAAGTGATTGCCAAATCTTTTTGTTCCTCCTTAAAAGGCTTTCTTTGGCCTCAAACCAGTGATTGCCAAATCCTTTAATTCCCCTAAAAAGGCTGCCTGGCCTCAATCAAGTGATTGCCAAATCTTCAGTTTCCCCCCAAAAGTCTGTGGTTGGCCTCAACTGAATTCCAGATCTTTCTGTTTACTCTAAAAATACTTTTTTTTGCCTCGAAGAAGTGATTGCCATTTCCTTCAGTTTCCTCTAACAGGCTGTGTTTGGCTCAAACAACTGATTGACAAATCTTTCTGTTTCCCCTAAAAAGGCTTTTTTGGCCTCAAACAAGTGATTTCCAAATTCCTTCAGTTTCTCCTAAAAAGGCTGTGTTTGGCCTTAAACAACTGATTGACAAATATTTCTGTTTCCTCTAAAAGGCCTTTTTTGGGCCTGAATTATGTGCTTTCCAAATCTGTGTGCATTAAACATTAGTAATCCTAAATTCATGGTGTAAAGGGGAAGGGAAATAGGCAAGGTGCAAGGGGGAATAGGCTTGGTATTTGAGACGTATGTGGGCTTAGTGCTACTGCTAATGTTACTGAAAGCTGTAATGACCAAATCCCAAGCCAAGTGACAACTTCTGTTACTGGACGTCCTACTCCAGTTTCTTTGTTTGCCTGCAGCAGAGTGATACATTTGTGGATGAGACCCATTAAAAAGTTTTTCTACAGTTCATGGAAAAGGCTGCATCAAGTGGTCTCGCCTCCTCTTGCTCCACCTCAACATCACACACAGTACAATTCTCGGAGGTGGTGACATTAACCCCCGGGGGTGGAGGTGATGATGATGGGACACAAATATCTGAGGAGCACCCACAATGTACTGTACATTCAAGGCAGGAAGAGGAGGAGGGTAACTCTCAGGGCAAGGAGTGGGACAACAGAGAGGATGATCATGAGGTTTGAGATCCCATTTGGAATCAACCCAGAGTCATGCAATGGAGTAACACAGCAGAGGAGGTTGAGGAGGAGAAAGATGAGGAGGTAAGGTTGTGGCTTCACACACAGGGACTGAGTGCTACAAACATGGTAAGCACTGCATCCAATGACACAACTCTGGCTCTAGACAGTTGTGATCATGGGTCTGCAGTTGTCAGGTACACCCTACTCCGCCCTCTCTCAGCACAGCAACCACCCTCGGTCTCGAAGTTATGGTCACGTAAAAGATCATTTCCTCCTACACATCCCAAAGCAAAGAGCTTGAACTTCACCATCTACAATTTGTTGGTTATGGAAATGCTGCCTTTCCACCTGGTGGATACAGATGTTTTCCAAAAGCTGATGATCATCCGTCCCCCCAGTATCAGTTGCCAGTCACCATTATTCTCCAAGAAAGCTGTGCCTGCACTACAGCAGCTGTCACAAACATCGCCTGTTCCTTGAGAAACTCAGTGTGCGACAGGGTGCATATCACCACTGACACCTGAATGAGCAAATACAGCCAGGGGTGTTACATTTTACTGACTGGGCACTGGGTTACTCTGGTGTCTGTGTGGCCAGGCGGGGAAGAGGCTGCTTCCCAAGTCTTGAAAACCCAAGACTTTTGGGACAATGCTTCATCACTGACTTCACTGCTCAACCTGAAGGTCAGCCTACGGAGTCCCGGAAATGAAGCATTCAGCGTCTTATCCGGAGCTCTGCAGACAGACGAGCTTGGTGGGGGAAGCGCGCATTGGGAAGTCAACATCATGTCTATTGAGGCGTGATACACAAGAAAGGAGGCGGCAAAGGGGACATACAGAGGACACCCAGGGGGGCTAGCAACGGTAGCCCTGGGATTATTAACATAGTAATGAGTGAGTATCCAAACCCTTTTCTTACAACAGTCACAGGTCAGATTTAGGACATCGGGGATAAAGTTAGGGGATGAAGTGTATAGATGGGTGCCATCAGCATAAAGATGGTACTGGAAGCCAAATTTGCTGATGGTCTGTTCAATTGGAGCAGTGCAGAGAGAGAAAAGGTTTAAGGATTAAACCCTGACAAAACCCCAATAGTGAGAAAAGTGGAGCCAGTGAATGATACACTGAAAAAGCGGTCAAATAGATTGGAAGAGGACCAGTTGAGAGGTGTCCTTTAAGTCAATTGAGTGGAGCATAGCGAGTAGGAGATGGTGGTCAACAGTGTTTAAAGCTGCAGAGAGTAGTCACTACTACATTTTGTTGATAAAAGGTCACTGTCACTTTGATAATGGCAGCTTCTGTCAAATTTAGGGGGCAAAAGCCAGACTGTAATGGATCTGGAAGAGAGTGAGTAAAGAGGTAACGGGTAAGGCGGGAGTAGACCAAGCGCTCAAGGAACTTAAAGATGATGGGGAGATTGGAGACTAGTCTGTAGTTATTTGCACAGGATGGGTTAAGAGAAGGTTTTTTTTTAATAATTGAGTAATGATAGAGTGTTTGAAGTAGGTGGGGAAGATACCAGAAAAGAGGGAGAGATTGAAGATTTTGGTTAGGTGAGTAGTGATGCAGAGAGAGAGACTAGTGTAGGTGTGAGGGAATGGGATCCTTGACCTTACATTGCCAGTATAAATGGAATGGAATGTGTGCGGGTGTTCAATGGTCATGCGTACTAGCTCCAATTGTTGCCACTGTATTGCAATCGTGGGGAACCAATGTGTTATCATGACAGCCACTGTTGCTGCCATATTGGTTCTTCTCTGAGGCTCATGAGACAAAAATTTTAACTATATACTGCAATATTTCAGTATTGTTTAAGTGATCAGATGATCGCAGAATATAAAAGTTTAGTTCACCCCTTTTTCCCATTAAAAATAAAGAATTAAATAGAAAAACATATTTGATATGGCTACACTCATAAAAGTCTGATCTATTAAACTATGAAATTAATCGTCAAAATCGGTAAACATTGAAATAAGAAAGGAAAACAAAACATCAGAATTGCAGATTTTTCACTCACCACTCCCTAACAAATGCAATGACAACTGATCAAAATTTTGTATCAATAAAACTGTCACATTGTCACAAAAAATAAACCCCCATACCGTGCAATCTCATAATAATAAAAATGTTACGGGTATTGAAAAATGACAACACAGACTGACTAATTTTTTTCACAGATTTCTGAATTTTTTTCTCTACTTAAATGAAAAAAATCTTTGAAAGTTTGTCTTTTCCCTTAATTGTACTGACCTAAATAATCATGATTCATAATTTATACCATAGAATGTACGTCGTAACGACAAATCCCTAAAAACCATGACAGAATTGCATTTTTTTACCATTTTTCAGTGAAGTTGTAAGATTCCTGTTCATTACATGGTAAATTGATTCAAAACTACAGGTCATTCCACATAAAACAAGCCCTTATACATCAATGTCAATGGAAAAATAAATATTTATGGCTCTGGGAAGAAAAGGGGGGAACAAAAGTGTAAAAAATGAAAATTGCCTGCAGAGATAAAGGTTTAAGAAGTAACAATTACATTTTATTTTATAAATCAATATTGCACATGAAAATAGGCAACTTTGTAATATTTTTTACAAGAGAAATGTGCATATTTCTTCTGGATTGATCTTCCATTCTCAGTTTGTAGGTAAATTCTTTCAAATTTAATTTCCGACTTGTGGTCAGTATGTAGGAGAGACAGAACAGAATCTTAGAACTAGAATGAACTCTAATCGCCACAAAATTAAAAAAAAAAAAAATCTACATGTGGCCAATCATTTTTGTAGCCCTGATCACACCATAATGGGTATGAAGTTACTAATATTGAAAGGTAATTTCAAATCTCAAAGAGACAGGAGAGTTTGGGAATACAAACTGATGATGATCTTTGACACATTCAGAGCAGGAATGAATTTGTCACATGGATTTATGTCTTTTACATCAATTAAAGAATCTTCAAATCCAGGACCAGACCATGCAATTAACACTAGAAGTCCAGAGAGGGGTCATTTAATATTCTACCTTTGGAACCCAGAGAGGTCGAATGACCTGAAGGATTTTAGGCACATTTACAAATGAAAGGATGCTAATTGGAACCATCAGAGTAGTCAGTTCGGACTAAGGGTCATTTGACCCTCTTTCGGGACTTCAGGGGATTTTGAAATTCCTGGGACTTCTAGTATTAAAGGACAATAAAACTATCACACTTCATATCTATAAACTGTCCCAATATTTACTGCCCCAGCTGGTGTCCCACTCCCACTCCCACACTGACCATTCTATGTTCTGCTTCACATCACTTGTATTAGGTACTGCAATATCCAATCCCCCTTTAGTGTAAAAATGTTACTTCACATTTTGTTTAATTATGAGCCTGAAGAAGAGACCCGTGTAGTTGCGAAACCTTACTATTTATTACCATCTTTTCAGTTATCCTTTAAAAGGTTTCAATCACTGAGGACTCTCAGATTTTAAAATGTTTCTATTTATTGGCTAACACAGTACACACATATATTTTACCCTATATTCAGTGAAGACATATTTTCTTTATTACTGAGATTGCTGAGAATTGGTACTTTTAAAATTCTATGAAGGAGGTAGGAGCTAGGAGCTTTGAACAGATACGTCCATTGTGCTGCACGCCATCTACTATCTCAGTAATGGGAAAGTCTGTAATCACTGAAGATCTATTTTACCCAGAAATTGAGAATTTTGAAAATCAATCAGTTCAGGAGGGAAAGAAGTAGATTTTATCTATAAGATTTTTTACGAAATTTGTTATTTTCATGTGTGGCACCCTTGCGGCCAGTCTACCAGAAATGGTATTGTATGTAATCCTATGTGTAGTAACATGCCTGAAGGTAAGTGGAGGACACATAGCTGAGACTCTCAAATACACTCAACATTTCTGAACTCAAGGCCAGGAAGTGCTGGGTAGAAGAGACCCATGTGTAGGGCAGTCCTCACTTCAGGCTGGAGGGAGGAGTTAGTTTAGGGGTGGGTGGTAACTAGGAGAGCTCTATTATTTATCGAGTCGCTGGAGAGACAGCATGGAATGTGGAGTGAAGTGCTAGGCCAAGGGCCTGGTGAGACGAATCTGCTGCCAGCTCTTGAAGCTGGGCAGAAGTGCTAGCTGCATGAGGGGTATGAGCTGCCAAATCAATCAGGGATACTTTAGGACCAGTTATGAAGCTGGTCACTGGGTCTTTATATCCAGTGGCTACTTTTGTGGACCTTCCCGAGGTTCACGGGGCTATATAGGTTCAAAGGACCAAATCTGTTGCTCACAGGACCTACAGCTACCTGTCTGGCAAAAAATGGCAACAACCAACACTGAGGAGAGGAAAGTGGTAGCCTAGTGTCAGTACTTGGAAGTCAGCTGGAAAGCAATATACCCTGTGTCTCAGCAAAGTGGACTCCAACTATCTCTTGGCTGGCTAGGCTTCGCTCCTGTTGGATATTATACACCGGATGGGTTGTAATCTTCAGCTACACCAAGTAAAGGGTAAGTCCCACACAGACTGTTGTTGTCATCTGCTCCTTTCTGCGCCCACCTGCACCACTACTACTACCCTCATCCTCTTTCTCTGCACTCTCCACCACGCCATTCATCCTCTACACTTTCCAAGAAATCTGTGCCCTTGCTGGAGAGGACCTACCACCTGGCTGTCTTACCGTCTCCCCTAGGAAGCCACCACTGCAGTCTCTGGCCACCTATGGACAGAACTGCAGCTGGCATCACAAACTATTCTCACCTATAAATATCCCCCTTTAACATTTCCAGCTAGGGCGGCAATTCCTGGGGACCGACACCGTGAACTGATGCCCCAGGCCTCCAGGCAGCTGAGTATCTTAATGCGACACATGTATATTAATAATTTATGAAAGAAGATGAAATTAAAATGAAGGTAACAATTTAACTATGACATTTGATTGAGGTATCTCACTGCTGCTGCTCCCATCACTCTCATGTGTTTAACTGACATACTAGAGACTTCTACACTTCCTTCTTCCTTCTCCCTCCTGTTATTACAGTTTCACAGTAGTGGGATTATTTGAGACCGAGGAAGTTTCTAAAGATGTATAGGGAAACTGCAGCTCCTATTAGAAGAATTCAATAATACATTGGTTTAGAAAGTATATGTGGAAGTGCTATAAGTCAATGTCCTTATCCCCACATGATCATCCTGCAGTGTCGATGTCATGTTTTGTTTGCAGTGTCCCTGGGTGGTTACCACTGTGCCCTTTCATTTAAAAGCGGAGGGCATCTGTCCAAATTAAATAGAACTGACCCTGTAGAAGCCCAACTCTGAAATAAATAGAGGCCGGCTAACCACATGATTGTCTGTAATAAGCAGAACCCTGTAGTCATCTTCTGTTAGGCCACAAGGTCTTCGCGAGACCTGAATTTGGTAGAAACAGTTGAGTATTTCATTAGGCGGCTTCCTAAGTATAGACTTTATAGAAAAAAACTGGTTTATCTGTTTCAAAGTTTACTTATACCAAACACAATGTAACTTAGATGAAATCCTGTAACATTCAGAATAGTGTAAATATATACTATCATATGTGATGATAATTCACATTGTGTGCATTCACTGTTTTATTCTGGAATCATTTAAAATCAGTTATGGTAACTTAAAAGAAACAAAAATGAAAATAAAGGTTTTATTCACCTATAGAAATGTAAGCCACCAAAATCTCTAGCGTACCTAAAATGTCAAAGAGAGCAGGTGTTTATCCTTCCCAGTCCCAGATCTTGCACTGGTTACATGCTGCAGTTCAAGCGTCAGTGTTTTGGCTCCCGCAGTGACATTACTTCAACAATGCACATCATGGTTGTAGCCAATTAGTGTGCTAAGTGGCTGTTGTTGCCTATCTTGGCACAACTCTGAGGTCAGTGATGTGTCACAGCAATGATGTCACCACTGCAACCAAAACATCAAGGACAGGAGCAGCCGCCGATCATATGTGCTGAGCCTGAGGAGGGTGAGTACCTGCTCTGTTCTACTTTCCTCAATATGGAGAAACCTTTTTAAAGGAGTACTCCAGGGAAATAAAAAAAAACTATTCTAATGGCCATGCCTTCATAAACTCTAAAGTTAACATCCATAGTATTGTTTCCCATCCTCACAGTACCTGTAACTCAGTGTGATGCACATAGTATAACAGGTATGATATATTCAGATACCGCACACTTGGTGTAAAACGTTTTTCACTAATGTTAATATGCTTTCTCCTGGGCTATTTACAGACTTACTTATAATCACTACCACTTTTGTGATAACGCTTTTCATCTGAGGAAGTTTTATAAGGGTATGTGCGCACTGGTCGGGTTAGGGCCGGTTTAGCTGTGTAAACCGCCGGTCGGTTTACATAAATTTCATGCAAATTTATGTTAATCCAAACCGGCGTTTGGATTAACATAGAAACCTATGTAAACCGACACCCGCTGTGCACACAGCGGCGGTTTACACATGCTCATCCGTTGCTAACCCGCTGGGTTCCCAGCGGTTTAGCAAAGAATGAGCATGCTCTATATTCCGGCCGGTTCTGCAGCGGCTGCAAGCAGAATCATGTACTGCTTCCAGCCGCTGCAGAATCGCCGGCGCTAACCCGCTGTGCACCGCCGCACACCCGCCCGACACCCGCAGCACGGACCCGACAGGAAGCCGGTGGACGGCTCCGGAGCTTCCTGTCGGGTCCCGCCCAGCCGCCGCCGCCACTAACCCGCCCCCGTGCGCACATACCCGAACAGCTCTGGGTACCTATATGATTCTTTTATTTCCCCTCACATCATATCTAAGTTAATGCACTGCCATCTAGAAGCCTTTAGTAAACAAATGGTCTCACTATATAGTGTATAACTGTAACAGGAGGTTAGGTAGCTCTAGCTTTATTTTAATGATCATAATATATCCATTTATAATATTACTCTGAATATCTTATATATACAATTCAACTAGATTGTGCTGTAACCATTGTCCCTATGATTCTATTTTCTTTAATCAAGGATGGCAGAGATTGTATATATCACCATGTGTAACATTATTTGCCACTGATTTTTGTTCTTTTATGTTTTCATTTATATACTATGAACCAGTCTGTTAGGCCCTTTCACATCAGCGGTAATCGCTGATTGCAGCAGTTGCGGTGAAAAAGACGCAACTGCCGCGATTACCGCATAACGGCCGCACTTGCAGTTCACCTGCGGCAAACCCCATGCAATGTCTATGGGGCTTGCGGCAGGTGCAGCAAGTGCGGTGTAGTTGCGGTTTCGGCACTTGCGGCAGGTGCGGCCGCGAAAAAACCGCTGTATGCCGCGTTTTTTTCGTGGCTGCACCTGCCGCAAATGCCGAGACCGCACTTGCCGCACCTGCTGCACACTTACCGCAAGCCCCACAGACATTGTATGGGGCTTGCCGAAAGTGTGCCACGATCGCGGCTGTTATGCGGTAATCGCGGCAGTTGCACATCACTGATGAAGACCCAGGTGGTCGAAACGTCGGGTACAAGAGAAACACTGTTTATAAAACATTTTCCTGTTGTATGAGAAAACATGATTTTTGTACACAAACAAAAGGACGCAAAAAGAATCTTTTTTCATTCTCTTTAATTAAGAAGTGTGCCAGGTCATTCATATTTTATGTCTCCTGATGTGTGATATAACATCCCAGAAGGAAGGTGAGTACATAGAGGCAGCTCCAATGCTGCACTGAATTGCAGGTACTGTGCCCATGGGCTGTCACAGTACATACTTTCCTATTGTCCATGACTGTGATGAGCATTCAAATAAGTCGCAGTGTACACAGGATTTTGGTGCTATGATAAATCTATTTTAAGGCCCCTTTCACATTACCGCATACCGGCTGCACTTGCGGCACGGTTGCGGCAAGCTCCATACAATGTATAGGCGGGCTTGCGGCAGGTGCGGCAAGTGCGGCAAGTGCGGTTTTGGCACTTGCGGCAGGTGCGGCCGCGAAAAAAACGCGGCTGACCGCGGTTTTTTTCGCGGCCGCACCTGCCGCAAGTGCCAAAACCGCACTTGCCTCACCTGCCGCAAGCCCCATGCAATGTCTATGGGGCTTGCGGCAGGTGCAGCAAGTGCGGTGTAGTTGCGGATTCGGCACTTTTCGGCACTTGCGGCACGATACTACCCACTGAAGATGGAAGCGCTCCTGGAAGAACTACTACGGAAGGCGGGTAGCCGCGGCGGCGAGGACTGGCTCCGGAGATGCCTGGCTGACCCCTGCGATGGAGAAGAAGGAACGGAGCAGCAGACAGACGGAGCGATGGAAGAACCCGAGACCCCCTTCCCAGAACACCGCAGGAGCCTCCGACAGAAGAGGATTCGGCAAGAAGCATACTCACCTCCCCCGGGGAATAGGAGGAGCAACAGGCGGAAGAAACAGGCTGGGCCTCTCCGGCGGAAGGATCACGGCGGGCAGAGATCGCGGCTGCACAGACCGGAAACGGAAGTATCATCTCACACCCCACGTGATCACGGGGCGGGACTTCCTGCATCCAGGCCCGGAAATAGCGCGGTTTCCCCGGCGCCCGCTCTAGCCATGGGTGAGACAGTGACCGCGCTTGGGGCACATTTACCCTCATCGGGCAGCACTGAGTTTACGAGCCAGTATACAGGCAATGGCCCTCTGTATACACCATTGGCCCAGCTTCAACTTAGCACAGGGCTTAGAGCCAGCACCCCTAGTTACAATGGTGGCGGAAGCTCAGAGGTGATGAATGGGTGTGTGGCAGTGATGCACGAGCTGGACTTGAGGCAAGGGAGCCCGAGCCCCCGGGCTCTGGGCAACCCCTCAGTGCCAAGAGTAGCAGCAGCGTCTCAGAACGACATGAGGCAAAGGCTGAACCTACAAAGCTCCGATGGAGCTAGCATGGTTGCAGAATTGCAGATACCGGCATGAATGCTCATCTTGCGACGGAAATCATTCAGCAGCTAAATGTTTCAAAAAACAAGCACAGCTTTCAGCAAAGGAGTCCTTTCGTAAAAGCCCAGACCCCAGTGAATCTGCAAAGACTCCTTCCTTGGCTAAAACAGTACCCTGATCGCTCTGCGTCGGAGCTATTGGAGAACGGTTTTAAAAACGGGTTTTTCGTACCCCCATTTTTTGGCTCCGGTTGTCTCATGGTAAATAACCTTATCTCGGTAAAGCGTTTTCCTAATACAGTCCGGGAAAAAATTGATAAAGAACTCGAACTGGGCAGATGTATGGGCCCCTTCGCCTCCCCCCCTTTCAAAAATTTTCGTATTTCCCCACTGGGTGTGGTACCTAAAAAAGACTTTGGATCGTTCAGGATGATTCACCACCTCTCTTACCCGGTGGGCTCATCTCTGAACGATCAAGTGGACCCGAAGCTAGCATCCGTTTCCTATCCCTCCTTTGACGATGCCATAGATCTAGTTCGCTCTTTCGGTCAAAATGCTTTGTTGGCGAAATCGGACATACAGTCCGCTTTTCGCCTTCTCCCCGTACACCCTAGCGGTTTTAACTCATTAGGTTTTTGTTTCCAGGACAAATTTTACTTTGACAAATGTCTCCCAATGGGTTTCTCATTGTCGTGCAATTATTTCAAATGTTTTTCCACTTTTCTCCAATGGTGCGTTCAAAATGGTTCCCGAGAGGGGGCGATAACTCATTACCTAGATGATTTCCTTTTTATAGGCCCAAGGATTCCGATATTTGTAACAACCTTTTGGAATCCTTTCTAACATTAATGGATCATTTCGGCGTTCCGATTGCCCTGGATAAGACAACCTAACCATCCACATCTATAGAATTCCTGGGTATAACAATCGACACGAAAAAGATGGAATGTAGTGATGAGCGAGCACTAAAATGCTTGGGTGCTCGGTGCTCTGGCCGAGCATCTCAAGATACTCGTGTACTCGGCCGAGCACCGAGCCCAATGTAAGTCAATGAGCGATAGGCTCCGCCCACAGACTTCCGGTTATAAACCGAGTAAATCCGGAAAAGGGCGGGAGGGTGGGCTTTTTCAAATCGCCGCAGCATAGAACACCTCGCTGTGGCCCCCAGAGGGATCCTATCGATTAATCTGCTCCCTGTATGGTGCCAGCTCACTGTGTGCACTGAAGGGAGCAGTGTATGTGTCTCAGATCGCTATTTATTACCGAGCGGTCCGAGCATCTCGGCAGTACTCGGTGCTCGCCGAGCACCCCGAGTACCGAGATACTCGTGCGAGTACCGAGTCGCACAGAGCATACTCGCTCATCACTAATGGAATGCTCTCTTCCAGCAGACAAAATACGTAAATTACAAAACTTAATTCTGAAATTTCTCAATTCATCCGAAGCCTCTCTACAGGAATTCCAATCCTTAGTGGGTTCCCTCAATTTTGCACTCCGGATTATTCCCTCGGGTCGTCCTTTTCTTCGGCGTTTATACGCAAGCATGACGGGCATAACAGACACCTCGCCCATAACGATATCGCAATGTCTTCGTTTAGATTTGGAGATATGGTCTGCCTTTTTGTCCCAATTCAATGGGTCTTCCTGCTGGCAGCAGGAATTTGTTTCAGCACCCTCTATAGGTTTATGCGTGTCACCTTCACCGACTGGTTTAGGCATAACATTCAATGATCAGTGGCTCTCAACGCAATGGCTACACAAACATCGGGCGCGATTTTCCAGCTTCCCACCTCTCCGCGATATTTTCTCCCTACTGGTTGTGTTCGCTATATGGGGTGACGTTTTGAGTAACCGTCGCTTAACCTTCTCTGTTCTCTGTTAGGGAACATTTGGAAGAAAGGGAGTTACTAACGTCATTGTGCTTGAGGAATTTAGTAGTAAAATTATTAAGTCACAATGTATGGGTAAAAGCCGTGGTTAGTCCTGATGACCCCTTTTACCATGTTATTCTCTCTCTCACAATGACTCTCCCCAGTTCTCAGCACATCATCTAACTACACTTCTGACGGAAAGAGAGGTTCCGAAAGAAATTTGGGACTTGTTCTGACCGCCATTCCACGTTACATACAGCAATCTCTGGCACCGCGAACGTGGTCGGCATACTCTGCGTCCTGGCAATCATGGGTTCAGCTTTGCAACAATTTCAAATTATGTCCTCGAGCAGATGCAGCAGATGCTGCCCTTCCATTCGTGGAAAGCTTGGCCCAAAAGGGTCTGTCATACTCCTCCGTTACGAAAACTCTCGCAGGAGTATCATTCTTCCTTAAGTTGTATGGGTCACCACCAATCGGGGATTTATTCCTAATACGACAGTTTCTTAAGGGTTATAAAAAATCATTTTACGAAAAGGACGACAGACTCCCAATATCTATCGATACCCTGGTTCGACTCTGCAATATCTCTGAATCAGTGTGTACCAATGGATATGAATCGGTTATGTTCAAGGCTGTCTTTGTAACGTTGTTCTTTTCAGCAATGAGAATTAGTGAAGTGTTGCCCACGAGCAAATACAGGTCCTCTGGGCTACAACTGTGTGACGTCTCAATAACTCAGTCTATGTTGGTCATTATTCTCAGGAGGTCTAAAACCGACCAACTGGGGAAAGGCCAAGTGATTTCATTGCAGTCTTCATCCCAATCAAACATTTGCCCGGTGTTATTGATGACGTCATGGTTGGACACTCGCATCTTGGGACCGGGATCTTTGTTTGTTCATGTTGACGGCACCCCGTTGACTGTCTTTCAGTTCAGGGCTGTGCTTCGTAAAGGCCTTAACAAGCTTCAAATGAGCCATTTACAGGTGACGTCCCATTCATTTAGGATAGGGGCAGCCACTTTGGCTGCTCAGCAAGGGATCCAAGAATCTTGCCTTAAACGCATTGGGCGCTGGAAGTCAGCGGCCTTCAAGGGGTACATTCGCCATCCCCATACGGTTATATGACATGCTAATGTTTTTATTACAGAGCCAAAAATAGTGTGGATTGTGGGTCATTCCTTCATCTTCTGGGCTCCCAAGAGAGCGAAGATAAGGAATTATTCCGAGAATCTCAGTTTTCAGAGAGATGAGGTACCGTATATACTCGTATATAAGCCGACCCGTGTATATGCCGACCCCCCTACTTTTGCCCCAAAAATCTGGAAAAACCTATTGACTCGTGTATAAGCCGAGGGTGGACCCCAGCACAGGTATACAGCCCCCAGCAGTGTGGTATACAGGCCTCCCCAGTGGTAGTATACAGCAGCCCCAGTGGTAGTATACAGATTCCCCAGCAGCCCCAGTGGTAGTATACAGATTCCCCAGCAGCCCCAGTGGTAGTATACAGATTCCCCAGCAGCCCCAGTGGTAGTATACAGATTCCCCAGCAGCCCCAGTGGTAGTATACAGGAGCCCCAGCAGCCCCAGTGGTAGTATACAGAATCCCCAGCAGCCCCAGTGGTAGTATACAGATTCCCCAGCAGCCCCAGTGGTAGTATACAGGAGCCCCAGCAGCCCCAGTGGTAGTATACAGGAGCCCCAGCAGCCCCAGTGGTAGTATACAGGAGCCCCAGCAGCCCCAGTGGTAGTATACAGCAGCCCCAGTGGTATACAGCAGGCCCCCAGGGGTACATATAGCAGCCCCCAGGGGGTACCCAGCAGCCCCCTGGGGGTACCCAGCAGCCCCCTGGGGGTACCAACAGCCCCCTGGGGGTACCCAGCAGCCCCCAGGGGGTACCCAGCAGCCCCCTGGGGGTACCAACAGCCCCCTGGGGGTACCAACAGCCCCCTGGGGGTACCAACAGCCCCCAGGGGGTACCCAGCAGCCCCCTGGGGGTACCAACAGCCCCCTGGGGGTACCAACAGCCCCCAGGGGGTACCAACAGCCCCCAGGGGGTACCAACAGCCC
>JARQOC010000011.1:76026397-76069969 GCA_033576535.1 Allobates femoralis
TACAAGAACACGTAACTATGAGCAATAATCTATACTTTAATACTTCGTTTATGCCACATACAAGAATAACTATACAAGAGGGGTGCAGGGACCCCTCTATACAGATACGGGGGGGGGGAATTTGGGGGTAATGGATGGAGCTCGGAGGAGCCCGTCGCATGGGGACATTACAGTAGAAGCCCACCTGAGTGGGCGTCCGGTCTCTAGGGGGACTAAGCCCCCCCTAGAGACATTCAGCAATCATTTATTTATTTATTTAATTTGAGGATTTACAATAGATAGAACAGTTTGCTCATCCCGACAGTAGCCGGGATCAGCAAACTATGCAGTAGCCGCATTGCTCAGGATTACACATCCTGAGCAATCCGGTTACTGCAGTGTGGATCATAGAACCGCTCCGAAAACTGCAGCCTGCATGATTTTTAACGCAGGCTGCAGTGCCGGAGACGGACACCGGATTGCTTGTGAAGCAATCCGGTGTTTAGCATAGGCTCCTATGAGGAGCGTTTCCTGGTCCGGTTTTGAGCTTTTTGAAAGCTCAAAACCGGATCAGGATTTAAAAAAAAAAAAAAAAAAACGGAGATGTGACCCTAGCCTATCTATCTAGATGAAAAAATGACAGGCAGCACTTCCTCCAGTTCAAGTTATGTGGTTTATTTGGTCCTAGGACTGCGACGTTTCGCCACGCAGCCTTCCTCAAGCAGTGTCATACAACCAATAGTGCTCACATATAAATAGTACCCATGCAAGGGGTTTTCAATAATTCAATTAATACAGTGCATCTCATAAACCACATATATAATATTCAATCTTTGTATATAAAATGAACAATTGTGCTCATAAAGTGCAAAAATGCATCATACAGTGTTAAATACATTAGGAATCATAGCCTGTTTATATATACAGAGCCATTACCCTTAATTATACCAATAAAAAACATATGCTACTTATCTATAATCAGAGGCTCCCCATGCTGATACTTTAGCTATATCACTGTCGCCGCCATGTTCTTGGCGTTGTAATTAAACAACTGCGCATGCTCTGTATGTAAAAAAACACTTCCTACTTAGATGATACCATGTGACTCATTCAGATCCTGCGCATGCGCTATGCGCTATGGGATTCTCAGCGTTTACTCCATCTACTTCTGCGCAGTAGCGCTTTGCAGCAAGTACACCTAACATGTAATCCCACAAATGTGCCACACATAGCGGGAATCTCAGGCGCCATATTACTTTACTTGATTCTGCGCATCAGCATCATGAAGCAACTACACCCAAATTGTAATAACGCGCTTGTGTATTCACACAGCGGGAATCTCGGACGTCATCTTAAATCTCCTTATATCAGTGCTCCTGCACCATAAGTACACCCAAAATATACTCGCACCACCAACAGTGCTAATAATGGGCTCAACCAAATTTTTATATGCCATAAGGAGACATAATAATTTTAGATATTGCTCCTAGGTTAGTACAGAGTGTTTTAAACAGAGGGAATATACAGTCACCGCCCAGTGGGCTCCATACAGTTAAGTGTGCTGAATTATCAGACACACAAATGAACATATAACTAAGATTTACTCCCAGCAATGCGTTATCCTGTTTAAGTGACAACTTCCCACTAACTGGTTTTCAATAACCACACTATTCCCCTCCAACAACTATATATATATCACAGGGAATAACTAACAAATTATTCATTTATATTTCACTTTTATTTAATGAACTACACGAATGAGTCATACTTCATCAAAAGTTATGGCTATCACATAAAATATATTGACATAGAAAATTATTAACGGTATACAAGAAACTTCGCAGCTTGGCAAAGTCCTCTGCTTTAAACCTATAAAAAATAAATAAAAAACTTTTTTTAGAAAAATCATTTTTCCTCTAAAACAATTTTTTTTTTGTATAAAAATACATCTTATTCAATAATTTAGCCCTTCAGATCTTAACACGACAGTAAACAAAAATGGCACATACCAGCAGGAAGGACAGCGCCACAGGCATGGGTAGTGATGAAAAATAGACTTCTTTTATTCCATGGTCGTGCATCACGACCATGGAATAAAGAAGTTTGTTTTCATCACTACCCATGCCTGTGGCGCTGTCCTTCCTGCTGGTATGTCACATTATCTGGATAAGGACTCTCTAGACTGGACGTGCGTCCGGGGACGGGCTGGAAAGGAAATATATAGAGCCCGTGAGTTCACCTGATGCGGTGACCATTTTTACCTTAACAAAAATGGATCACATAGGGATTTCTTATTATAATAGACTGTGAATTTTATAGTCCACATTCAGGCCATTGGGTTTAAGTGTGTTTAATTTATGGATCAACTCCATCTCACGTTTTTTTAGCAATTTTTGTCGATCACCGCCACGTCTCTGTAAGGGAATCATATCAATCAATCTGAACCTTAGGTTTTTTTCAGTATGTTCTATGTACACAAAGTGTTTAGAGACCGGTAAATCCCTCCTCCTTTTCCTAATGGTATGTCGGTGATGTGCAATTCTGGTTTTGAAATCCCATGTTGTTTCACCGACATACCATAAGGCACAAGGACACTCAAGGAGGTAGATCACATACTTTGATGTACATGTTAAAAAACATTTAATATCATAGCGTACACCTGTAGAAGGATGTATAAAATGTGACCCCTTGTTCATCAATTTACAATTTATACATGAAACGCAAGGATAACATCCTCTGCTCTTTACCCCTGTCAAATATGTTTGTCCCTCCTTTTCATAGGGCCAATATCTGAACGGATCAACTTGTCACTTAGGTTCTGACTATGTCTGTAGGAGAAAAGTGGTGGTTCTCTAAACTCTTTTACATGGGGAAGACATTTACCCAACATATTCCAATATCTCCTTATGATTTTTCTACTTCCCCACTCTCATCACTGAAGGTTGATACAAATGGAATACGTTTTATCTCTCTCACTGTTTTTTTCTCTGATAGAATGTCTGATCTAGACATTTTTTAACCCTCTCCTTCTGTTCACTAAGTAGCCATTTTTAGATAACCCCTCACAGCAAACTTAGTTAACATTTCATCAAGGGCTTCCTCTTGGTCATCATCCTGACTCACAATTTTCTTCACCCTAGTCATCTGACTATACGGAATTGATCTCAACGTACTGTTTGGATGTTGACTATTGTATTGTAATAAATCATTTTTATCCGATTCTTTCACAAACAGTTTTGTTTTAAATTCATTATCCTGATACAGAACCTGAACATCCAGGAATTGCAACGAGGTTCTCTAAACACACAAGAGTAAATTTAATTGTTTCATCTATTCTGTTTAGGTACTGATGAAACTCATCTAAGGCCTCTTCTGTTCCTGTCCAAATGAGGAAGACGTCGTCTATGTGCCTCTACAACGTAGCGACTAAGTCATAGTGGTAGGATACATAGATGAAGTCCTCCTCTAATACACGCATTACAACATTTGCGTATGTTGGCGCCATATTGGCGCCCATCGCCGTACCCCTGCATTGCAAAAAATAATCATCACCAAACAGAAAATAATTATTTTTTAGCACCAACTCCAATAAATTCATTACTAATTCACAATCTTCCTTTGAAGCATCCGTCTCATTCATTTTTTATCGATTGCTGCTAGACCACGTCCATGGTCGATGGAAGTGTAAAGTGATACCACGTCAAATGACGCCACTGCCACTTCACCACTAACAGATAACGTACTTAATTTCCGCAGAAAATCCCCAGTGTCTTTAACATAAGATTCTGCCTGTCTCGCAATTGGATTTAATACCTTATCTAAAAAAAAACAATATTTGAAAAAATTGAGTTGGTACCTGAGCGACCCGGAGGATCTATCTATCTATCTATCTATCTATCTATCTATCTATCTATCTATCTATCTATCTATCTTCAAGAATTTCACTGCAGCACTCCTTTGAATTTGCAATCTCAGTAGTCTTTTATTCTGGCTTCAGATGCACAGAAGATGGCCACGTATCGGGCACATACGCCCTTTGTCAAGCCTTGACAAAGGGCGTGTGTGCCTGATACGTGGCTATCTTCTGTCAATCTGAAGCCGGAATAAAAGACTACTGAGATTGCAACTTCAAAGGAGTGCTGCAGTGAAATTCTTGAAGCTGTATGTATTGAAAGGCTGTGAAGGAAGCCAAACTGACCTGCACCTTGAAGGCATTGCTGCTCAAAAGGTTAACTTTATCTATCTATCTATCTATCTATCTATCTAAAAATCCAAAAAACCGACTGCACTCAACAAACTTGGTTCAAACTTCTCTTGTTTATTGGCCCATACCGACCGCTGTAGTCAGTATGGGCCAATAAACGGGAGAAGTATGAACCAAGTTTGTTGAGTGCTGTCCATTTTTTGGATTTTCGTATGTGATAGCAGCTGAACACTGCATAGGACTTTGCGCCGTTATGAAATATTGTTCAGTACTGCTCTTGAACTTTTTGGTATCTATCTATCTATCTATCTATCTCTGTCTAAAGATTGAAGCCGCACTTCACTGGTGAATATTAGAAAAACTGTGTTTTTTTTATTTGCCCATTACAGCTGTAATGGACATATAGGAAGACGATGCACCCCAGGACCCTGGGGCACTCGGTACCGGGCTTTTAGTGCTTCTGGGGAGACACAGGGGTTGAGACCCTGCTCTGTGACCCTAGGCTTAGTGTTAAAGCGGTCTTAGGGAATATATAGGGATAGGGTGGTTCAAGGGATGAAATGTTCAAGACGCCACCCGTGGAAAGTCGCTATGGGTAGCTGCCGCTGCTGCAGAACCTCTGGGGACGATGGACGGGTAGCTAGGATGCAATGGCTCCCCACGGATGTAGCTGGTCCCCAGGGCAGTGGATGAAGTAATTAGTTGTCTCCGGAAGGCAGGGATTAACGTTAGGCCTCGTTACTATGCTCAGTGGCCTTCACAGCCAGTTGCCTCAGGGAAAACACAGTCACTCATAGTTCTGCAATTCTGTACCCGGGTTTACTCGCAGCAAGCTTCTAGTTCAACAGGTCATAGATGTTAAACTCTCTCAGATAAACTTCGGCCTGTATAGTCTTTAAGAAATCGGGGCGGCAAGTATGAGATTCTCGGTGGTGTGCCTGCCTGTGCCTTTGTCTGGTCCTGTTCCTCAGTGCTACTTTCAGCGTCTCTGAGCGCAGAGTCCTGATTCGGCAGCCACGGGTCTTAGTGGACGATGGTATCTTGTCCCCAGACCCTTGTCCGGCTGCTTTCTCTGTGGATGTGCCAGGTGTGAGCCACAGCTCCTATAAAGCTTGTGACCTACGGTTCAGCGGTTTGGGTGCTGGACTCCCGCACCGCTTTCAGGGCAGGTCCCTGTTTCTTGATTAAAACCACTCTGTCTGGTATCACCAGCTCTGGATTTGGGTGCACTGGCCATTTCAGCTCTGCCGGTGCCTCAGGATTCCTTCCTTTCCTTTCCCAGAATGAGGGTAGCACAACTCTAGTCCCCTTCTCTTCGGTTTACACTTTCGCTCACTGTCTCCTCTTAACGCGACTCGACTTCTTACTTTCTGTGCTCTACATTCTCGCTGTTCCACGTCCTACTCCAAAACTGAAACTCCTCTTCTTCTACCTCCCACCCCCACTTCTCTACCCTATTCTCCTTCCCTGGACTGGGTCCTCCCTATAGCGGGTCACCCACGTCCCTAACTAAGGTCTATGTGTTGGGTGTTTGCTGAGGATCCCATATCTACCATCCCCCATTTCCCGACTACAGGAATCCCACAAACTGGCTTGGGTGCAGTACCCCTCATGGCGTCCAGACTGGTAGGGCGCCACAAAAACACAATTGTTACTGATATTTCCCTAAGAAGTGCTGTTTCTAACTTTCTCTATTGATATTGAAAGGATTGAACCTTGCTTGGGAAGATTTACACATTCCTACTTTTCTGCTAGTGCTGCATCTACTTTTTCTATCTATCTATCTATCTATCTATCTATCGGTCTGTCTGTCTGTCTGTCTGTCTGTCTGTCTGTCTGTCTGTTTGTCTGTCTGTCTACCTTCATTCTAACCATCTTTTAAATGCTATTTATTTTATAAAAAAAGAAAAATTCAATAAACAAAATCAGCTCATTGTGTAATATGTTGGAGCTCAATACTATAAAAACACTTTCCGATAATTCTATATATTGGTCATATCATCTGCAAAACATATTGCTTTCTATAAATAAATTTGACTTATCCATGTCTTCAGCTGCATTTATAATAATTTATATGGACATAGTCTGTATGTTTTGGATTATTGTCCTGCTATAGAATATATATAGAGCCAACAAGATGAATCGCTGATAATATTACTTGGTATATATATAAAACAGAAAAACGAAACAACACAGTCACACACTTTCGGGTGCAAAGCCCTCCTACCACTTCACTGGTATTAAAATAGATGAAAAAAAACTGAAAGGCAGCACTTCCTCCAGTTAGATTCATGTGGGTTTAATAGTCCTAGGACTGCAACGTTTCGGCACACAGCCTTTCTCAAGCAGTGACATAAAACAAATGGTGCTCACATATATATAGCTCCCATGCAAGTGGCTTCCAATAATTCAATTTATACAGTGTTATACAAAATTTTCTTATAAAAATTACCATGTTACATATACAAAGTGGAAACAAGTGCCTAATAAAGTGCATATAGTGCTTTATATCATTATAAATAATATGGGGATCATTGCTATATCCCATATCTAGCTTTTCATCCTAATTATGTCAATTGAAACACATGTGATACTTATCTCGTGATCAGAGGACCCCATGCTGCTACTGTATACTGATACTTCCGCCATCATGACCTCGGCATTCATATTATCCCACTGTGCATGCTCCGTGTTAAATTACCCATGTTCCAAACAATCGAAATCACATTGACCCATCAAGATCCCGCGTCTGCGCGATGCGCCTCGAGATCTTCCGATACACCCACTGCAGTTGTGCAGTAGTGTACTTGAAGTCACTACACCTACCATCGTTCCCGCGCATGCGCCCCATCACGCGGGATTCTCGGGCGCCATCTTAGTAATGCCTGCAGTTGCGCAGTAGTATACTTGAAGTCACTACACCTACATTCGTTCCCGCGCATGCGCCCTACCACACAGGATTCTCGGGCGCCATCTTAGTAATGCCTGCAATTGCGCAGTAGCACAGGGAAGCAAAAAGTCTTGTGTAGTTATATGACATATTCCTGCAATCTGACTATTACCCCCAGGAATACCCAATTCACTTCCATGGCGTAATTTCAGTGTTCACATTGGGCATTATCTACAATATATTAATCACCTGGGGAAAAAAACAAAGTCCCAATATATGTCCATATATATGTAAAAAAATGTTTTTATATATACATCGTCACCGCCCTGGTGGGCTTTATACAGTTAAGTATGCTATTTTAGACATACAAACGAACACAATAATGTGTCCTTCTGTTTAGGTGACTAATCCCATACTCCCATTAATATACATATAGCGGACTCTGTTAGAAAGAAGTTTATTCAAGTTATCTCTTAGACTGAGTCACATTTCATCAGAAGGAACATAGGCTATCACACAAAAAGTCAATTACAAGTGGAACAATACGCATACAGTAAACTTGCAGCTTGGGGAATCCTCTGTCCAAGCCTATAAAAATTTAAAAAAAGAGAGAAAATATCTTTAATCAAAAATACTTTCCATATTTTATAAAAAGAATTAATTCAAGACCATATTTTAACAAATTACTCTTAATCTACTACAGTAGTCAATTAATATCGGATGACCAAGAGGATATAATTTATAATAAACTGTGAATTTTGTAATCCACGTTCAGGCCATTAGGTCTCAATGTATTTAGTCTGTGGATCCATTCCATCTCCCTTTTCATTAACTATTTCTGTCGATCTCCTCCCCGTCTTTGTATGGGAATCGTGTCTATCAGACGGAACCTCAAATCCTTTTCAGTGTGCCCCATATCCACAAAATGCTTAGGGACCGGTAAATCCTTTCTCTTCTTCTTTATGGTATGTCGGTGATGTGCAATACGTGTCTTAAACTCCCACGTTGTCTCCCCGACATACCACAGGGCACACGGACACTCTAGGAGGTAGACTACCGTGTATACTGGGCTGAAAAGTCTCCCCCTCGGCTTATACACGGCTCTATACGGTAGGCTGCGTGGTGGTGGCTGTGGAGGCTGGAGGAGGCGGGGGGAGGCTGCTGTATGAGCGGCCCCTTCACGTGGGGCCGCTCATTATATATGCACTGCTTCCCCCTGTCAATCAGCGGCAGAGGGAAGCAGTGCATATATGCCCCCCAAATGCTGGCACTCTCCCCCCTTGTAAGGGCCCCCCCCGCTGCTTATATTACCATCCTGGTCTTCTGCTCAGCGCCGCTCCTCAGTGCTCCGTCATCGCTGCTCCCGTCCTGCTACATCCGGGATCTCCGGCCGTCGCAGGCATATGACGTCATCGCACGACGGCCGGGGATCCCGGATGTAGCAGGACGGGAGCAGCGAGGACGGAGCACCGAGGAGCAGCGCTGAGCAGAAGACCGGGATGGTAAGAGAAGCAGCGGGGGGGGGGCCCTTACAAGGGGGGCGGAGTGCCAGCATTTGGGGGCTGCTGGGTACCCCCTGGGGGCTGCTGGGTACCCCCTGGGGGCTGCTGTATACCCCCTGGGGGCTGCTGGGTACCCCCTGGGGGCTGCTGGGTTACCCCCAGGGGGCTGCTGGGTACCCCCTGGGGGCTGCTGGGTACCCCCGGGGGCCTGCTGTTTGTACCCCCGGGGGCCTGCTGTATAAACCCCCGGGGGCCTGCTGTATAAACCCCTGGGGGCCTGCTGTATATACCCCTGGGGGCCTGCTGTATATAGCCCCGGGGGCCTGCTGTATGTACCCCCGGGGGACTGCTGTTTGTACCCCCGGGGGCCTGCTGTATATACCCCTGGGGGCCTGCTGTATATACCCCTGGGGGCCTGCTGTATATACCCCTGGGGGCCTGCTGAATACCCCTGGGGGCCTGCTGTATACCCCTGGGGGCCTGCTGTATACCACTGGGGGCCTGCTGTATACGATACTACTGGGGCCTGTATACCACTGGGAAGGCCTGTATACCACACTGCTGGGGGCTGTATACCTCACTGCTGGGGGTTGTGTACCTGTGCTAGAGTCCACCCTCGGCTTATACGCGAGTCAATAAGTTTTCCCAGTTTTTGGGGGCAAAAGTAGGGGGGTCGGCTTATACACGGGTCGGCTTATACACGGGTATATGCGGTACGTATTCTGATGAGCATGTCAGAAAATGTTTTATTTCATAACGTTGCCCAGTACCAGGATGTACAAAATGTGATCCCTTATTCAATAACCTACAGTTTATACAAGAAAGACAGAGGTAGCACCCCTTCCTCTTTGTACCTGTCAGATATGTTTGTCCATCCTTTTTCATAGAACCAATATCTGAATGAATAAGCTTATCACTCAGACTCTGATTGCGTCTATATGAAAAGAGTGGTGGTTCACCAAATTCTTTCACATGAGGCAAACACCTCCCTAACATATTCCAATGCTTATGTATTATTTTGGTGATCTCTCCACTCTCCTCACTATATGTTGAAACAAATGGAACTCTCTTCAACTGTTTGTTAGAATTTTTTTCTGCCAGGATATCTGACCTAGACAACTTCACCACCTTCTCTTTCTGTTCCATAAGTAACTTTTTAGGGTATCCCCTTACAGAGAACTTAGTCATCATTTCATTAAGTGCTGATTCCTGGTCTTCCTCTTTTCTTACTATTTTCTTAACCCTTGTCATTTGACTAAATGGGATAGATTTTAGAGTGTTATTTGGGTGCTGGCTACTGAAGTGTAACAGATCATTTTTATCCGTTTCCTTCACATGTAGTTTAGTTATGAACTCATCATTTTGATACAATATCTGTACATCCAAAAATTGCAATGAAGATTTTGACCAAACCAATGTAAATTTAATTTTCTCGTCTATTTCGTTAAGATACCCATGAAATTGATGTAATGCTTCCTCTGTTCCTGTCCATATGAGGAAGACATCGTCTATGTACCTCCACCACGTAGCGACATAGTCATAGTGGTGGGATACATAGATGAGGTCCTCCTCAAGTACTTGCATAACTATATTTGCATAAGCAGGGGCCATATTGGCCCCCATTGCTGTTCCCCTGCATTGTAAAAAATAATCATCCCCAAACAAGAAATAATTATTCTTCAATACTAGCTCTAGAAGGTCAAGCACTAAATGACAGGCATCTTCAGAAACCTCGGCTCCCCTCAATTTTTTATCAACAGCTGCTAGACCCCATTTATTGTCTATAGACGTGTAAAGTGACACCACGTCAAACGACGCCAGTATCACTTCACCACTAACAGTTAAGGTATTCAACTTACGTAGGAAGTCCCCAGTATCCTTTACATATGAGTCAGCTCGTCTTGCTATAGGATTTAACACTTTATCCAAGAATACTCCTATGTTGGACAAAATCAAATTTGTACCCGAGACAATAGGTCGACCCGGAGGGTCCACCAGAGACTTATGAATCTTTGGAAGCACATATAGTACTGGTGTAGTTGGATACTTGATTGTCATAAAATCAAGGAGATCCTGATCTATCAAGCCATCATTTAAAGTTTTCCCAAGACCACCTCAATCCTATGTGCTATTTCAAATTTTGGATCCCCATCAAGTTTCCGGTAGACTCCCGGGTCATTCAACTGCCTCCTGATCTCTTTAACATACATGACCTTATCCATGACGACAACAGCCCCTCCTTTATCAGCTTTTTTTATTATAATGCTGTCGTCACGGATAAGGTCATTAAGGGCTACCACTTCCTGTGCTTTAATATTATTATTATTATTATTATTATTTATTTATATAGCGCCATTAGGTTCCATGGCGCTTTACATGAGGATAAGGGAGACCAGAACAAGTACACTAAATCTAGGCGATCAGGACATACAGGTCCAGGAGGGGCAGGGATATTAATATTAGGCTTTTTAACCCCTTAAGGACCAAGCCTCGTTTTGTAATTCTGATCAGTGTCACTTTATGAGGTAATAGCTCTGGAACTTCAACAGATCCAAGTGATTCTGAGACTTTTTTTCATGACATATAGGATTTCATGCTAGTGGTAAATTTAAGATGATATTCTCTACATTTCTTTGACCAAAGGGAGTGTTTACACGCAGTGACAGTTCAAAGCCATAATGGGTATAGCCGTCATTGGTCATTAAGGGGTTAAAGCCCCCATTAGTCTTTCCCTTTAATGTATCAACCTCCTTGGTCATAGCAGTAATAAACGAATCAATTATTGTAGAGTTAACCGGGGGTATAAAATTACTTTTTCTCTTTATACCTAAACATGCCATATCAAATTCACTTATTACTGTTTTGGTTTTATTTTCCTTAGTGCTAAACCACTCCTTTAGCTTCAATGACCTAAAAAAATATTGCAAGTCCAATGACAGTTGGAAAAAGTCAGTATGTGTGTTGGGCCCAAAGCCCAACCCCTTATTTAAAACAGATATTTGCATTTCTGTTACTACCTTACTTGAAAGGTTTACTACCAAGTCCTCCTTCAATTTTTTGGTGGTGGTTTCTTCTGTTGCTTCCCTTTTCCCCTCTTGTCTTTTTTGTTGCCGGTAGTGTCGCCTTCCTCCTCTTCTTTTCCTCCGTTGTTCCTTGGATCTGTATACTATGAATGAAATCCATTATAGGATAAATCTTTCCACATGTGCATATCAAATTGGAGTCATTACCACCTGTATTTCGCCATTTCCCCACACCCTCACGCTGCCAGTTGTATATGTTTCCATTAGTGTAGTCCTCATTGTCTCTTAACCACTTTCTTCTTTTACCTTCTTCCAAGTCTGAGCGTAATTTAATTATACGTGTGTTCACTAGTTCTTTAAATTTAACCATCTCCTCCTCCTTCAAGATATCATGTAATTTAGTTTCCACACCAACATGTTCTGTTTGTACTCTTTTTAACTCATGTTGCAAAAAATCAATGTTAACCAATAGTAAGTCCATCCCATATTTGTTCTAAATCTTGCAGAATTGGGAACAAAAGAAAGAATCACCAAACATTAAATTTGGCCTTACATTTGACCGTAAGCCACATGGTATCATCTTAGCCTTATAATACTCGGACATAGTATATAAATGCAGTTGTATCGTTAAAGTCTTCTTAGCTAGACTTTCAAACTTTTGTTTCAAATCCACTACAGAAGGTACACTCAAAAAAACCGCATCTACATCAATCCCCTTGAAAATACGATCCTCATCTTCTAATGTGTAGCTTAAAGTCCCAGGTTCAAAGTTATTATCCATAACCCACTTCAAAAATTAAACTTAGCAAAAAAACAAAAAGCAGTGCAAATTTTCGTAGGAAAATAGAAAAAAACAGAAAAACGAAACAGCACAGTCACACACGTTCGGGTGCAAAGCCCTCCTACCACTTCACTGGTATTAAAATAGATGAAAAAAAATGAAAGGCAGCACTTCCTCCAGTTAGATTCATGTGGGTTTAATAGTCCTAGGACTGCAACGTTTCGGCACACAGCCTTTCTCAAGCAGTGACATAAAACAAATGGTGCTCACATATATATAGCTCCCATGCAAGGGGCTTCCAATAATTCAATTTATACAGTGTTATACAAAATGTTCTTATAAAAATTACCATGTTACATATACAAAGTGAAAACAAGTGCCTAATAAAGTGCATATCTTGATGGGTCAATGTGATTTCGATTGTTTGGAACATGGGTAATTTCACACGGAGCATGCGCAGTGGGATAATATGAACACCGAGGTCATGATGGCGGAAGTATCAGTATACAGTAGCAGCATGGGGTCTTCTGATCACGAGATAAGTATCACATGTGTTTTAATTGACATAATTAGGGTGAAAAGCTAGATATGGGATATAGCAATGATCCCCATATTATTTATAATGATATAAAGCACTATATGCACTTTATTAGGCACTTGTTTTCACTTTGTATATGTTAGGGCCCTTTCACATCAGCGTTTTTTGAAATTCGCGGCAGATGCGGTGAAAAAAACGCTGACTGCGGTTTTTTCGCGGCCGCACCTGCCGCAAGTGCCGAAACCGCACTTGCCGCACCTGCCGCACCCTTACCGCAAGCCCCATAGACATTGCATGGGGGTTGCCGCAAGTGTGCCGCAAGTGTCGCGGTTATGCGGTAATCGCGGCAGATGCGGTTTTTACACCGCATCTGCCGCGATTTGAAAAAACCGCTGATGTGAAAGGGCCCTAACATGGTAATTTTTATAAGAAAATTTTGTATAACACTGTATAAAATGAATTTTTGAAAGCCCCTTACATGGGAGCTATATATATGTGAGCACCATTTGTTTTATGTCACTTCTTGAGAAAGGCTGTGTGCCGAAACGTTGCAGTCCTAGGACTATTAAACCCACATGAATCTAACTGGAGGAAGTGCTGCCTTTCATTTTTTTCATCTATATATATATATATATATATATATATATATCCACCATAAACCCTATAGTAAGTAAATAACTAAATAGTAGTAGTAGATGTAAGCAACTTAGGATACCTGGTTAAAACTGTTTGATGAAACAGCGTAAAATCTACTACCTGTCCTGATCGCAGTAATTCATTACTGCAGTGAAAATATTCACCCAGTGGATGTGAAAGTCATGTGTTGTTCATGCCCCCCAACCGCTGCACCAGGTGACTATTGGGGAGCCACTTTGGAGCACATAGACAAGTTGGGAGAGTGTCCTATGTCGTGAGAGCACAGTGGGCACCTTTTTCTGAAAGAATGATTGGTGGCTGTGCATCTTTCAGCGAGGTTGAGTGTACTCATCATTTTGCAAAAATCAGCAAACTGCATCATCAGCAACTTGATCAAGAGGGAGTTAGGCTGGCACAGAAACTAATGACTGGCAAAATATGCCTATGTCATCCACATACAATCAGTTATGGATATTTGTCAGTGCTAAGGTGTACATGGAGTATCATAAGGCTGGTTTCACACTGCAGTTTTTTCCCTGATCAGGTTTGATCAGGTTTGTGTGCCAAAACCAGGAGAGGAACCAGGAGAGGAACTTGCAGAGAAAAACTATAATTGAAAGATTGACACCTTTTCTGAGTTTTGGAGACTCTCCTCATTTTGACACACAAACCTGATCAAATCTGATCAGGGAAAAAACTGTGGTGTGAAACCATCCTGGATGTCAATGAGATTGATGTTGACAGCAACCAAGTACTATTTGAGGATGCTGTCTGGATTACAGATAAATGAGTGTGAAGAGAATTGGTTCTCTAATTGCTAACCCGCTTGCTCTTCCTAAATGAGAAGGTGATGTTGCATCAAGTGCTGATGGAAAGCTGTAGTTCAGGGTCTATGTGAGCTTGGACGTTCATTGCTTATTTTTATTATTATTATGCAGAGTCTGCAGATGTTTGAAGATTGTGGAAGATTCATATGTTGGCAACATGCATAAGAAATGCTATATATGAGATGCCAGTGTGTTTGAGACACCACCACATGACCAGAGTTTTCAGGCACTGTTATGTGCCAATCAATAAACATTATGTACAGCATCATCTACTCCCAACCAGAAGAAGCAAATTTTGCCCTAAAGGATCTTTTAGCTACACGTTGCCTTTCATCGAGGCCAGCACTGTTTGTTCCTAATGAGGTAATCTCCTTGAATTCTCTATCCAGTTTCCGGATCTTGTCCACCAGTAAATCATCATCATACCTTACTGATAGTTGTCTCGTTTGGAAAATGTTTTGAGCTCTGTACCCCTCTGCTGGCTTCCACCTCATGATTTATAGTGATGAGTGAGTGTAATTGCAGCGGTCATGGGGCCAGGGTACTCGGACACTCTTGGGTAACAGTCTCTGATCATGGTGGCCGCTCAAGAAACCATGGCCTCGACCAGACGTTGTTAAGGGAATTATTGACAGGGGGGAAAGTTTGTTGTGACTTCAACTGGAGTTCTGGCCTGTAGGTTACCAGGAGCTGCTATGGGGGACCCCTAAGGGATGATGGTGTGGCAGTCAGATGTTGGGCCATTTCCAGTCAGGGCCTAGGTCCCTTGGTAGGTGTAGGATGTAGTTGGAATGAGAAGGAGGAGGAGGAGGATGGTTGTATTTTTGTAACGTGATGGCTCTGCATGTGGGTGCAAGGAGGCGCAGGAAGGACCAGAAAACAGACAGGGTTCTTGTGGTTCTTAGTATTTACTTGTTGTTGAAGCAGATTACAGCCCAGCCGGGGGTACAAAGTCAAAGAGATGCACAGCCTGGTGAGTGCAAAAGTATTTAGAGTCCACCTTGCCTAGACACAGCATATTTGGCCTTCCTTGCTGCTTTTCTCTTCCTGACACTTGTAACCCCGTCTTCTCCTAAGTGTCCTGTGGATGACAGTCCCAGCAGGCAGGTGAATGCAGGTTCTGTGAGCACAGACTTGCTGGTCCTCTTATCCATATATAGTTCATTGAGCCTGGGGAGGATCCACTATGGTAGCTACTTTACCAAAGGTCCAGTGACCTCCAATTTCATGGCTGGTCTTGAAGAATCCAAACCGAATTGGGGCTGGTTCCCCATCTTAAGCTAGCCTCTTTGCCCAGCTGGACAGCCAGTAGCATATTCATGGTCCTCAGCCCCTGGGACTAGCACTTAACTCCATGTGTCTTACCTTTCCCAGCTGCCTGACTGGATCTCACTAGAGCTGTCTCCTTTCTGCCTCTCACCCCTAACCTAACTCCTCCCTCCATTCAGTAGGTGGGGACTGCCCTGAATGTAGGCTTCCACCCAGCACCTCCATGGCCTGGAGTTTGGATTGTGTTGGGGGCAAATGGGGGTCTCAGCAAAGTTTTCCCCTCTTACCTCTGGGCAAGGTACCATACATATAAAATGCATGCATTACAATTAGTGGCAGTCTGACAGGGGCACCATATAATAGTTAATATTCGCTACACATACCGATAGTATAGTATTCGGGTTATGTGTTACAATGTGTTTGTGTACTCGCCTCGTGATATTTGGCTGTCCCACCCAGTAGGTTTGGCACGTGACATACCACGTCTTAACCAATCACAGAAATGTGGCAGCCATCTTGGTTGTGGCATTACTGTGATTGGCTGGTCACTCAGCGTCATAGGGTCTATAAAAGCATTGCCACCGCCAATTTGCACACATTGCATTCAGAGCCAGCACTAGAGAAGCATAAGGAGACATTGGGCAGCTGCTAGGGAGAGTGTTTAGCTCTCTTTATAACACAAAGACCTTATCATGGCTACCTGCAGTGTAGTGTAGGAAGGGAGAGTTTCTCGAGCAGGGACAGAGTTTAAAGGAGCCTGTCACTAGCTCCATAGTACAAGAATGCAATACCTCTTTACAGAGCTGAAACCACTGAACAAGCTCACTGTACAGGGAGGGAGAGATAGTGGATTAAGTAAGGAGAGGTAAAATTGTTCTTCCAGTGTCCATATTACAACAGCTTGTCAGAGGCAGAGCTCTTTTTTCCAGCACACCGAGTAGTAGCATTTAGTGCTGCCTCTTGTTTAAAAGTTCTGGTCTTTTTTCTCTGTTGTTTTTGGGGTCACAAATGCATATTTTTCTCACTATCTGACATGAAATTAAAATAAACCTTTCCCATTTTAGGTCAATTAGAATTACCATAATTATTTATATTTGCCAGTATAAAGAGAGAAAGGGAGAGCGAATGTTTCAAGGCATTTTTATTACTTTCTGCAAAGTATCAAGTTTACATACACTGATTTTACTATGCATTTAAACAATTTGGAACAGTTCTTATGATGATGTCATATGTTTTGAAGTTTCTGATTTATTTGCAACATCTGAGTTAATTTGAGACACACTTGTTGACATATTTTAATGCACACCTGAAACACACTTATTTGTGTAGCATCATGGGAAACTCTAAAGAAGAGAATTGTGGACTTGCACAAATCTCTTTCATCATTGGGTGCAATCTCCAGATACTTGAAGTTGCCTTGTTCATCTGTATAAACATTTATATACAAACAAAATGGGAATGGCCAGCCATCGTACTGCTCAGGAAGTCGATAGGTTTTATGTCCTAGAGATGAACATACTTTGATCCGACTTATGCATTTCAACCCAAGAACAATAGACCTTGTGAATATAATGGTGAAAGCTGGTAAGATCATGTCATTATCCACAGTGAAACAAGTACCATATCAAGATAGGCTGAAAGCCACTCTTACATGAAGAAGCCATTACTCCAAAAGAAAAAAGACAGATTAATTTTTGCAATTTCACACAGGAACAAAAACCTACATTTTCCTGTGGTCTGACTAACTTATAATTGAACTGTGGTTTGGCCATAATGACCATCTCTACATTTGGAGGAAAAAGGGAGAAACTTAGAAACCTAAGAACACCAACTCAACTGTGAAATACGGGGGTGGCAGCATCAGGTTGTGGGGTTGTTTTGCTGCAGGAGGGACCAGTGCACGTCCGAAAATATGGTAGATTGATCATGAGTAAAGAAGATTAATGGGAATACTAAAGCAACATTTTATGACTTCAACCAGGAAGTTAAAGTTTGGGCGAAAATAGGTTTTCCAAATGGACAATGACCCGAAGCATCCTGCCAAACTGGTTACAAAGTGGCTTAAGTATTACAAAGTCAATGTTTTAGAATGGCCATCACAAAGCCCTGATCTCAATCCTAATGAAAATGTATGGGCAAAGCTGAAAAGGCTGGAGCAAAGCAACCTACAAACATAGCTCAGTTACACCAGTTCTGTCAGGAGGAATGGGCCCAAATTTTTACTAACTATTGCTAGAAGAATGTGGAAGGATATCCAAAACATTACACCTAAGTCATGCAGTTTAAGGCAATGGTACCAAATACTAATGAAATGTATGTAAACCTGTGACTTTGTAGAAAGTAATAAAAATGCCTTAAAACATTCTCTCATTATTTGGCATTTGGCAAATATTAATAATTATGGTAATCCCAATTGATCTAAAAGCAAGAAAAGTTTATACTGATTTCATGTCAGATAGTGAGAAAAACATGGATATGTGTCTTTTTATATAGTGTATGTAAACCTTCTGTTTCAACTGTACATACATAAAAATAATTCTGCTACTTGGTTTTTAGGATAATATCAACAAAGTGCTAAAATATCATCCCTTATTTTATCGAAGGAACCTATGTAATCTATTAACATACTTTAGTGAGCTGTCAAATTTTTATTTTCCGATTTAAAAAAATGCCAGCTTTTCCAGCAAAAAAATGGAATGTTGCCAACGATGTACGAATTGTAAAATATGTATGAAAAGCTGTAATGTGTTTACTGTTTCCCTGAGGCATTATTGACTTATATTACACTATGTAATTCCATGTTTCACAAACTTACATTTTACCAATCAGTTTCAATCAGTTTTTAAGTTCTCCAAATTGACTAAAGAAACTGTTAGGCTGGAAACACACTGGCGTGTAAAAAACGGTCCGATTGATGTATCCGAGAGTCGTACAAGTGTTATCCGATTTTTGGTCAGTGTGGCTTCTATGTGCTATCCGAGTGCAATCCGTTTTTTTACTCTGCAGCTATTTACTGTATTAGCATTTACAGGAGCATTTTTTACAGTTGTCTGAGGTACAGAATGATAATGTATCAGTGAAAGATCGCATCCGACTTGGATGGTCCGTGTGCGGTCCGTATGCAGTCCGTTATTTTGTTGGACCCATAGACTTGCATTGGCGAGTCTCGTGCGTTAATCTCATATTGTCGCAGCATGTTGTGACTGCTTTCTCGTCCGTCTCTCGGATGAGAAAAAAACGCCCGACACTCGCAAATGTGCTCTCAAATATTGAGTAACATTAGTCCCCCTGCAATGTGAGAAAAACTTGCATTGCAGGCATCCGACTTTCATGCCAGTGTGTCCGTACCCTTACTTGTTATTACAGACTCTAGGACTTCTGGAGCAGTCTGCATGGCTATGAGTGTACTGGACTTGCCCCTTTATTGTGCCATTGCTTAGATTACTAGATCACTTATAGCAAGAATGGGTCACAACTGCAATAGGAACTGTAATGCCTTTTTTTTCATGAACAGTTTTTTTGTCTCTTTTGAAAACATAGTAGAACAATGACGGCTTATGCCGGGTTCACACCATGGTATGATCCGATCCGGGGCTGTCCGGTGTGAACCAGACAGCCCCGAATCAGATTTCAGCCCCATAGTGTGCTATGGGGTCGGATGGAGCCGGATAGTAGCTATCTGCCATCCGGCTTCCATCTGTCCGGGAGGATCCAGGTGTATTCAGATTTTCCTCATGGACACAATAACATTGCATGCAACATTTTTGTGTCCGGGGAGAAAAATCTGAGACACTTGGGGGTCTATGGCACCGGATCGCACTGAAGCCACACCCGGGAGCCAGACGCCAGGGGCTGAAGCTCATTACCTGCTGGCGCTGAACTTCAGCACCATGGAGCTGTCCCCTGCTGACAATTCAGGACTGCGCCTAGCTCCCCGCTAACCACGATCTTGAATTATCAGCAGCTGCGGCTGCTATGAGGAGAATCCGGCTAGACACCGGACCGGAGTGCATATTTGGTCCTTTGGTTCTGTGTCCAGATCAGGTCTGGGGCTGTCCGATTCACATTAGACAGCCCCGGACCTGATGCTGTTGTGATGTGAAACTAGCCTAATATATTACATAGGCTGAAAATGCTGTTTTCAGGACACAGTAAACATCCGCCTTCTTTCTACTCTGCAGTAATCCCTTATATAAAGTATTCCCTGGAAAATAGAACAAGAAATATCTATTTATCAAAATTTAACTAACAGTATAATTTATATTACAACTGCACAATATTCTCTGTCCACCAGATGGCGAAAAAGCATGCAAGATCTATAACTTTCATACTGACCCTACATCAATGGGGATGAGAACATGAAATAGGGATTTTGTTTGAAACTATATTGGACTTCTCTTTATCTTGGTGCATACAGTCTGGGATGTACTAGGAGATGAACCTGTTGTAAATAATGAAGATTTATATATTAAAAGCATTTAACATCACTTTATACAATAAACAATAAATTTTATCTGTCATGTATACACCCTTGTGCAAAATGATATTTCTGGGATAATAAAGTTACAGTCCTACAGTGAGTATTTAATAATATTATTTATTCACTATAAACAATATAGTTATATTTATATAACACCATTCATTTCAAAGCACTTTACATACATCAGAAACACTGTCCCCATTGGGGCTCATAATATAAGTTCCCTACTTTTATGTCTTTGTAGTGTTGGAGGAAACCCGCAAACACATGAAGAACATACAAACTCCTTGCAGATGTCCTTGGAGATATTTGATTTGACCATTTTAATGTTGCAGAATTTCTGCACCTATTAGGTAAAATAGGTTACAGTGATACCCCGGTTTTCATCGATAATCCGTCCGAAAACTATCGTCAAAAACCTAAAGCGATGAAAACACACTAACAATTTCCATTGGAAACAATGTTAAATCAATTAATTTGTTCAAGACACTGCAAAATGCCTACGAAAAAACACATTTTATAGTGAATAAAGATAGTGGTCAGTACTGGAAACACTCAGAAATTAATGTTAAATGAATATGAAACACTAAATAAAAAAAAAAAAAAAAAAACAGTTAATATGATATTTTATTTTTATTAAGGCTCTTTTTGGTGTATGGAAGATGTCGAGGGGGAGGGTGCACATATTATGTTTTGCAAGGGGAATCATATTTTATGGAAAAATTACCAGTGATCTACTGACAAAAACCGACGAAAACCCGGACACATTTTCCTTTGAAAAAAGCGTCGAAAATCGTAACCGACGATATCCAACAATCGAGGTATCACTGTATTGGCATTTTTTATTGTGTTTTCTTATTTGTTCTTTTTACTTGTGTTTTTATTGCTGCAGTTATTGCCTCTTTTTCATATGTTATATTTTAAATACACTGCTTTACTTTTGATAATTGTCTTTGACAAATCTTTATTGATACAATTTAATTGGAAATTCTATGGGCCACTTTACACACACCAACTTATCTGTCCAACCTCTGACCAACTTACTGGTTGCAGTGAAATCATGGACACATTGCTCCATTTTGTGGCTGTGTACAAATGGAACAATGTGTCCATGATTTCACTGCAACCAGCAAGTTGGTCAGAAGTTGGACAGGTAAGTTGATGTGTGTAAAGTGGCCCTATGACTTTTTAGTGCATTTGCACAAGTGTGTTTTTTACCTGATGATTTTCTGTGTCTTATGCAATTAAATGGGAAAAATCTGCACAGAAATCTCAGGGTACCTGCAAGAGAAATGAACATGTTGAGGATGTGAAAGGCAGACTGCGGGACAGTTTACATTGAGGATAAATGAAGCACAGTGAGCAGGAGATTTCTAGAAGTCCCCACTTTCCTAGAACTATGAGACCTTTGGTGCAGAGAATGTACATACCGTCAAAAACTCATTAAAAACACATCTAAAACAAATCTAAAGCTCGTCTGGCATATAGTAAGTATATAAATAAGTAGCCTGATTTATGAATCAGTTTTTGCTAAAATTAGAGTGTGAAAATACTTAAAATGGTGCTACATTATGCAACTCAAAGTTATGCAAAAATGGTAGTACTTTGTTTACACCAGTCCTGTCTGACTTTGCCAACTATTTGAAAACTGGGCAGAGCTCAAGAGGGATGGGGATAGCCAAGCTCACCTGACAGATATATAATACTTTCCATCAGAAATTCTGAAAAAATTGTGCTTCTGACTGAATTACATTTCTGGCAGTGGCGCATGGAAGTTTAAAGATACACTCAATTCATTAACAGGTGCCTGCATACTAACATACTGCATAGGTGCATTAATACTAACATGAAAAACAGCAATCTTAATAAATCAGGACCTTATACTTTTAGACTACATCTCCTCCACTCCGTAAACCAGCTGTTCATTACTGTAAGTTTTTTAACCCATCCTCTACATTGGATGTACTGCTAATTCCATTGTTGGGTCCCCATGTATGATGCCATCTCCAGAGCTGAGCTGTATCATGCTATGCAGACAATGGCTGCATCTAATAGCAGTAGGCAGACCTGAGCTTCTGTTGAAGGTCCTTGTGCCTGCCATGATGGCACTGCTGTGAGGAATAATACGTAGAGCATAAAGGGACCAATTCATAAGTGTCTAACAAAAAATCCCTTTAAAAACAATCTTTAATGAATATGATTAAGAAACAATCACTCCATGTAAAATGATACAGTGCATGTCTTCAAAAAATGCATATACAATACTATATCAATTCTGAATAAAGTTGCGAACCTAATTAACCCTGATTCTGGCACCTAGTAGTCCTACCTGCCAACAAAGAAAACCAAAAGGATCTTGGTGCCCCTGCCTGATGACACTGCGCACGGTAGACACAGGAACATTCAGGTCTTTGGAGATGGACTTGTAGCCTTGAGATTGCTCATGCTTCCTCACAATTTGGTTTCTCAAGTCCTCAGACAGTTCTTTGGTCTTCTTTCTTTTCTCCATGCTCAATGTGGTACACACAAGGACACAGGACAGAGGTTGAGTCAACTTTAATCCATGTCAACTGGCTGCAAGTGTGATTTAGTTATTGCCAACACCTGTTAGGTGCCACAGGTAAGTTACAGGTGCTGTTAATTAGACAAATTAGAGAAGCAACACATGATTTTTCTAACAGTGCCAATACTTTTGTCCACCCCTTTTTTTATGTTTGGTGTGGAATTATATCCAATTTGGCTTTAGGACAATTCTTTTTGTGTTTTTTCATTGAAGACAAATTAAATGAAAATAATAATACCAAAGAATTTGTGATTTCAATCATTTTCAGGAAGAAACTGAGTATTATCTGACAGAATTGCAGGGGTGTCAATACTTTTGGCCACAACTGTACATGTCCCCATAGATAAAGAAATATTGTATTTCCATAAATGGGGCTACAGTGTCCTGATATGTCATATAAGCCTAAATCCTAAGCGAAATTCATTGTTATAATTCCCTCGTAGGACTCCTGTGGGACAATACAAAGGAGAAAGGAAAGAGCCAATATACAAAGTTGAGGGAAAAGTACCAAGGCACCCCAGATAAAAGATACAGCAGTGTTTATGTTTTCATCAAACTGTTGGTAAATGATCTTTGCAAAATTTCACATAATAGCATTACACAGGCAGCAAAGGTGTTGGACACTGAGCTATTGGCATGGTGGCTCAGTGGTTAGCACTGCAGTCTTGCAGCACTGGGGTCCTGTAATCAAATCCCCACAAATACAACATCTGCAAGGAGTTTGTATGTTCTCCCTGTGTTTGTGTGGGTTTCCTCCAAGTTCTTTGGTTTCCTCCCGCATTTCAAAGACATTCTGATAGGATATTTAGATTATTAGCCCCAATGGGGGCAGTATTGCAAATGCATGTAAAGTGCCATGGAATTGATAGCGCTATAGAAATGAATAAATATCATTATTAAAGCTCTCACGAAATTGCAGAAAAACATAAATCTGATTATAATACCTTCAGATACGGGGGATAATCTGGACTACTAGTTTACCTCAGTTTTCTTGCCATCTACAATTTTATCATAGATAATCGCAATACATATGCAATTCTACCATCTGATCCCACATCTATTTATTCTGGGATACTTACTGGGATTCTGAATGAGGTTTTAATGAAAATGTTGATCTCTAACAGGGAAAATGATTATCTGGTACCATTGTCACTGATCAGCCCCACATTTTACCTCCTTCTACAAAAGGGGCTGGATCCCAGAAGAGGAGGCCCATAGTATCTGGAATTGATTTTATATCCCAAAACAGCGTGATTTACATTTATAAGATATTTGGTTCATTTATGACAGCCCTACCCTTATATGTAAGGGACAACGTGCATCTTTTGACTTAGCTAGAAGGTCTCCAGATAGATACCAATACCATGCTGGCCTCGATTGATGTTGAATCACTGTATAATAACATTCAATATAATCTTGGCATCACAGTGTCCAAATACTATATGAAGATAGGAAATGCCAGAAACACAACACCTTTGTAGAGGAACTTTTACTTTACTTTGATAGAAAGTACTTCCACCAGCTCAGGGGGACAACAGTGGGAAGTCCCTGTGTTCCCACTTATGCTAATCTCTTCCTGGATTGGTGGGAAGAAACCATTGTTTTTGGTGGGGAAACTGAATGGCAGCATTTGCATATTAGCCTCTCAACCAGATACGTGGACAATATTTTCGTGTTGTGGTCTGGGTCAGAGGCCAATTTTACCTGCTTCATTATGGCTTTGAATGTCAACACTATCTGTATGAAATTCCCTTCAGAGTGTAATTCAGAGCAGATTGCCTTACCATCAAAAAAGAACAAGATGACAGAATGAGTACCTCTACTTTCCGTAAACCCACCACTACCAGCTCACTATTAAAATGGGATAGTCATTATCCCTTCTCTAAAGCGGGGAATGCCAAATGGTCAATTTCTCTAGATCAGGATCATTAAAAGACAAGCTGCAGACCTGTATGGGAGACTCTTAGATAGGGGTTTATCCTACATCAATCTTGAATTCTTCACTGGTCTATGCCCAAAATAGAGACAGACGTACTCTCATTTCCTCATCTGATAAGAGATATTTAGATGAGGTTATTAGAGTTAGAGGGACATTTGACAGCCAGGCTGAGAGGGTCTACTGTACCATAAAATTAACTTACAAAGGAGGGTGGGGGAACATTTTTGTGACATTCGCAATGATGGGGACACCCCTATTGCTTGTCATATAAATCAAGTACATCAGGGAACGATTAAGGATATTTCCTTTGCTATGATGGAACTTATTAAACTTAAAATACATGGAGACATTTTGAAAAAGAGATCCTTAAAAAGAATAGGAGTGGATCCTTAAGTTGGGATTTTTAACTCTGAGGGGACTAAATGTGCAGCTTTTGTATACATGCTTTCGTTGACTTAATGACCATTAATGGGTGTCAGGAAAGTATGAATTTTTCTCATTGTTTTAAGATGTTTGAAAAATCTGCCAAAACTGACACAAGACTTTCCCTCATTACAGGTTTCTGTAGATCAGATTCTACTGGCAACCCCCTCTCTCTCTCCCCCTCCCCTATCTGGTATTTATGGTCAGCAGAGTCATAAATACCTGAAGAGAAGCTAAAACCTTTTTGTCTTTTCCCTCCAAGGTTCTTTTTCTTAAAGGGAACCAGTCACCTCCTAAAAGCCACCTAACCTATCAATACATGTCCCTGCACCTTCCTATTACCATTATAAATATCCCTCTCTCTGCTAAATGCTTGTTTTAAATGTTGTAAAATACGTTTTTATACTTACTCAGTAGCATGATAATGAAGTGGGGGCTATATGCAATAGTCCCCCTGGGAGTGTTGTTTTGCAGCCTCCATGATCCAGCCTCTCTGTGCGGCTTTGCTTGTGCAGGCTCTGTTCCTCTTCCTCTCCTCCTCTGTCATTCACAGCATGCAAATCATTTGTCCTGACATCAGCTCCACATCACAGCAGAAGAAACACAGAGAGGCTGGGCCAGAGATGAATCTTATTACAAGGGAAGGATCATGGAGGCTGCAAACCAGAGGAACTATTGCATATAGCCCCCACTTCATTATCATCCTAATGAGTAAGCATAAAAACGTTTTTTACAACATTTAAAACAAGCATTTAGCAGAGAGAGGGATAGTTATAATGGTAATAGGAAGGTGCAGGGACATGTATTGTTAGGTGGCTTTTTGGAGGTGACAGGTTCCCTTTAAAGGATAGTTTTGTTAATGTCAAATTTAATAAGACCCGTTCATGCTACACACACATAAATAATATGATCAGATTACGTACATTTTTGCCTTTCCAATGGCACCACTTAGAGATACGTGAAACCATCAGAAACCTAGGAAATGGGTTCTGACTTTCTGAACATCGTAGATATGTCATATTTGATATTCATCTTTGTGGAAAATTCTGAGGGTAAATATGGTGTTCATATTTTGGATGTGTGAGGCTCCCATCCAGAAATATGTCTTAAGTCTTGTGCAGCTTGTGCAGCTGGGTGGGTCCACAAAACCGAGCCCCTATGTGAGGTAAGCAACGTGGAGGTGTCCCAGTTTTTGTCTCATTACTTAAAACCGAAGCGTCCATTTTGGCTTTATTCCAGCTTAAGTGAAGGACCTACCAACACTCTATGCTGCGAGGCCGGTATCCTAACCCATCTCCGGGGTACCTTCCCCCACTGAATCTGGGATGTCCACCGCGTGGAGCGGGTTCAGTATTATTCTGCTTTTATTCCTTTTATTTTAATAACTGTGTTATGCTTATCTGTAAATTGTCTCTTTTGCAAAATCTTGCTTATCTTTTGTCAACACTGCCAACTTTTGAGAGTAAAATATTATAATTTACTAGTTTTGTTCTTCTTGTACTATGAGCGAGCTCACCACGTCCTCTCTGCTGTTCTTTTCATGTTACCAGACAGGTGACCGATCCAACTGAAAGAGATCGGTGGTGGCAGCATAAATACAAACGTTATGTGATATTGTGTGCCTGAGGGTGACTGGATCGAGGTATATATACATTCCTGGCAGGAACTAGTGGTATATATACATCCCATCACATCACGTGCGACAGTACACAACAAAATTTAGAGCAGCTGGGCTCCATTTTTATCCTCTGGCAATACCAGGTTTGACCAGCAGGATAAGGGGGCAACAGAGAGCTGCAGGTCCTGAATAAGTCTTCGTGACAATGGGGTACAACGAATGGAGGACCATACACACAGGATTTTACCTCCCGATAGGGGGAGGTTCCTTCAGTTTTGAAGATAGCCTTTTTTTCTCTGGCATATCATTTATCATTTAAGTCCTATTTAATCATCATTCTTTTTTTTCTATATGATCTATTTTTCATATATCTTCTACACTGTGTGCAGAATTATTAGGCAAATTAGTATTTTGATCACATGATACTTTTGGCGGGCTCTGAAAAGTCCAAAATTGTGAGATGTCTTGCAGAGTGATGTAGCAGTCTTGAAATTGCCAAACTTTTGAAGCGTGATCCCCAAACAATTAAGCGTTTCATGGCAAATAGCCAACAGGGTCGCAAGAAGCTTGTTGGGCAAAAAGGCGCAAAATAACTGCCCATGAATTGAGGAAAATCAATCGTGAAGCTGCCAAGATGCCATTTGCCACCAGTTTTGCCATATTTCAGAGCTGCAATGTTACTGGAGTATCAAAAAGCACAAGGTGTGCTATACTCAGGGACATGTAAAGACAAAAGGAGAGAAAGGGGGCGCAATGGTGCAATATCGCCTTAGTCTCTGTTAATTTATGGTTCTATGTCTACTAACCTCCTAGTGTTGTGCGGTCCATGCACAACACTGGTGTAAGTGTGAGCGATTATGGGGGTCTCCCCTTAAGCCAGGCTGTTTCCTCGTATTACACAGGCTCCGCCTCCTCACGTCCCATGTGACCGGGCACGCTGACGTCAGACAGGTCCTATATCTCCAGTGTTAAGCCGTAGCCACGGCGATACAGGTCCTCGCAGCTAAGAACGAGCAGCTCCTGCCGTGCCCTCAGGGAGAGAGAAATACCAGTGGAATAAATAGCACGATCTCCTGCTGGGCGCTCAGAACAGGGCAAGGATTCCTGATCAGGTGAAAAGTCCTTTATTAAGAATAACCTCCACCACCACGACATGTTTCGACGGTGTAGTGCCGTCTTTCTCAAGTGGAATGGAGGTTGAGTAACAATTAAAACTTTATATAGGACAGCCCAGAATCTCATTGGGCCAGGATAACATTAGTATACACCCTCTTTTTAACCCATTAGTCTCCCATCCAAGGTATACACATAAAATGACCATATCCAATTTTATCCTAACTATCCTAAATAAATAAAACTATGTATTTATATGTACCCTAACATGAACAGCATTGATAAGACAATAATACAATAAAACAATAAAAATCATTACATCAAAAAATATACTATATGATCAATATTTATATTACAAAACATAAAAAATATATATATAAAAATTATATTAAAACATTAAAAAATTATTAAATTATTAATTAATATTATTATACAAGGACATCCATATTATATCTATATATTATATTATAAAAAACTCCTTGCCCACTTGTAATTTCCTTTTCCTACATTTTTATTTCCCCCTAAGTCAGGATTTCAGTCTATTAAAAAAAAAAAATGAATAAGTAAAATTTATAAATAAAATAAATGAAAAAAAAAAAAATATACAAAAAAAAATTATAAAAAAAAATATATAAAAAAAATAATAATAATAAAAAATAAAAAAAATAAAAAATAAATAAATAAATAAAAAAAACAAACAAACATACATAATTATATGAAGAAACATGAATGGGTCATTCCATGTCAAGTGATCCAAAAATGAATATTTTTTTTCCCTGACGTCCTCAGATTTTTTAAAAAAAATTTTCTATATGAAGAACAACTTTAGTTAATTACAAAAAAAAGTTTTGAATTTTTTTCTTTATCAGTTAATTTTTTACAGATTTTTAAAGTTTTAAAAAAGTGCGAATTTTGGCCTGGTATGGCTTTACATTTTCTATCATATCTCGGGCTAGAAATAAGATAGAGAAACAAAATAAACACCAATCTACTCAGAACTGTGCAGGCTTTCACCAGATATGTCACAAGAGGATCTTTGTTAATATTTTACCCATGTGATCGCAAGCGCAAAACTTTAAAACGCATTTCCGAAAAATCGGCGCGCTTTAAATATTTCAAAAACTGCCCATATGTCTGCTTTGCTCTTAGCCACATCTGTACCAAATTTCAAGTTGGGATCGCGATGGGATCATATTTTAAAATATTTTAATATTAATAGCGTCAATGGGTCATTCTATATCAAGTGATCTAAATATGAATATTTTTTTTTACCTGACGTCTTTAGATTTTTTTATTCTTTTTCTTTATGAAGTACTACTTTAGTTAATTACAAATTAAAAGTTTAGAATTTTTTTCATCATCAGTTAATTTTTTACAGTTTTTTAAAGTTTAAAAAAAGTGTGAATTTTGGCTTGATATGACTTTACATTTTTTTATCTCAGGCTAGAAATAAGATAATGAAGTGGGAGAGACATCATTTTACTCAGAACGGTAACAGCATTCATTTGATATGTTACAAGACTATGTTTCTTTATATCAAATTCAAACTATTGATGGGCAATTGTGAAAAACTTACTGATTGTGTTCTTGGTTATATTTGTGCAGAGATTCAACTTGGGACCTGTCAAATTTATATATTTTTTATTTTATGGTTGTATGAGTTATCACAACTTATTGAATAAAACATTTATATGCAACAAAAAAGAAACACAAAAAACAAATCCCATAAGTGCCAGGATAAATACATCTTAATCATCAGAACACAACGCTCAGCATTTTCAACTTGAATGTATTGAACAAACCAAACGAAGAAAGGTGATCATATCCTCAAGTTTGATTAAACAAGATTAAAAGAACCAAAAATGTTAACCCCTATTTATACATATAAATTTGTTTTCTATTCTATCACTAAACATGTGATTTATGAAGTGTTTAATAAGAATAGTACAGTAGTTAAATCATCGTTCTATAAATTATGAACTAATCAAACAATTAATAGTATGTTTTTAAAGTGGCATTTTATCAATTTGTCCCTTCTAGTGGGTGAAATGTAATCTTGTCCATAAACGCTTACTAGCAATCTCCATTTCCTTGTATATCAAAGAGTATGTCCGGCCTGTCACGGTGTTAGGCTCCGCCTGAGTTAATATCTGAGTTTTGTGCACTTTTAAAATGTCTGGCTTTCTTGGATACACAAAGGATGGCGCTGGACCAGAAGGATGCAATAAAGTCAATTCTACTTCTTCATTTTCACAATCTTTGGAGAGTACAGTAGCCAGCCACCAGCGCCAATCATATTCATATTTTTTCAAAAGGATTGCAACAGTGTCTATGATAAAATGCTGTTTCTTGAGAAGTAGCAGCCATTGCTGTGTGGGAAAAATACAGTTAATATTAAGTAAGGAAGATAGGTAATAAAAATAAAGATTTACAGTACACTTGAGATAGAACTGTATTACTATAACGTGAGTTTTAGGGCTAGCGCGCACAGTTTTTTCTGTCTGCAGATACACGCTGCAGTTTTGGCAGCTTGTTTTTCTACCAAGTTTTTACCACATATGCGTTAGTTTTTTTAATCGCTAGTGAAAAAAATGGCAGCTTTTTTTATATAAATTATAAATGCTGCGTTTATTGCAGCGATTAAAAAGTAGTTCAAGCAGTGATTTACTCACTCTTGAGTGTTTCCAAAAGCACTGCATGTGGTGAACCCCATAGAAATCAATGGGGCTGTTTTTCTGAATGATGATCCCTAAGAATAGCACTGTGTGTATTGGCCCTTAATAATAAAAGCATTAAACTATTAATATATTTACTCATCCATATTTTGGTACACAGCCTTGATGGCTTTGTACAGACTATTGTTTGTTCAGGAGTGAAGATGTCCAGACATGTCAGGACATGAAAGGTCTGAAAGAGCTGTCTTACTTCCTGAATGCAGTGGGTAGACACTTAACATGATTGACAGAGCCTATCATCTGCTCTGCATTCACTGTCTATCCCTGTGCTTTCTCAGGTTGAGCCCTAACAAAGCTTTTTCCTATATGTCCTCTCCTGCTTCTAAGCTGTAACATATCAAAATAATACAGTAATGTCTAAAAATAATGGATTTGCTAAATATAGACCCCACGCTTTTAGACCACAGGTTGAACAGATCTGAATTCAAGATTTTTGAATTGACACTATAATAGTTAAATATTTTAAAATATGATCCCATCACGATCCCAACTTGAAATTTGGTACAGATGTGGCTAAGAGCATAAAAGACACATGGGCAGTTTTGGAAAAATTTTTTTTTTATTAAAACATTTTTTCGGAAATGCGTTTCAAAATGTTGCGTTTGCGTTCGCATGGGTAAAAAATTAAAATTAACAAATATACTCTTGTGACATATCTGGTGAAAGCCTGGACAGTTCTGAGTAGAATAGTGTTTATTTTGTTTCTCTATCTCATTCCTAGCCCAAGATAAAAAAATGTAAAGTCATACCAGGCCAAAATTCACACTTTTTTTAAACTTTAAAAATCTGTAAAAAATTAACTGATGAAGAAAAAAATTCTAAACTTTTAATTTGTAATTAACTAAAGTAGTACTTCATAAAGGAAAAAAAAAAAAAAAATCTAAAGACGTCAGGTAAAAAAAAATATTCATATTTAGATCACTTGATATGGAATGACCCATTGACGCTATTAATAGTAAAATATTTTAAAATATGATCCCATCGCGATCCCAACTTGAAATTTGGTACAGATGTGACTAAGAGCAAAGCAGACATATGGGCAGTTTTTGAAATATTTAAAGCGCGCCGATTTTTCGGAAATGCATTTTAAAGTTTTGCGCTTGCGATCACATGGGTAAAATATTAACAAAGATCCTCTTGTGACATATCTGGTGAAAGCCTGCACAGTTCTGAGTAGAATGGTGTTTATTTTGTCTCTCTATCTTATTCCTAGCCTTAGTTATGAGGAGAAACGTAAAGGCAGGCAACAGCCAAATTCGCACTTTTTCCGAACTTTGAAATTTTTTTAAATTTTTCTCTTCCATTTTGCATTGTCTGACATGCTATTATCAAATAACAAAATCTCAAAAGAATTAAAAATATAGAGGTAATAATCATTGGTTCACTTGACATGGAATGACCCGAATAGTAAAAGAGTCTGACATTCTCAGGAAACGGATTAATTCCTGGACACTTTTTCTATTGTCAGATTGAGACCCTCTGGATAAAGGGTACCCAATCTGAAGATCCAGTAGCTTTCCTTCTTAATGAGACTACTCAATCTGTCCTGTCCACCTTCACATACTTGATCAATTATGGTAAGATTCATCTCCCTGGGGTCTCTCCTGGGGTGTCAGGAGACACTGTGCTGCTGGAACCCTGATCTTATATTTTGTCTATGTTTATTTAGACGATTATGGGTCGCCTGTATCGTCCTCCCCACATATTGTAACCCGCAGGGGCATTCTAATAAATAGACTATGTAAGAGGATTGACAAGTCAATCTATGTCTTATATCAAAGACCTCCTTAGTTGTATTTGACCTAAATTGTTTAGTGCCATCCTGTATTACGTTACAAGACATACACTTCCCAACTTTACAAGAATAGCATCCCCATTTCTCAGCAGGTGGTACAACATTAGCTTCTGGATTCTCAAATTTCTTCTTAATGTTGCTGGGAGCTATAAAATTTTTAAAATTTTTATTTCTCCTAAATACAATAGTTGGTTTATCTGGCACTTTTATTCCTAAGAGAGGATCTCCTTTTAAAACAAACCAGTATTTTCCCAAAATAGACCGTATCAATGCACGGGATTGGCAGTAAGTTGTTACAAAACTCCATTTACTTCTATCATCATTCTGGGTTGGTGCTACTCTCTTATCTGCCATCTTACTTAGACAACTATCTTGTGTCATCAGCTTGGTCTTAGCATAGGCATCTTTAAGAATTTTTTTAGGATAACCCTTTTCTTTAAACCTATGTTTCAGAATGGACGACTCTGACTCAAAATCTCTATCCCTAGAGCAATTTTTACTCAGGGACATGGCCAAGGTGAGGAAGGCTGAAAAACGACCACCTTTGAACAAGAAACACAAGATAAAACGTCAAGACCGGGCCAAGAAATATCTTAAGACTGATTTTTCAAAGGTTTTATGGACTGATGAAATGAGAGTGACTCTTGGTGGGCCAGATGGATGGGCCAGAGGCTGGATCAGTAAAGGGTAGAGAGCTCCATTCCGTCCGACTCAGACGCCAGCAAGGTACTGGTATAGGCAGCATGCCCAGTGACACCCTTTGGAGGAACATTTGCTTTTAGCATTTATGGAGGGTTTTGTGTGTTCCAATGTTGGAGCGCATGTCCATTGCAGGAGGATGTAATGTACTTTTGGTGCACTGCCGTAATTTATCAGTTGGTCTTATGATGCTTTATTAGGCGAGTGTTCTGTAATATGTTGGTATTCACGATTATCACTGATCCTCCAAAAATGTGCTGCAATAACTTAGTTCAGCCTCTAGAATTCCCCATGCAACAAGATATGCCAAACTGAGAAGAAAGCTCGGGCTTTTATTGATAAAGACTGGAAGTAGAGAAAACTATAGTAAAGAGACACATGAGGTGAATGCAGAGGAAGGGAACAGAGAGGAGACCTGTCTGTGACACAGAAGTGTTGGGAGCCTTAAGAGACCCTAAGTGAATGGTGTGATCAAGAGTAAATGGCTTCTGTGAGTAAACTTGGATGTGTGACTGATCACAGACTGTTTAGTCAGCTGGGGAAAGTTAGCTAGAATTTGAAGCAATCCCAAAGAACATTTCTTTTGCAAAGATTACAGTTGGACTGATAACGAGACTGTGTGAGCTTCTGTGTACCGAGACTCTGGTGAACATGAATGCCATAGGAGAGCTCCGTGGAACACCACTGCATTGAGTCTGATTCTGCATCTTCACCTGCACCTGCATGTATCAGAGAATTTGGTGACCTAGGAAAACTGATTAAATCTAATGGCTGGATGTCCGAATACCAAATGTAGACCTATTCTATTTGTGGGTATTCAGTAAGGGTGTCCGCTCTGAGCACTCGCAAAGAGGACAGTTCACTGTGTAAGTATTTTTTTGATTCCAGTGATCAGTTGAGCCAAGATATTATATATATATATATATATATATATATATATATATATATATATATATATATATATATACACACATCAAGGGGAAAACAGAGTACCTGGGATCTATTGTAATTAAGGTCAGAGGTGGGTGTAAGATTGTATACCTGAGAGAACTAGGTGTTGAGGTCACAGTAGAACCTCAGGTAGGCCCTGTATCGGAGAAGGGAGGGAGTGGCATAGCCTTGGGGGTTAGTCGTACTCCTTTCTGTGAAGCTGTCACTTGGGATCTCTCATGCTACTTAAATTGTATTTTGTGGTTTGTGGCTGATGTGGCTTATATTTTGTTGAGAACTGAAATACTGATATCTATTGCAAGTTACAAAAAGAATTTGGTTTGGTATCATATTGTGCTTTGAGTCATTCATAGCAGTGCCGTATCTCACACTCACATCTACAGGTGTCCGGTTGTCACAAGTTCCACTGTTTAATTCACCTTTTCCTGTCTTGAATACATTGCTACAAGTACACATGACATGTGATCCAGTGTGGCATCCAGTCTCTGGGGTGGTAACCCAGAAGGCTTTGCAATATATGTCCATTATTGTACATTCTTTTTTTGGTGCCATTACCTTAGTGTTTGGCGTTTAGGATCTAGGTTTATATCACATATGGAGACATTGTAGCCCCATTTATGAATACACAGTATTTTTTTTTGTCTATCTATGGGGGACATGTATATATAGAATGGGACTATGGCGATGGGGCTTATTATTGTGGATCTATAACACCATGCAGTATCTTTATATCTCTGCCTCCTGATAAACTAGCAGATGGGGAATCACGTTGGGGCACAATCCAGCTAAGTACCATTCATAAGGACATTGCATTTAGAAAACCTATTGTTTTTTTGGTACTATTGGATGGATATATTACAGTAATGTCAACTATCAACAGAGGATATTACTATTATATGGTGGATTGTATTTGATCATATTATTTGAAAATCTATTTATTGATTTTTCTGGCACCTTTAGTAGGTGCTTGCACCTGTATCTATACTGGCTGGGGGTCATTGTGCCATCAGTGGGAATAAAACTTTTTTGAATAAAACTGGGAAGTCATCATTGTTTAGAGCAGCCCTAGCAATCTTAATACTTGCCATAGAATATCACTTATCATTAATTTATTAGGGTCACTGAGGGTAAGAGAGGGATAGCCAACTTGGAGCGGAGCCACCAAGATCCTTTAGGGTGTGTAATCTTCATTGGCAGGTAGGGCTACTGTACTAGGAGCCAGAATCAGGTCCGAGACTTTATCTAGCATTGATTTAATATTTTATATTTATTTTTTGATTAGATGCACTTAATCACTTTATGAGGTATGGTTGGTTTTTAATCATATCAAGTAAAAATTATTTTTTAAGGGATATTTTTGTTATACACTGCTTTGAGGACCAGCCTATGGTTGGTGTCCATAATAGAATATGATTTTTACTATATACCCCAATAATGTGGTATTTTACTATTTAGTACAAGGGACAATTTCAGGTTCAAGTCCCTTAGGATATGTGCACACAATCTGGAGGAACCCACAGGTGAATGCAGGGAGACCACACCAGCCCTGTGCACATGATCTACGTTCAGTGCAGGGCAGTTTCTCCCTGCATTCACCTGATGGCGATCGCTTCTGACTCCACAACCTGAAATTACCATGCCGGAAGTCTGGCAACCTGCACCACAGCTGAAATAACACTGTGGTCAGGAGAAGCACAGGGAGCTTGATCCCATCCACTGTGCTGGTACTGTAAAACGCAGCATTTTGGACACAACTGCAATATACTAAGTCCAAAACGCTGCTATTCCGAATCATGAGTATGCACCCTCAATGAACTAAAGAATAGAGTAAAAGTTTAAAAACATGTAAAAAATATATATATTTATTTTTTAAAGTGTAACTGCCATTTAAATTTTTATTAAATAATAATGTAAACAAGTGATTTTAATAAACTTTCTAATATACTTCATTAGAAAATTCTGGTTCAAACCATTCATAAACCTTGCACAAGGTGTACCCACTGCAATGTGTGTGAAGCAGACATATGTTCATTCTCAGTCAGATCTGTCTTCACAGTGAGTGCATGTAACCAGATAAGGGAAAACTGGCGTGGCCTACGCTGCTGACTGCAGCTCTTGAGCAAACAATGTATCAGATTAGCACAGGCTACATCACAGTTGCAAAGCAATGTCAGAAGGTCAGGAAGAGTGCAAACTCCTCAAAAACAGCTTAGTTGCAATCTCTGTTAACCCATTGTTTGCTGGCTCCCCATGCTCTCTGAAGCTGTGAAAATACACACTTTGTATTGTTCCCCATCAGCTGCTGACCACTCCCACAGAGCCATAAAGTGCTGTTCTTAAAGGAGCACAGAAAAACATGAGAAAATAATTCATATGACACAAAAAGCATTATCTTAGCTGCTATGTGACCCATCATTAACAACCATTGTAGTATTGTTTCTTTTCAATGAAGTTAAATTTACACTTTAAATCCCCAAGATTTTCCCACTATTAAAAAGTATATACAGTATATAATTTGTATCATTGTGTCTATAACAATTTACTGTATGAAATCTAAAATTACTTAACTAGATCGTTAAAGAAAAAAATTAGAAATTCCAGAATTGTGCTTTTTTTGGTTGCCGCAAAGTTGACAAATGCAACAAGTAACGATCAACCCCAAATTTATATAATTCAAAAATGATGACTCAAATTGCATTTTCAAATCTTTTACACTACTTAAAGGGAACATGTCAGCTTATTTTAGGCCACTAGGTCTCCATTCTCCCTCCTCGCTGGCTCTTCTCATGCCCCGCAGGGCATCATCATTCCGAGTCCTCTGTTGAAATTCTCACCTCCTCCATACATTATGACGTGCACCCAAATGTCATTTCCAGTCTGGTGCATTTTTAGGTGTACAGCCTCGCTTCAATATGCACACTGTACATATGCTGGGAGCCGGGCCGTAAAAGCCTGATAAGCCCCCACAATGCACCGGACGAGAACTGATGTTCAGGGGCACGTTATTGTGTATGGAGGAGGCGGGAATTTCAACAGAGGACATGGAATGATGACGTGAGAAGAGCCAGCGAGGAGGGAGAATGGAGCCCTTTAGACTGTCCATTCCAGTCTATGGATGTAGACTGCATGTAAGTTATTAAATAATTTTTCAGAAGCTTTATAGTGTAGTTTTAGGTCAAAGAGGGATGGTTGAGGATAAACTAGCAAGGTGCAGGGACAGGTAGTGGTAGGTTAGTGGCCTAAAATGACATGTTCCCTTTAAATTAAAAGAATCAATCAAGTTTGGAATCGCCGTAATTTTCATCCATTTGACCTGTACTTTCCCTTGTTTATTGCCAAAATTAACCGATACTAGGAGCCCAATTACACTTTTTCTTAACTGTTTAATTTAGTAGCTGAATCCTTACTGGATCTTTGGCGTCTGTGACACTGCCCGGTCACTGGCTGCGGTATGCGGGCCTATTGTGGCGTCTGCAGGACCTGTCATGGGTCACATGGTCATGGACATGTTATCATTGACGCCGCACTGACACCACGTTGCCATAGCAGCCGTGACGCGGGGTGGTGTCATAAGCAGGCGCCAATGATTTGATTGGCCGCCTCAGTGACGTCTGTTGTGGGCGTCGATGGTTTCGGCGCTCGCGTCACAAAGTGGGCGGTAACATTTACTCTGATTTGCTGCTGGATGGTCACAATTCCAATGCCCATGTCATAGAGCTGGGCGTTTATTTCGGTCCTAGCGTGTCAGCATACTGATTGTGGATATCGTGGCAACCATGACAAGCATAATACGTCATGGGCAGGTGGCTCCTTGTGATTGGCTAGTCTAGCCTTTTTAATGTGCACACTGCTGGTGGTAAACACGCCCCGTGAAGAAGGTCTGGTGGCTGAAACATGTGTCAAGCTGTGAGCGTGGCGGTGGATCTGTATAAGGTAATTGCGGCCACTATTGTGGTTTATCATGTATGGATTTTGACCCAGTACCTAGGTCATTATCTGAGGTGGGTTATGGTTCTCCCTCTGACTCCAGTGATCTATATGGGTGTAATTGAGCAGCTGTTGCTTTATAGGTGGGGGATATATCTATTGCTATACAGCATTTATATCATATATACACTAAACTATTTTGGTATATGTGGGTTTTCCTCTCAGATACTCTGATTTGGAGTGACCACAAATTAATAATTGTTAATGTTGGCATTTATTTGATGCAAGGTGGACAACTCTATAGATATAATTGATGCTAACTATATATAATCATATCCTAGCTGCTGGTCAGTAATATAGGTGGATTTTCCTTATTACCCCCATCATCTTTATTGCATTTGCACATTAAATTGTGAGTCATTAATTGTATTGCATATACATGAATTTTGCTGGTCCTGTATATAATCCAAGGTACAAGTACCGTATGTAATTTTCCACTATATTTGTAAATTAATATTTCCCTGTGATCCTGTTCTGTTACATCTTAAATAAAATAAATGCATACTCTAATATGGGCTATAGATCATTTTTGTGTTTGGGTTGGTGTACAGGTAGTGGTAGGTTAGTGGCCTAAAATGAGCTGACAGGTTCCCTTTAAATTAAAAGAATCTATTCAAGTTTGGAATCGCTGTAATTGTACTGACCTGGGGGATCATGATGTTAGGTCGTTTTTCAGAACAATGATTGTCATTAAAAGAAAACCATAAAAACAAAAAGGCCTGTTGCACATCTATGCGCTGAATGAACTAGGCTGCTCTGCCTGCCCTGTGCCAGCACAAATGCTGATGCAGGGGCATTTAGGGGCAGATGCAGCCTAGCGCATAGGCGCATAGATGCCACGCATCTGCGCTCACCTGCACCTGGTGCCCTCATTACCTGCTATGGGGAGCGCAGGCGAGCGCAGAAACCGCCATCCCTGGAAGCGACTGTGTAAATGGGCAGACATCACCGCGCATGCGCTGGTGACGCCGCACCCACAAACGTCACATGACACGTTTCTGGGTGCTGCGTCACAAGCGCATGCGCGGTGATGTCTGCCCATTTACACTGGCACTTCCGGGATGTTGGCTTCTGCGCTCGGCTGCGCCCGGCCATAGAAGGTAATGGGGGCAACCGAGCGTAGGAGCAATGCATCTATGCGCTGATATGTTTGCCTGCGTTTGCATGAAAATGCACCTGTGCTTACATTTGCGCTAGCGCAGGGCACCAAACGCAGGTTAAATGCACCAACACATAGATGTGAAAAGGGCCAAGCAATCAAATTTTTTTGACCAATCTCACCAAACGTGAACATTTCAATATATTTCACCTATTTCAATATATTGAATGATAAAATAAGAGATGTCATTCAAAACTGCCACTTCTTCCACAAAAAATATCCTTTTTATGGCTGTGACGATAAAAAAAAGTTTATATACATACATGTGAAACTCAGAGAAAGTGAGTAGGTTGATGTGTGAGAAAGGTGCACAGTGCTCAGAATATAACTTCCTTTTCCCATACCAGATATTTTTCAAACGCTGTTACCAATTAAAAGTAATTGTCCTTCTATATACATATCTACACTCTATATACATTTCTATATTTCTGGTTTCCCATGCACATATGTTATGGTGAAACATCACATTCCATCTTAGCATTAAACATCACTTGAAGGAACTCATTTCTTTTGCGGGTACACTGAGTTTTAGTTTAGTCTTTCCCCACAGACTTACCTTAGATGTGGAAAAACTGCAAGTAACAAGCGCACAAGCCTTTTGTATTGAGTTTCCTTAGTGGAAAAACAGTAAAAATACAAGGCTGAGTTCCCACTGTAGCTTTTTTAGGAGTTTTGATGTTCTAGAAATTCTGCACCTATCATGTAAATTTGGTTACTTCCGCTTTTGTAACTTGCGTTGTTGATGCTGCATTTATTTTTCTCGGCTTGGCAGCCCATGCCTTAAATAAAACTGCTTTATTTTTTAAAACTTCCTGGTATTGACTTTGACAAAACTTTATTAACACTTTTAGGGATTACATGTAGTTTTTTATGCATTTCCAACAGGGAAGCAAACGAAAAATGCATGTGCGTTTTGTACCTAAGGATTTTCCCCAACTGATGGACTCTATTGGGAAAATCTGTTCATAAAGGGAAATTAACATTCGGTAGGCTTGAAATGCCCATTGCAGCATAAATTACAAGCACAGTGGGTGTGAGGGGGGCCCCTCGGAGTGATAGCCGCGGGCGAGTGGTTCTTTCTAGTTGTCCACACCCCAGTGCTCCTCACAATGCAAGGGGTGTTGCGGTGGTCCTGGCTGAGCATGTGGATTTCTGTCATGAAGGTCATACATTTTAACAGGCTTCTTGTCACCGTTTTTTCAGATGAGCTGGGTCCAGTCTATGAGGGAGTCAGTGACAAAGACTTGGAACTCTTTTTCAACATTGCTTTAGGGAACATTAGGAAAAGTTCTTTTGGAACAACTTCATGAGTGATACAGCAGGCACACGACTGCACACGACTAAAGCACTGTCTTAACAGTGCAATTCACTTTAGGGCACACTTCTTCCCGAGACTTCTCCTTAACCAGTGGTACTGTGGCGCCCCACCTGGTCAGGCATCACATTTGGGGTACTGCACCCATAAATGAGTGTGCGGTTACCCCTGTCACAACGGAGTGCAAATGTTCTTCAGGAGGCTCACATCCTAGCACTCCCACACACACACACTTAGGCAGATGGCAGAGGTCCCATACCTTAGGGGGTAGGAGTTAGGGGAGGAGGGAGGACACACAGTGGAGTTTTAGTCGTCACTGAGGAAAGACGGAGAACGGGGATCCTCCGAGAGAGTGAAGGAGGAATCAAAGCGAGGGGGCCCGTAGAGAGACAAGCGGGCAGCTCAGACGGAAGGAGGGAACCGCCTGAGCGCCCATACTCAGGAGGGAACCCTGGTCTGTTTTACCGGAGCACCAGTTCGGAAGACGGCGAGGGAGTTTATCCCCTCACCAAGGACACCGGAGATCGCGGACAGTTTACCGGCCCCGTCACCCTGTCTAGAGGAATTGTCACACCAGGATTCCCATCTCCAACGGGCCTGGTACGAAATGGGCACCTCAAGACAGGCATTGAGAGCAGGGCACAGGGCAGATCCAAGCAGGCATTCCATGGGAGACTCCCCGAGACTTTGCAGCCCGTTGTGACTATCCGGCCAGCTATTTCGTCCAGAGACTGTTACCTGCTGTGAAGTGTATTACCATCTGCATCGTTCCAGTAAAGTACCCGGGTAGAGTGCTCAAGTCTCCGCACATTTGTTTCCTCCCTACACCCTGCTCTGCTCCATCCATCACCAGCACCCCTATCATCATCGGTGCATCCTTGCCCCGGGGGGTTAGCTCCACCTTCAGGGAGCTGTACCATCAAGGCCGCTATACCACCACCCTCCGTAGGACTGAAGCGGCACTGGTGCTCAATCACCAGAAGCTGCGGGTGGTGTCACGAGAACTACATTATTAGCTTTATTCCCCTGTATACAGTGCCTACAAGTAGTATTCAACCCCCTGCAGATTTAGGTGGTTTGATAAGATGCAAATAAGTTAGAGCCTTCAAACTGCAAACGAGAGTAGGATTTATTAACAGAAGCATAAATCTTACAAACCAAAAAGTTATGTTGCTCAGTTGAATTTTAATAAATTTTAAACATAAAAGTGTGGGTCAATTATTATTCAACCCTTCAAACCACCAGCATTCTGTTTGGTCCCTAAAAGTATTAAGAAGTAGTTCAGGCACAAAGAACAATGAGCTTCACATGTGTGGATTAATTATCTGTTTTGCCAGCCTTTTCTGACTATTTAAGACCCTCCCCAAACTTGTGAACAGCACTCATACATGGTCAACATGGGAAAGACAAAGAAGCATTCCAAGGCCATCAGAGACAAGATCGTGGAGGGTCACAAGGCTGGCAAGGGGTACAAAACCCTTTCCAAGGAGTTGGGCCTACCTGTCTCCACTGTTGGGAGCATCATCCGGAAGTGGAAGGCTTATGGAACAACTGTTAGCCTTCCACGGCCTGGACAGCCTTTGAAAGTTTCCTCCCGTGCCGAGGCCAGGCTTGTCTGAAGAGTCAAGGTTAACCAAAGGACAACAAGGAAGGAGCTCTGGGAAGATCTCATGGCAGTGGGGACATTGGTTTCAGTCAATACCATAAGTAACGTACTCCACCGCAATGGTCTCTGTTCCAGACGAGCCCGTAAGGTACCTTTACTTTCAAAGCGTCATGTCAAGGCTCGTCTACAGTTTGCTCATGATCACTTGGAGGACTCTGAGACAGACTGGTTCAAGGTTCTATGGTCTGATGAGACCAAGATCGAGATCTTTGGTGCCAACCACACACGTGACTTTTGGAGACTGGATGGCACTGCATACGACCCCAAGAATACCATCCCTACAGTCAAGCATGGTGGTGGCAGCATCATGCTGTGGGGCTGTTTCTCAGCCAAGGGGCCTGGCCATCTGGTCCGCATCCATGGGAAGATGGATAGGACGGCCTACCTTGAGATTTTGGCCAAGAACCTCCGCTCCTCCATCAAGGATCTTAAGATGGGTCGTAATTTCATCTTCCAACAAGACAACGACCCAAAGCACACAGCCAAGAAAACCAAGGCCTGGTTCAAGAGGGAAAAAATCAAGGTGATGGAGTGGCCTAGTCAGTCTCCTGACCTTAACCCAATTGAAAACTTGTGGAAGGAGCTAAAGATTAAAGTCCACATGAGACACCCAAAGAACCTAGATAACTTGGAGAAGATCTGCATGGAGGAGTGGGCCAAGATAACTCCAGAGACCTGTGCCGGCCTGATCAGGTCTTATAAAAGACGATTATTAGCTGTAATTGCAAACAAGGGCTATTCCACAAAATATTAAACATAGGGGTTGAATAATAATTGACCCACACTTTTATGTTTAAAATTTATTAAAATTCAACTGAGCAACATAACTTTTTGGTTTGTAAGATTTATGCTTCTGTTAATAAATCCTACTCTCGTTTGCAGTTTGAAGGCTCTAACTTATTGGCATCTTATCAAACCAGCTAAATCTGCAGGGGGTTGAATACTACTTGTAGGCACTGTATATACCCCCTTTTTTTAAGTTCGGTTTCTGGAGCCACAGGTGCGGACAGGCCAACAGTGACATCCCCCAACCACAGCGGAAAGGGCCCGGATCCCTGAGTCCCCACTGCCCTGGGTGACACAGTACCACTGCTGTTTTAAGTCCAAACTCCTCTACACAGCCTAGCATCACAATCCCTCATGCAAGAGCCATTTAGCCCCCATTGGCTCATGATTCTCCCACCCACAGGGAGTCATATTCAACCATCAACCAGAGTGCATAGACTATAATCCTTGTCTCACGTCTATTCTCATATCAGCCCATTCAAAAAGGGTTTAGGTATAGCATCCTCCTAAAGATTTGTATCACAGCAGTCGGTCTTTTCTTGGCTAGAGATAGTAGCTAAAGCTGACTTTCAGTGTGTATGGTTCCTTAGATAAAGTTGTCTCTCTAAATATTATCAGTTGTCATTGCAACGAAGCACCTAATGCAAGAAGCCTGGATATTCTATAAGATCTACACATCATGACTTGTTACTTG
>JARQOC010000011.1:76070069-76083361 GCA_033576535.1 Allobates femoralis
GGGGATATCTAGAACTTTAAAGTTTTAGGCTATGAGGCTAAGTACTTTTCAGCAGGCTGTTGACAACTACCTGCCTGTTCTGTCCTACGTCAAGAGTGCTAGGAATTATCCTGCTTCGAGTGATATTCCATCGACAGAGTAGTTCCTTCTCTTCCACTCTATTCTATAGACGGGGAATCACTTCTGACGTCATGCTGATTGACAGCTGGCTCCCCGCAGCCTAACTACGAGGAGCTGGCAGTCAGTTATCATGACTTCATCAGTGATGCCCCATTGACGAAGGAGACTAGTAAAAGCTGCTCTTCTGATTTGAGATCAAATGAAGCCAGAGAATCACTGCCGGAACCCGAACAGATTGCCACCAGGCAGAACAGACAGGTAGTTAGAAACTAGTGAAAATAGGAGATATCTGCTGCAACACTGACACTAAATGTGTACAATTCATGAGTGTAATGAGCGGCCGAGCTGCACAGCTAATATAAGAAACATGATAAAATGTATTATGCCAAACACTGCCCTAGAATATATTGCAAATTGGAAGACTTAGCTTCAGCAGTGGCCACTGCGGAGTGCCCGGTGACCAACGACAAGGTGCTTGCATCTCACCGGGTCCTACCACTATGACTAACAGAGTTGTGCAATGTGAATGGGTTTATATGCCCTTATTTTTAATTGAAAAAGGAAGTGTGTGCTGGACTCCAACAAGATGGAGAACCAAGCTGGCCTCCAGGCGGGGAAGGGGGAGGGGGGAGGGAGCTTAGTCAAAATGAATACATAATTAATAGTATGGATGACTGGCATCTAACCTCTAAGTGCAGGTGCAAGCAGAAAAGGTAGTTAGAAACTGTCTGTTGGTAAGTTCTTGACCCCATAGCCAAAAATCTCCAAAGTACTAGATAACCCCTTTAAATGTTACATACTTATTTGTAAATTGCGAGTTTTTATGCATGTAAGTAGTTACACTCTCCAATCTTAGAAAAAAGCAGTAACCCGATGTGCCAGATATTACATATGTGTAGAATTTTGCATAAATTGTGACCTTTCCTGAATGTTAAAAATGTTTGCTAATTAACTGTAATTGTTCTATGTTTTTTATGTCAGTTATAGCTTGTATAGAATATGCAACTTTTTTGAGACTTTTAAATAGAAATACAGTCATACATATTTCACATATTTAACCATGTCTCCTTTACCTGTGATTTTTAAGCCTTGGTGCAGGCTCTAAAACTGGAGTAAACATTGATAAGTTTGCCTTAGAAGGTTTAAACATGTCAAAGGCATAAGCTGGAGCACGATAGTATAAGTGCAAAGTGTTGGTGGACATTCACACTATGGACAATAACAAACTCAACCTAGAATAAAAGTAAAAATGAGCAAATACCCTACAGAAAGTTAATAGTATGGAAATACTAGTAGTGCTTGTAAATAAGGTAGGATTCTTAGTTTTCACTGTTTTGCTCAAAAAGGTGTAAAAGCCATCCCACCATGACAAGATGTACTCAATCAGGATGGTCATCCTATCTCTAGTGATTCACCTCTCTTAAGGGCCAGCATGCCTCAATAGATGGAATGAAATGTCGTAATTTGCATTAACATTTTGGCAATAAATGCAATAAGTCTTCCCCAGATAGTTTGATTGAGCATGCCACTACGTTTCTTCTGTTTTCCACCAGAAAAATACTTCTATATGATGTAAAAAATATATAGGCATAAAGCAAAGGCTTCAAGTGCTACAGAGAGAGTCTAAGGGTGCCGTCACACGCATCAATTTAGTGAACAATATTGTTAGCGATCACATGCACGCGCGATCGCTAACAATCACATCGTTGGTGAGCTGTCACACAGACAGACTCACCAACGATGTGGACCAGCGAGAACGCTGGTAACCATGGTACACTCCGGGTTACTAGGTGCCGTGCGGTGCTTAGTAACCCGATGTTTACCATGGATACGAGCTCCCAGCATAGGCTGCAAGGCGCTGGGAGCTCGTTCATCGTTGCTTTGCCGGTGTCACACGCAGCGATGCTGCGTGTCAACCGGCCGACCAACGATAGATTTATGAACATGTTCACAAATCTACAATCAAACAATCAAACGATTTTTCAAAGAAAAATCTTTGATTACACGCAGCAAACGATATCGCTTAAGCGATCAAAAAAGCAGGTTGCTTAAGCGAGATCGTTTTGAAAATTGATGCGTGTGACGTGGCCTAAGTGATGTAATAATGGCAGTTGGTAGATGAGTGAATTGATTCGATGTGAATCAATTCTGTAAGGCTTGGGCAATGGTGGACTTGCCAAACTGCAAGCCAGCAGACTCTGTATGTCAGTCATACTTGACACTAGCTGTCCCGCTACTGCGCACACTTAAGGGCCTGGGTACTCATCACCTGCCTCCGAGGCCAGTGAAGAGGGAACTTTTGCAGAACCCTTCCCAGGTATCAAGCAGTGTGACGGTGTCACGCTGGGTGTGGGGAGACACCCAGCGCTGGACTATGATAGCGGGGGGAAAGGAGTCCCTGATGCTAAGGACAAAAGTAAAAATAGAATAAAAAGAAAGGGATTCTTGACGGCGCTACCATATAAACAATCAACATTTATGTTTATAAACTGTGATTTTTATTTTCTACGCATTTCTGGGCTCTCTGGCCCCTCCATCAGGAAAAAATCACAGATGTACATCATCAATAATGTTGATGTACATCTGTGACTTTTATCTGAGAAGGGGCCAGAGAGCCAAGAAATGCGTAGAAAATAAAAATCACATTTTATCAGCATAAATGTTGATTGTTTATATGGTAGCGCGGTCAAGAATCCCTTTCTTTTTATTCTATTTTTATTTGTGCAATTTATTTGGGAAGACTGCAGCAAACCTTCTTACACGCTATTATAGTGGTTGTGGCTTTCACAACCAAGCCAGGAGACTGTAAACCTTCTGAACATCTCCATATGTTATGCTGGTAACACCCTAGAGTAGTGTCTTGTTTTTCCTTTTCAGCCTTCCTGCTAAGGGCAAAAGGGAAGATGGTGACCCCTAGATAAACTAGCGCTGGCAACTGGCTCCCCTAATGTCCCTATACAGTTTCTGCAACTGTCGCCAGCAGGATACCTATTCCCTGACTGACCCTGAACTGCTACTAAATAAGGATCAGAGCGGGTGATCACTAGTCAGCTCGGCTACCAACTAAAGATACACACAAGGGAAACAAACAAAGAGGGAAGGGAAGAAACACTTAGCTTGAGAAGATCCACACAGCAATTCAACAGAAACTCCAGGATACACTGCAAGATCTGAGAAGCTTCCTCCAAACACCTGACAAGCTATCACCAGCAGTGCATCCTGGGAGTCAAGGGGAATATATAGACAGCTTAAGGTAAAGGATCAGCTGGGCCCTAGTGACCTCCAGCTTTCACTAAAAGGGTAATGTCTCTTAAAGAGACAGAGACTTTTTTTTTTAGGATTTTGACTGTTTGGCCAAATGCAGGGACCTTCTGCGAGTGGCCTCTACAGTCTCACCCGTGCATCCTGATACCCCCGATAAAGACAGCTGGTGACTGGGCACACAGGCCACAGTTGGATCTGACACACCAATAAGAAAATAAGCATTGCAAGCACTAAAGAAAAACAAAAGTTAAAACAAAACCTCACCTGAGAGCACCCAACACTACAAACATACCACCCAAACACAACTGAGACAAACTCAGCACAGCACACAGGATCTAACAGGCTTACATTTGCCTCTCAGTGATCACATGAGGCATCACCCACTCACCACCTTTAGCCCAGAGAAGCAAAGGAGGAGGAGAGAAGAGTGAGAGGAACCTCTGACCATTTAGCTGAAGCAGCAGACACAGCATCCCGTAACAATTTGCAACAGCTAACACTAGGGGACCTGGCGTCCTGGGTCCCCTGAACTGCATAATCACTGTGAGCAAAGGCATCTCATCTCAAAGCATTATCAGAGGCAAATCTGCCAGAGTGCAACACATGACTAGAGCGAGCACCTGCACTAGCTCTGCCCCCTGGAGGTGACACCTCACAGGCCAGTGAGGAGCGACGGGTGACCTGATTGAGAACTGGAGTGCCCCCAGAAGTGCGAGGGACCCGCTCAGTTATAGAACCATCAAATCTAATAAATTTAAGTTGAATTTATAGCAATTTGTTGAAACCGGCATTTTTTAACAGTTTTTGATTTGATTTGTGCTACTGTCATTTTACACATTGCAGAAGATTTAATTAGAGGAGGCTCGCATGATATTGGGTGTGGTTGAGTAGGCTTCCACACAATTCCTTGCGGCTATCAGATGTTATAGCACAGCCAATCAGGAGAGACCATTATAGCCTGTATAAAAGCAGAAGCAGGAAATGCAGCAGCTGTTTGTGGTAAATCTGGTTATGTGAGGACATCATGGCCCACAGCTTTAGCCATAGAAATAGTGAGAGAAAACTATAATCACTGAATAAACATTACAGATAATGGGTGACACACACATTAGTAAATAACAGTCACATGTTTACTCATTGCTATATATTTTGAGGTCACTTTGACTTTATTAAAGCTGAGTGTAAAAGCTTGAAAGGGGTTGAAGCCCTCAGAGCGATATACATATCTTTTTGGGGCAATTAAAGTGTTTGTAGAATTTTCAATGAGCCAAAAATTGATTTGCTGCAGATTGAATCTTCCTGGAATTTCCAATTTCATAAGATTTGCTGATGTCTGGCAGGTGTATTGTGGCTGTGTGATGAAGAAAGTACTGATACTGTGATTTTTGGTATGTAACGGGTTAAAACAAAATACTATCATGGGCCGTGTCATGTGGCTGTGGCTTTTGGTATGAAGGACCTGAAATAGGAATACACACTGCTCATACTTGATGCTTTGGTGACAGTGCTGATACCAGCTGGCTTCTATTAGGACGTTTTGTGTGGTCTGTAATTTAGTACAAGTGGAAAGGTCTGCTTTATACACAAGTGCAGTCCTGATGCCATTTAACCCTTCTCCTTCAAAACCTGCTTATCATAGCAATGGTGACATACAGAGGAAAATATCACAGGTACGGCTATGGATTACACCAGGGAAACCTTGTCTATAAAATACGTCAGAGGTGGAACATGAAAATTGTTCTTTAAGTGTGAAGAATATAGAGTATATACAGAAAAGCAGTCTGACAGCATACAGTGGTGAGGTGGTCTCATACGATACAGCTGACGTTCAGTGTGGACCTTTGACCATTGGGGCTACTGGCCTTTTACATTCCCACATTGTTTTTTGCCTATGTCCCTTGTGTGTTTCCCACATTTGGAGAGACTACATAACAGTGAGGGACTTGGCTGCAGAGCAGCCCCGATTTTGAAGCACACACCCCGGCCAGCTCCCCAGTACAAAAGTTTAATTTAGAGTTGCTGTCAGTGAGGACCAAAGTAGACACAAAGTCAATCAAGTCCTGTAACTCTGATTCACTTAAAGTGAACCTGTCACCACATCCAGGGCCTATTAAACTAAAAGAGCCACCTTCAGCAGCACCTATGCTGCATTTTATGAAGGTGGCTCTTATCTCCTTACCCCTGGGACACCAATATAATCACTTTATAAGAAATTACTTTAAGTCTGGGAGGTATACTCCCCTCCCTGGACCTAATCGCCTTGCTGCTGTTACCCCTCCTCCTGGACCCTCCGGGACCCTCCTCCTCTCTTCCTTGCGAGCGGCGTCGGCACCTGCACAGATCTCTCATTTCTTGGGCATGCTCCATGAGCTCTGCCTGAGGGCTGAGGTCACATGATGATGGTCCATTGCACCTGCGTATAATGCAGGCACCAGATCCTGCCCTGTGTGGTCTTATGCTTTATGCAGACTGCAGGCCTGGGAATCTGGTGCTTGCACAAACAGCATGACTGTGCCTCTTCCCTCCTCATCAGATTCCCAGCACCGCAGTCTGCATTGCATAAAGCATAAGACCACACAGGGTGGGATCTGGTGCTTGCGTTATATGCAGACACAATGGTCCAACATCATGTGACTTCCGCCCTCAGGCAGAGCTCACCCTAGAACTGATGTATCTGGGCAGGCATCAAGAAGTCTCAAGGAAGAGAGGAAGAGGGTTCCAGAGGGTCAAGGAGGAGGGGTAACAGCAGCAAGGCATTTAGGTCCAGGACAGAGAGCGTACCTCTCAGACCTAAAGTAATTTCTTATAATGTGATTATTTTGGTGTCCTGGAGAGGTTAGGAGATAATATCCACCTTCACAAAATGCAGCATAGGCCCTGAAACACAGGCACAAAGTTTGAATCATACTTTGTTTGGGGTGCTCACACTGACAGATTTGAGCGCAGACTCCTCCCCACTATCCCGGTACCTCTAGGCCAGTGATGGCGAACTCCAGGCCTCGAGTGCCGCACACAGTGCAGGTTTTCAAGATTTCCTTAGAGTTTGACAGTTGGAAATTTGATTGCTAACTGTCAAATGCAATGGAAATCCTGAAAACCTGGACTGTGTGTGGCACTAGAGGCCTGGAGTTCGCCATCACTGCTCTAGGCTCTCAGTTGCTCCATTCAGCATCATAGTATCCTGCTGTAAATTCAGTTAGTCTCTACTGGCTCTAGTCCAACTCTTCCAGTAGGGATCAGCTCATTAGGAATAGTTAGGACCACCTCTTTGACAGATGTTCCTTTACCGCCAGTACCATGCTGACTAGTGCACCCAAGTCTCTGCTGAAGCTCACCACTCCCGCGCCAGCCATATCAGTTGCTTCCCAGTCACTGAACTCGGTTCCCAGGATAACTCAGACAGTCTGGATAAATTAGATGAAGGGGGCCAAGTGCTCCTGCGGTTTCTGACTCTTTCTTCTTTCTGGGGACTCGCCTGCTATTCTACACTGTAAGCCCTTTATAGACTGGGCCCCACCCCCATGAAAGCATCAATAATTGTTATTAATAACCTTACATAACCAAAGGGGACTGAGGAGCAGTTTTTACCTAAATACACAAAAATATACAACTCTTAGGCCCTAGCATAAAAACAATGTACCCTCTAACTTTATCCAGGTGCTGATGCCGTCTCTGATGATAATCCATACTAGGGTTAACTAGATCTTATAGGAGGTTGGTAACCATTCTTCAATAATATGTTGTCACACACTACCTGTATATTTATTTATTCATCTAATATATAAAGCTGAATGTGTGTATTTATGTTTGTATATCCGGGATTGAAATCTACACCGTCGTAACTACAGCCACAAAATTTTGCACAGTCACACATCTGGACCCAGAGAGCGTCATAGGCTATGTTGAGAGGCGAAATTTTAACCCTGCGTGTTCCAGTTCAACAAACAATTTTGCCCTTATCTACATAATGGGGAAAAAGTGAATGGAAAAGTGTTGGAGGAAAATCGACAGCTGTCAGCTATAGCCACAAAGTTTTGCACAGTCACAAGTCTGGACCCCAAGAGCGTCATAGGATATGTTGTGAGGCGAAATTTTAACCCCGCACATTCCAATTTTGCCCCTATCTACATAATGAGGAAAAAGTGCCAGTTACCAGTTGACAATTGTGAATGAGAGGGGCTTAATGATAGCACCAAAGACTAACAGCATATACCAGCATATAGTCACTAAGGTGGGGCCCTAACATGGGATATTCATCATGCACAGGGACATGTATACACACCACACGCACACAAAGAGTAACAGCAAGTGTATAGTCGCTAAGGTGCAGCCCCAATATTGGATACTCACCACGCACCCGAACAAACACACACACACCACAAAGAGACACATGCAACACAGAGACACCCCCACACACCCCCATGGACACACACACACACACCCTATAGTGACACATGCACTCACCCCACAGGTACACACACACACACACCACACAGACCCCCCCACAGACACACACACACATAGCCACCCTATAGGGACACATGCATTCACCCCACAGGGACACACACACACCACAAAGAGACACACACACCACACAGACCCCCCCCCCACAGGGACACACACACATACACACCCTATAGGGACACATGCACTCAACCCACAGGGACACACACACACCACAAAGAGACACACACAACACAGAGACACCCCCCCACAGGGACACACACACATACACACCCTATAGGGACACATGCACTCACCCCACAGGGACACACACATACACACACCCCAGGGACACACACACCACACAGACAGACACAGATGTGCACAAATCAACTCATACTACTCGCCTCATACGTGTGCTATCTTTAATTTCCAAACATAAACATCTGATTAAAAACAGCCAATGTGCAACACATGTGCCATATAGGGAATTAAGGCAGATGTCAGTCACATGAGCTGTCTATTATATGTATGTGTGAGGTAACATATACTGCCTGGCCAGGGGCGGGGTTTACTATTGGCTGGAGATTTACTAGGCTGCCTATAGCAACCAATCACAGCTCAGCTTCTATTTTCTTACAGGTCATTAATATGACATATTCAAATTCTATTTTGTTATAGCTAACAGCAGTTATTTATTAACCCGGGCATAGCCGGGTACTACAGCTAGTTGTTTTATAAATTTCTCTCTTTATCTCGATGGCTAAGCTGTAAGATGTGACGTCCTATCACTATCTAGATTCACCTCAAAATGGCTGATGTATTGCTATGATAGTGCCCCCTGATTGGCTATGTAAGTGACAGTTTTTACAATTTGAGTGGAGATAATTGCAAATTGTTGGAATTCACTTGGTTTAGGGAATTAAAAAAAAATTAGCATTGAATCAATTTGCTTATCTCTGGCCACGCTACAATTTTTTGCAAGGGGAAGTCATAGAGAACAGTATTCTGTCTGTGTCATATGCAGGTAATGAGATGGATGAAGCAGGGTAAGATATTGGGGAAGATTGACTACCTTGTTGTATATCATCTATTTTGTTGCCTTTTTTCTTATTCATTTCAAAGAGACAAGAAAAAGACTGCAAAAATATTGAATATGGAAAATGGCCCTGATTCATCAAAGTACCGTAATTTATTTCAGAAATCTGACTCAAAACATTTGATAAGTTGAAAAATGTTTCTGCCACTTGAGGTTTCACAAAAATGTTGTGATATTTGGTATTTTCATGCTAGTCTTTCCAAAATAGGTGGAGCTGGGGTAGAATGGAGGCGTTGCACCAAAGCTTGTCTAATTCAGAACGATTTGCAGCGTACTTAACAGCAGATATCTTACTCTAGTCCCCAACTGGAGTAAGTTTTTGGTGGGACAGATAGAGGTTCTTACCAACTTACAGACACAATTCATTAAGATGTGTTCACCTCTTAAGCCCCCGTCACACTAAGCGAGATTGCTGCTAAGTCACAAGTTTAGTGACGCAAAAGCGACCTCACTGTTTGACACTTAGCAGCGACCAGGCCCCTGCTGTGAGATCGCTGGTCGTGTCAGAGTCACCTGGACTATTTTTTGATCGCTGGGGTCCCGCTGGGCAGCATGCATCGGTGTGTTTGACAGGAACAACGACCAATGACCTCAATACTACAGGTCTGAGAAACAGGGTCCCAACGACCTCCGTATCATTCCGGATTGTTGTTGCATCGGTGGTGAGATCTGACTGTTTGACATCTCACCAGCGACCCCGACAGCGACGCACCAGCAATCCCTACCAGGTCGTATCGCTGTCAGGATCGCTGGTGCATCGCCAAGTGTGACGGTACCCTTAAAGAATAAGGCACCTCTGACTCCAGCAATCCCCCTTATCAAGATTGATGTGAACATCGCTTGTCCTAAAGGGGAACTCTGGTGGGAAAAAACATTTTTATATGGTCCTAGCACTCCTATACTATAATGCTGAGCTGCCTATTATACTTGTGTAATGTTTAGAACACTTGTTAATAACTTATTCATTAGCTGCACCTCACCTGTCATCCCTCCCATATTGAAAAGTAGAAGAAAAGCAGAACAGCGCACATAGGGTCTTATCTGGGTGTAACCGGGTGTTGTATTGTGTGCCTTTGCACTAACGTTATGTTGTTGTGAGAGTCACAACAACTATTGAAGCATAAGCCGGGTTGCAGCACTCCGCCCTTGGATTACTTGGAACCAACGGACAGACGGCAGCATACAAACTACCACCTTTTCATCTAATGCTTTAATCCCTCCCATATGGGATGTCACATTACGCTTGATTGTGCAGCTCCCGCGGCAGTAATCATCAGTGAGTCTGCTAACAGACACTTCTTCATTCCAATCACGTAGGCATGATGTCACAGAAGGTATTGCTTGGAGCCAATCTCTGATATCTGCTTTGTCAGAGACAAGGGGGCATGGTCACACCACCTCTCATCGAACTGACTGTGGGGGGAAGCAGTAATAAGAGACTGGCTCCCAGCAGCATATATAGGACGAAGTGTTGCCCCATCCGCGCTGCTGCCAAAGAAGACCAGAAGTCTGGAGTATCTGGATGAAGGTGTATGTTTAATCCGACGCGTTTCGAAAACAATACCCAGCTCCTTCCTCAGGGACTCTTAGGTCCCTGAAAGGAGCTGGGTATTGGCTCCGAAATGCGTCGGATTAAACATACACCTTTATCCAGATACTCCAGTCTTCTGGTTTTCTTTGGCATCAGCGCCAGCGACACTTCGTCATATATATGCTATTTTTGGACTGCGGTTACCTGTGGATGTGTGTATCCAGCAGCAGCTGCCTATTGAGCGATTAAACTGGTTGTGGGTATGCACAACCAGACCAGGTGAGCAGATTCTAATTATTGATACATCCACTCTCCACATTTAGGAGATAAGACCCTATTGGGCATTTTTTCTCACTTTCTAGATGGCTGCCAGCAGGACCTTCTGTGACATCACGCCTACATGATTGGAATGAGGACATGTCTGTTATCGGACTTGTTGTTGCTTACTATGCAGGGGGGTACCTATACAATCAAGCATGACGTGATGTCCCATATGGGAGGGGTGATGGATGAGGAGCTCCTAGTGAAGAACTGATTTACAAGTGTTCTAAACATCATACAAGTATAGTAAGCAGTTCAGCATCATAGTACAGGAGTGCTGGGACCAGACAATGAATCGGATGCTTTGCCTTTTCATGCTGTGACAGTTGTGCATTTCTCAGCCTCACCAGTCTCTTGACCTGTAAATGAATGAATACAACTAATGCTCTAATAGGTTAATCTTCTTGGTGTAACAACGTTTTTTATGTAGTGGCTAAAACGTTAATAATTATACAGAAGTCCTTTCTGTTGTTAAGACTTTAAAAACATTATTCAGTCATTTGGTAGCAATATCTGGTTTTCTCCTTTGCTATTCTTTTTATGTTGTGTCATTTCTAGTGTTAACATATGTTTAAGTTTTAGCAAGAAATTCTTTATAGCGTGCAAAATTTTAGATAAAGTTTCAAAAAAAGCGTTCCTACCAGTAGATGGAGCTATTCTTCTACTAATCTTATGGTCTGGCTGCACAGTATGGAAACTTCTGCAAAAGAATATTAGTTATGTGGCACGGACATTAATCACAGTTTAATGGGAGCATGGTGTCTGTCACGAAATATAGCTGGATATACCAGAAGACATTTAACATGCCCAGTTAGCAGGAAATAAGTGGGTGGAGACATAAACATTTATATACATTATGATTAAGGAATTCAGCATGTACTCTAGTCATGTATATTTAAAGTCAAAAGTGCTAGATTAACGGGTTGGCCTAAGAAAATAGACCATGAAAATCATGGGTATAGACTCAGAGCCTTATGTCTAAGAGTCTAGGAAAATGAATAGAGTGGTCAATAAACTTATGGTGAACTACGACAATTGCTTGTACTATTTCACAGGTTTTTAACAGGTGTAAGGGGATGTTCACACTGTGTCTTTTTCTGCAGTTTTTTCAGCGGGTCCACTCAAAAAATGGCGGAAAAATCACCCACAAAATGATCAAAAGGATGGTCCTATTAGCATGTATGGAAAAACAATATACTGTTCATATGTTCTGCACTAAAAAGAATTAAACGCCAAGTGGTTAAACGAAGTATCATATTTTCTTGCATTTTTTACTAGTATGACAGTACTTTAATATATAAGTCAATGGGGAACCCAGGGCATCTTCTTGAGCGTTTTACCAGTGGTTTCGCTTGAAAAAACACTAGTGTGTTTGTCATTGTGCAATACATTTTTTTTAAAAATGAACAGAAAACATCTGTAAAAAGATTATGTAAAGTGCTAAAAAAATTGCTAAAATTAACAGATTACGCTGGATCTGGGAGGATCTGGGTAGATCCGGCTGGATCTGGTTTTGTGTAACTTTTTGCCCAGGACACAAAAACGCTGCAAGCTATGATTTTGTGTCCGGGGAAAAGAAACTAATTCTTCCGGATCCTCCCTGACAGCAGGGAACTGGATGGCAAATAGCTGCCATCCGGCCCCCTAGGAATACTATGGGCCAAAATTGGATCCGGGACTGTCCGGTTCACACCGGACAGCCCCAGATCCATAAAACCATGGTGTAAAGCCGGCCTAAGAGTCATGATTGTCTCCTCTCCTCATCTAGCATTATGACTTTTAGGATTGTTACCTTTAATAGGTGGCACTAGAGTTTGTCTACTTCCTCACTGAAGTGACAATTTGCATATTTCAGAGAGGAGCATTGCGGCTATAAGTCTCCTCATGGTGGTAAGCAGAATGATCTCCACAAGGAGAATAGCTATTCTCCCAGACCTCATATTAGCCTCTCATACAGCCAGATCAGATCCCACACACTGCACTGATGAGGGGCAATCACCCCGAAACGCAGAGTCCTAAATCATATTTAAGTCATTGTAAAAGAGTCAATTATGACTTTTAGGATTGCTATCTTTATTAGGTGGCATTAGAGTTTGTATATTTCCTCACTAAAGTGACAATTTGCTGTAGCCACTGACTGACTTCAGAAATTAGGTGCAGACAAAACCAGAAGAAAAGTAGAGGAGAAAGTCAATGAATTTGATATTTAGTGAATCTGATACCTTTGTACAATTAGTACAATTTTTTTTACAGTGCACTGGGGCCATATGTAATTTGAAATAAGAGGTGGAAATCCCCTTTAATGTTGGTGCATTTAGATTTTTCAACTTCGGTGTCATCCCTGCACATAGCTGACTGCAGAATTAGTTAACAGTGAAATCCATCAGTGAGCTCTCATCCCTGAACAATCACCTTTATTTATCAGAAGTAAAAGTGGAGTAAGGATAAAATTATAATTGAACTTTCATTACAACCACTAAAAAAAGTACGGTAAGTAATGCTTGTGATATTGGG